>MNCI01001408.1:0-57965 GCA_015680685.1 Gnetum montanum
ATGTGACTTTTTATAATTACTTCTTTTTAAGAGATATATTGTGAATTCCTTTACAGTGACCTTGTATGATATAACTAATCTAGATAACTAGCACCATCCCCGGCAACGGCGCCTATGATGAGTGGTGAGGTACCCCTACACTCAACCATACGAAACGAGCATCGCACACGCGATCTGGTCGAACTTCGCAGATGGACTAGTTGTGGCACCTAGATAGTTAGCCTTAGGTCGTAGTTCACTGTCTTCCCACCTAGACTAGTTTTGCATATGTCACGTATGGTTTAGTCTAGATGAGGTGTATGATGTGTTCTAACCTAATGCTACTCCTAAGGGCAATGGAAAAGAATATTAACTAAACTAAACTAGGAGGAAAAGGTAAAGAAAATATAATCTAGCCTAAGTGTGACGAGCAACCGATTCCTTGATCAACCGTACACATCTTGGATTTCGTGCACGAGTACCACTGGGACTACCAAGCGTAGCTCCAAGGTACGCCACTGGGATTACCAAGCACAGATCCCAAATACGCCACTGGGTTACCAAGCGTAGATCCTGGATATGCCACTGGGCTACCAAGTAGTCACACTTAAATGCTCGTAACCAAGTCGTACTCATTCCTCTTTTAGGAGTTTAAGGGTGAGAGACTAATCGTGATGAGTAGCCGATTCCTTGACTAGCCGTACACATCCGTAGATGCTCGTAGTCAAGTCGTACTCACACCGTGCTATGAAAGCAATAAATAACATTAAATAAATAAACTAAGTGAATGCTGCAATGATGAAGTAATCTCGATCTTTATTGCCGGTCATCTGCGTGTCTAAGTACGGCACACTCGAATAAAGACACCGTACAATCACATTCACCACACTGCGGGTAGACACGGGAAAAAATATAACTCTGGAGGGATCAAACTGCCAGAGCTTCGCTACTCTAAAACTAGGATGCAAATGAGGGAGAGCCACCTCTTATTTATAGATATCGTGGTGGACTGTGATATCGCATACATGATATCATAGGGGAAGATGCGATATCACGTACGCGATATCGTGGGGGATGCGATATTGCGGCCTATGCGAATCGCGTCTCATCAATAGGTGAGGTAGTTAGCAAGCCAAAGACTAGTTGCTAAGAAGGAGACTATAGTAGTCTTGACAACAAAAGGTTTATCAGGAAATTAATTTGAAAGAGGCTTTTCATCAGCCTCATTGTTTCATATCAACCAAGATAAATGATTAATGATAACATTCTTGATTCCCTTTTTGTTAATCATTGTAATGTTAAATTCTTGTAAGATAATAAGTCTTTGAATAATACAAGGGCTCATTATTGACTTATTTATGAGTAATCAAATTACATTGTGATATATGTATACAAGTATAGGATAATTAAACACATAGTTCTTAAATTTTTTTAATGATTACACCACTACAATGAGTTCTTTTTCAATTGTTACTTAATTTAATTATACACATGTTTTACTTCTACTTGCATAATGGATGTAATATGGATATTTCTGTTTATCCATCTACATAAGCATATCCTTCAAACCATAGTTGGATACATCTACCATGATATGAAATAACTTGGATAACTCTAGTATCATAGGATTGAAGTGTCTACAAGTTCTTACTTCAATAGTTTAAAGTTCTTTTCCCATTATTTCATACATATGTAGGATGTATGCATATGAACAAATCCTAAATACATACAAGTTCTATAACTAATAAAGGATCCTGAACATGTAGGTCTTTTTGTTATTTTATAGATCATTCTATTTTTTTCTAGATCCAACTTCATCCCTCTTTTTGATACATGATGTCAAAGTATAATTCCCCCCTAAAAAATTAGGTGGGTTTATTATTAGTTGATCTTTAGGTTGATTCAATGCATTTTTAGTACCTACTTTAAATTATTTAGGGCTTATTCAAAATTTAATCCATAGGTGAAGAAGTCATTCATGAAGAATTCAATATCATTGCCAAATCTATTTTTGAAAAATGGTGAGAGCAAGGGTTGAGAACATTACAAGAATATTGCATGGGGCAAAGAGGATATTCTTATATGCGAAAGTCTTCTAGAAACTCACAAATATAATTTTGGCCTTATCTTCTAATGCAATCCTAATTTGGTTATAATGACTATAACCATAAAGAAAGATGTAATAGTTATCTCCTATAATGGTGTCTTACACTTGATGAACAAATAACATGGAAAATCATCCTATAAAGTTTCCATGTTCAACAACCTAAAGTTTATATAGATATGTCATTTTTCTTTCTTCTTGAGAAAAATAACAATTGGGATAACCAACTTGCAATTTGCAATAGGATAGATGAATCCATCCTTAATAAATTTTTTAATCTCTATCTTGATAAACTTCTTGAGCTTGCGATTTAACTTGAATTAGGGTTAGTACATGGGCTTCATTACATGATCTATACATATCTTGTATTAGCATATATATGAATCAATGCTTGTGATTTCATTGCATGACTAGGTAAAGATTGTTGACCATTTATTAAACACTCTCAACAACTTTTGTTTCTAATTCTTTGTTAATTGGACATTCATAATTACCAATTTATCATTTTTGAGGACTACATATTTTAAATATTTTATTAATAATTTTGAAACATCACAAAGAAAATTCACGTTGCAAATCATGCCCAAAACCATTGTAATTTGATGTAACAATAATGGCAAATACAATTGTCTTATTTTTCCTAGCACTTGGCATTATAACCTTCACCATTGAACTTGAGGTAGGATCTTATTGTAAAATGTATAGTTTGTAGTTCATAGGCTACAATATCACATACCTTAACTTATTAAGGATAAAAAAGGCTTCATCAGTCACTTTCTAAGTGAAAAAAGTTGTATTAGACATGTACCTAGGCTTGGAAAGGCTAAAAATGCTTTGGGAATGATCAAATTTGGGTTTTCCATGGTATTTATGTTGGTCATAGTAGTTTATATGCTAGAACCACCTGTAGCTAGTGTATAAATTATTGGGCTTTAATTTTCATGATGAGGCTAGCGTATTTTTATTGAACCTAGCATACTTTTGTGGAAGCCAACATACAGTAAATCCAACATATTAATGGTGAAGCCAACATATTTATGATGACTTTCATATATCGAACTTACCAAAATTGAATAAATACATTGGGGTTGGATGTCCTGCAACATCAGAAATTTGTAGTAATCTTTTAGCAATCATGGCAAAAATTTGTAGCAACAAATTAGACTTCAATGGTCTATAAAAATGAAAGATGATCACACTCAGAGGACTTTTGGCCATTTTAGCATTTGGCTAAACATTAAAACTTTTAGTGCAACACATAACCATTTCATCACCAAGACTTTTGAAAAATTTGTATTTAAGCTAAAAAAAGAGACTCTCAAAGTAGTGCAAATTGACTAAATTTCCAATAACCATTCTACCACCAACAAAGCAAATCCAATATAGAGAGACCAACGAGGAGCTTTGGGAGCACAACTTCAAATTTATGTACAGTTAAGCTAACTATAAGACACTCTACCCATGTCACTGGGCACCAAGCACCATTCTTCCTAGCTCTTTGGACATCTTAGATCTTCAAATTTATACTGATTTGAACATTGTTCTTGTAACAATTTTTACTATTTTAATAGAACAAGTTGCAGTTCATTTTTTCCACACAAGTTTATTTTTCATTTCTCTACCATTGTATCTATAATCTTTATTAAATTTATTTACAACCATTTACAAATTCTAAGTCCCTGGGTGATTAGCAAGACTGTCTAGGTGCTTCAAATCCCTTTCTCAAGACCCATGGGATTTAAGATTAACTATTTCATAAGAAATCTTTGATTTTTGAACACCAAATTTTTTCATTGTCATAGTTTCTAATGCTAAAAGGAGGCCCTCCTCCAAAATTAATCACCTAATCCTACTTTGCCCTTACCTATTTATCAATTTTGATTACTATTTAATTTTGTTTGCTAAAAAATCTTTGAATATTGCCTTGAAATCCTGCTCAAAACCAATGCAACCATCCATTCCCCTATAATTTTTATCCAACGTATTTATTGTAGGAAGTTGGGTGTTCTACATTTTTCCAAAAACTACTAGACCTTTTAAAAGCCAACATATTTCCCAAGAAACCTACACTTTCTACTCACGAAAATTTGTCATTGGGATCTCTAAGGTTACAATGTATTTTTTTCAACCATCACCCACTTGCAGTTGTTAAAATTTTTCCATTGTATTTCCCACACAAACACAATGTATATATAGCCTCCACCGAGTGTATTTTTTCTATAGAAAAATACCAACTTATTTTTTGGGAAAGTACCATCATATTTTGCATAAAGAAAATACCTCGCATATTTTTTCCTATATAACCAACATACTTGCTCCCCACAAAGCCAAACAAGAATATCTATTTAAACAAGCAAAGCTAGCATATTTTTTCAAATGTAGACTCAGTGGAGTGAACCTAGTGCAAAAACTAGAAGCCTAACTCTAACATTTTTCATACAAATTTTATCTAGTAACTAGTTGCAGTGCAAGCCTCTATTTCTTGCATTACAAAACCTAAGAATTTGAAATTAATTAATTTTGAACTTATACCAATGAAGTGCATAGCACTACCACTACCACCTACAATGCACCTGTAGTTGCATTTTACATTATTTTTACAAGGCTAAATCTATTTATACATAGGGTAGTTCCACTATTTGGAATTGTTAATTCAAAACTAAATTAAATATCTATTTAATGCCTTTCCACAAATCAACTATGTTGTTAGTAAACTTGATAGACATGACTTCTAGTTAGGATGTAGTGCGTGTATATGGTTGCAAGGATCCAACTATTGTTGAGCATAGGTAATCACTTAGGTAGAGGGGTCAAAACCCAAACTTTGCTATAATAAATAAAGAATACTATGATTTCATATGCATCAAAATTCAAGCCAACCTCCTCATCCCACTCACAAAATGTGAATTCAAGTGTGAGTTTGAGTATATCATTGAAATGGGAAGGAGTACATCTCCTCCGCTTATGATAAAATAAAACTAACTAACATCCATATGCGCATACTAGCCCAAATAATAGAATGCGATAAGCTAAATTAGGAAATTAGCTTAAAGAGTCACCACAAGGAGCATGATGAGCTTGAGTCCAAACCAAAAATCGATGCCTTCATTGGGTACCTTTTTCAATAATCAGCTCTCCAAACCACTACATCCAGTTCAACCTCTCTTGCATCTTCTATGGGGTAGGTTTTCCAACATTCTTCTTCACATGCCCACCCCACTATGTTTTTCTCAATGTCCAACATTGTTATTCATCAAGCACAACCCATGTCTCAATTGGCCTTGCTCTTCACCTCTATGCCTTTTACAACACAACCTAGCTCTATGCGGTCATCATCTATGGTGTTTACGATGGTTCATTCCTTCTCTGTTCCAATGGATCCCTTAGTGGGACCCTAAGTCACTCAAGCTTTTTATACCACATTTCCCCTCTTTGTCCCTCAAGTACTACTGTAGACTTTATTTTTCTTTCAACCCCATGACAACCATGATTAGACAACCTCTTCCATCCTTACCATTATTCTTTGCAAGGGCACAAGCCTCTCAATTTGTACAAATCCCACAACCTGGTAGAGTGCTCCAAGGCTTGGAGTAGGCCTTCTAGATGATTCAAGACCTCAAAAAAGAGTTACACAAGCTCAAGGCCTCTAGCATGTAGACAATCAAAATAATGGGCTTCTACTACGACAATTCCATTACTTCGACTATCCCCCAAATTACTCTTCCTTTGGGCATTTCTATTTCATAGTTTAGTAAGTTCAATGGTAAGGGTGATTCCAATGCACACCTCATGATATTTTGTGTTGAATGATTGTTACTATAGACTTGTCCACACACCATCATGTGAATCTTCCCAATGTTCCTTGTTGGAAAAGCTTTAGACTAGTACCATATCTTGCCTAGAGGATCTATTGCCTCATTAAAGAACTTGATTTCACAATTTGTGAAAAATTTCAAGTACAACTTGAAATCAAAACCACCTTGGATCAATTGATGAAAATCAAATAGAAGCTTATTGAACCTATTCATAAGTTTATCCAATGGTAAAATGCTCTACTCAATAAAAATCCTAAGCTTATAGTCAAAATCCACCTTCTAGCCATTTTCAAAGGGGTAATCAATGACTTCATCAAGTCCAAGCTATATTATTTAGATCTGCTATTCCTTAGCCAACCTTTCTCACAAACTACGAACATAGAGGATGCTGCTAAAGCTAGCCATGACACTACCTATGTAGCATACAAGAATTAGCACACAAAGAAGGACAAGGATAGGGGGAAGCAAGACCATGTAGCCATGGCCACTATGGTGAAAGAAGAAAACTATGAAAGGAGCAAAAATTATTTAACCTAAAGTGCTTGCCATAACCAACCAACTATCAACATTAAGGACCTCTAGCTCAAACCATACAAGTCCTAACTTCGAGAGGAAAGATTAGTCAAAATACACCAAGTTACCATTGAAACCATCCAAGCTCCTTAAGTAGTTAATCAAGAATGGTTGAATCCAATATAAGAAGATTATTGAGAATGCTACAAAAGGCATGACTGATTATGTGAAATTTCTAAGGATCCTACTCTGGCAACCAAGGATGATCCACCAATACTAAAGTACTTCAAACTTGGCCAATTTTTCCACTATCATTAGTTTCCTAGTCATGACATCAATTTTTGCTTAGCCTTGAAGGATGACTTGTAAAAGATGATAAACAATGAAGAGTTGGTGTTAGATGCTTCAAACTTAGTTAGGCCTTAAAACCAATCCATGTAGATGTACAAAGTTCCTTTGAATGCAAACAATATCCCATACATAATAGTAGCAATGGCTCAAGACCTTCCAGGTAGTTCTTTGTGATTCAGGTACCTCCTTGTGATGAAAAGGATCCTTCAACTTCATCAAGTTTAAGGAATCCTTTTGTTGTCATAATCCCATCATTGAAAATCCCAAAGAACCCTTTGTCATCAGAGTTCCCCTCCTACTGTTGCCAAATCTTCAACTCAAAATGATGAACATCCTCCCATGGTGGCCAGTACAACCACTTCATTGTAGTCCAACAACGAAACATCACCTAACAAGAAACACAAAAGGTCTATTTGAAAGCATAAGGTCAAAGATAATAAGCAGGTAAAGGCTTGGAAAGAAGTGAACCCCCCATAGCCCACACCCATTTCAACCATTTCCATAAGCCCCAATGCTTAAAATGATTCAACTAGTCAACCAAGGAATGACCAAAAGCAATAGAAGGGGAAGAAGACCAAATCAAAAACCTTAAAGAAAAAAATTCAAATCCTAGGAAGAATGATGGAATTAAGGTCAATAAGGAAAATAAATTAATAGCTAATGAAAAGTAGTTCCTTAATGCCATGGAATAGGTGAAATTGTCATTAAAATAGAAAAACACTTTGTTGAGCCTATATGACCTAGTAATGATTTCTTCTACCCACTATGAAGCCTTAGTGAATATGTTGACTTCAATTCTTATTAGCAAAGGCATTCTTACCAATGAAGAGTCCATCCACATAATGAAGGTATCACCTTTATCTAGGGAAGAAATGAAGTCCACTACACTAGTGTTTCATGATAGTGAAGTTAATACTAACCCCTAGGATGCAAGATAATGAGGGTCCCTCTCTTCATAACTATAAGGATTTAGAAGTAAAAGTTACACAAGGTGCACATTGACAATGGGGCAGCCACCAATATCATATCTTTTACCATTGTTGAATGGTTAGGCCTACTGGAGCACATGCAAAGTACTCCTACCTCTACTCTTAAATTCTTTAATGGATCGTGGGTAGTAGTAAAGGGTTCAATCTCCTTAGACTTTGTGACATGGGAAACATTCTTCACATCTGCCAAATTCTTGGTGATGGAAGAGAAGCCAAGATTCAACCTCATCCTAGGGAGGCCTTAGCTAGCTCAATTATGAGTAGTTTTCTTCCCTAGCCACCAAGAAATTTATCTGCCTTATGAAGGAGCTAAAATAATTATTTATGGCAATAGTGTGGTTCCCTTGCCAGTTAATAATGTTGATGTGGAGCAAGGGTTCGAAGTGGAGTTTTAGGAAGGAACTCCTACCATTAAGAGCGAAGTTGAGAGGCCCCAAGAAGTGAACCAAGCTAAAATTGGAAATAACCAAAATGTGGACATAGCATGGGAAGATCTTCCACTTAGCAGGGAAAGTGAAGGAAGTGGTAAGTACAAGATTGTCCAATGGAGGTCATATACTCTTCCTAATATTTTGAAGATTATGAAATAGTTGCATGATTGAGTATGTCTCCTACTTACTCACCCCTATGTTAACAACACTTTGGCATATTCTTTTTATTTTTATTTCATAGCCTAGTTTTGAACTTTTCTTTACATGATTCATTTAGCTTTACCATTCTTTGTCTTACTTTAGCCTTATTATGCATAAAATTTATAACTTATTCTTATTCACATTTTGCCTTGTGCTTTCCTTTACAAAAACATAAAAATACAATAAAAAATTTTTAAACCTAAACAATCCATAATTTAAAAAAAAAAACATAAAAAGCTACAAAAATTTTATAACGGCCTATCAAGGCCTTAAATTGGTGGCTTGCCAAAGCCTTAAACTAGCAATACCTTTGTAACCTTTTTCTTCATTATCATTATCATAGCCATTATGCCATATTTTGCACTTTGTTTTACTTAATCACTTTATGCTTACATTTTACAAATTATCATCATATAGCCTTGCATTTAACTAATGTAACCTTTTCATATGAATAAAAATAAAATACCTAAAAAATACATAAAACAATAAAATGCTAAATATATATATATAACCAAGTGTCTAGGTCCAACAGCCATAGTCACATAATGTGACAAATAAAAATTTAGATAACAATGGTAATAAAAAATAATAATAAGTCCAACAACCATGGTTGAAGTGTGCAACAATAAAATAAATAACAATGAACTATCCTCATAGTCTCCAACGACTATGAATAGCCAATAAAAAATAACATGAACATCATAACTAGAATAACCAAAAACATGATGAGATTGGTAGTCCTAAGGTAAAACTAGAGGAGGAGGAGGAACATCATCATCGTCATGGCCACTAGGATCACTACCATCAATTGGTACCTACATCACAATAAAAATAAAAAAAACATAAAATAAGAATTTAATTAGTAACTAATATAACCAAAAACATAGTCATGAAGCAACAAAATAGAAAAGAAAATACAAACTAAAAAAAATATATTAAAATAAAAATTTAAGAACAAACTTGTGGAGGTTCTAGTGCAAGGTCTTCTTGAGGAAAGTTTAGGAGACCAATTTCTAAATGATGAAGAATTTATTTTTCACTCACGTTCACCTAGTCTACTTCCCCAAGGTTCACACTAGTCAAGATGTTCCTCCTCTTAATATCAGTTGATGATGGAGGCTCTCATGAAAGTGTAGTAGTAGTTGCCTCCCCTAAAGCGATGGTAATCTGAAAAGCAAGGGAATCAAACAACACCAAGGAGCCTTCAAACCACTCAAAGGCATTCTTTGCATTGATTTCCTACACAAATATCTCTAACTTTTAGCTCTTTATAGTCTCCTCCTATAGCAACTTGTAGTAACTCTCCTTTTCTACCCTGAACTTGTGTTTGTGGTTCTTTTGTGTCTTGCCCCACTTAAGGACCCAAGTGCATTAGTTTTACTAGTCTATGATCTTACAAATCAACAAATCCATCTAGATTTCTTTTTTAGCATTACTTCTAGCTAGAGCAACATTGCCATGGATGGAATTCCAGTAGCACAACCACTCAATATCCTTAGTGCACAAGGAGTCTCTATTGGCTATGTGAGCCTCTAAAAATTTCTTATGGTTATTAATGTCTCTAATATCCTCTTCTTACCACTTTTTTTCTTTTTCTAATGTCACAACTCTTTTCCATAGGAATTCATTGGAGTGTTGACACTTCCATGAAATTCTCACACATGAGAGGGCACATTCAGTGACCCCCTTCTATAACCTTCATGGAACATTTTCTACGTTAGGTGATAATGTAGGTAACTTATCAAGCTAAATATCATGCTTAGGTTCCCATCCAGCCTTGGATATTGTAAAAAACCACAAAAATGATATACATATAAGAATAGTAATAAAAAAATAACAAAAAATGATTTAAAAAATTAAGACCATGATAAATATATATAAATAATAAAATAATTTTTGGGAAAATTATGCTATTATTCTCACCAACATTAGGAGCTATCTGTTGCAAATGATCAATCATGTCTTTTGTCATGCCCTGCATAAATTCAGTCTTATTAAGGACTTCAGCCTTTGGTTTCCTATGAAATGTGGAGGTAGATACCTCTAGAAGAGACTCAGATACTACAAGTATAACCATTAGTGCAACTAAACATTAAAACAAATTTTAAAACGAAATTATAAAATACAACATGCAAACTAAAATGCATAAGTACCTAAAGGACCATGTAGGATGTTAATGTGAGTTTCATCATCAAACATTGAATCTTCCAATATGGAATCTAAGGCATCCAATGCTTAATTAGGTGTCATTTCATACTCCTCTTGTTTCCTTAGTGCCTCTTCTTCTTGGTATTTTCTCTCTACCTCTACTACTGCATGGGTTGCAAGTTCTTGTTGTTTTCCTACAAAGATGGTAAAGGAAAAAAATAGAACAAGTTAGTAAGTTTTTCCTAAAAATAATATAATACAATAAAAAATTATTCAAAATAAGATAAGAACCAAAAATAACAAAGAATGCAATTAAAATGTATTTGAAACAATGTGATGTTCCTGGTTGAGCCTAAGGGACATCTTCTTCTTCTTCATTGGATGCTCAATAATAGTAACTATTTCTTTAATTAGTGGCCACTTAAACTTTGCTTTGGCTACACCATCAACCTATACATGCAACTTCTTGGCTTTCTTAGCGCTTCAATAGGTAATATGAGGCTCAATCCCCATGCTATCAGTGGAAGGACAATGTTCATCACTAAATTTCCTAGTGATAATAAATAGTGATTCCCCAATATCTTCAACTGCTAGATCCTAAACTTACATGGCTAGAACAATGTGTTTTATCCAAGGTTTAGAAAATTGGGATGGATCATGAATCACCCATTTTCCATCCTTCTTGATCACTAGGAATTCCCCAAACCTCCTTAGATAGGCTACAAAAAATGAAAAATTCATATGGCCTATTGTCTCAAGGTTGTTTTGGAAATTTTGGATCTCATCATGTAGCTTAAAGACCAAGTGAATAGCCTAGTTAAACTTAGCATCCTTTGTGAGGACCTTCTTCATGGTACAAGCCTATTAAATACCAAGGACCTTCTTATGTGATAGCAACATGGAAAATGCTCTAGATCAGAATAATTGATACATCTTGTTAACCTCTATGACCTAACACTGGTCTAGAGGCAACCCACTACTACCACGATGAGAGTTAAGCCACTCTTCCACCACCTTTCTATGGTCCATATCTTTCACTACTCTTATGACAACCTTCATTCTATCACAAGATATGACAAAGAGGCTGATAAATGTTAATTCATTAATGGACAAGGTAACAGGTACACCGTGAATGTGAGAGATGAATTTCTTGACTCCTTTGTCAAATGAGTCAATGACATTCACCATCTTTGTAGTAGGCATTGATAAGCTAGGAATCATAAATAAATCAAGAAAACCTTCATTAAAAATCCTTTCCTAAATCTCACTAGGTGCTCTACTAGCCAACTAGTCCTATGTTGAATCTACTTTGCCCCACTTAGAATGAGTGTCTCCTTTCCATGTCCAAAGCTGATTATGATAATAGTAGATTTAGGCACAAGATATACAACATAAGATGAACAACCTATTAGCCTTTAGCATAATCATGTCACACAAAACAAAAATAAATAACAAACATAGTTAAAAAAATCAAAATTAAACTCATAACTACATAGTTAAAAAATAATTAAACAATTAAGTCCTAAGTAATCAAAAAATAACACAACTAGAGAATGTTGACATTAATAACCAAAATTTAAAATAATAAAACTATTAAATTTTCTTACTTGTTTAAGAAACCTAGGGATCCTAGAAGCCACAAGTGCATATATGTCTAAGTCTAAAAGGCCCCACCAAACATGAGAAATCTTATTTGCCACACACTTAATGTAAACTTGAGAGTAATTTGAAATATATTAGCTGAAATCATTTCTTAGCTACTCCAACACAAAAAACCTCACTTATGCATCTTGTGTAAAAACCTCCAATGTTATGTGTGCTAAGGGTAGGACTTGATCACTCTTAATTAATCCTTCATCATGCACTCTATACTTGCAACATGCAAATGCAACAAAAATTTCCTAAAACCAAATAGCCTAATGAAAATAATAAGTAAACAAAAAATAACTTAGGATGACACTTATGATTGAAAGTGGTAGAAAGTGCCAAGAAAATTTTGAAACAAAGTGTGGACTCAATGGCCTATCATCAACATGTTGTTGGCATTGTACTGGATAAACTCAGCACATCCCAAATTTGGGATAATTTGCATGTTCCTATTGTATATGTGTCATCGTGATTGTCATCTTCCACACGAGCGGTAGGAGCATCTACCATGAACTTGGTGATGCAATTGAAATAATTAGGTAGTAATGTCTCTGCAATTATAGGTGTAGTGTCAATAGTGAAGTGTGACTATAAGATCACACTAAATTTCTTTAGAAAGAATGCTAAGAACTCTTTGGCCCTAGGCCTAAACCAAAGATAACCATGATTTATGACCATGTTGGGGGGCATGTTGTTTGGTTTTGGTGTATTTATGTAGCATAGTATCCCCACAAGTTCAATGACTATTAGGATGAATTTCAAAAAGGCTTTGCATAACCAAATGATAGTCATTAAAACACTAAATAACAATAAGCAAAAATTCAACACTATACAAAAATAACAAATATAATTTCAATGTTGACATATAATATTGAACAACTAAATCCAATGTTACAACCATGAAAAACAAAACAAAATTCAACTAAAAACTAAGTAAAAAGACCAAGTAGCCTAATACAATGATGGCAATCACGTAGTTGAAGTAGGCATAAAAAATTTTAGAAATTTTATGTAAAGCATTAAACTATGAAAACAAACCTCTAAAAGGTTTAAACCCACAATTAATAATACATTAATAAGTATACAAAATTCAACTTGAATTTGATGAAATTTTGACTAGACACACTAGCTTACAATGAAACAGTTGTAGTAAAAGCTCTAGGAAAGCTAAATAAAAATTTCAAAAAAAAATTCAAACTGATGTTAAAAACTAATATACACCATAAAAATAACCATTAGATACCTTAAACATAGCCTAAAAAACATAAAAAGTAGACCAACACTACCCATGCAGGCTGGGAAGCTTGTTGGCCTAGTAGCTAAAATTGCAATTGTACAGGGCAATTCATGTAACAAATATTTGACAAAAAAACTATCAATTTTTTTTCTAAGTTTAGGTAGTGTTAATATGCATAATTAAACACAAAATCCACTCCATTATTACAATAGTAGGCATAGAAAAATTCACATTATGGCCTAGAATCACTTTGAATGTTTTCTAAAAAGAACCCAATTTGTAGTGAAATAGTTGCAATTAAATATCTAGGAAAGTTATGAAAAACTTTTTAAAACATTTAAAACTTATGTAAAACACTTCTAAAATATTCTATAAATCCTGAAGAGATTGTAACATTGATAAAAAATAGACAAAGTATGTTAACACTATCAGTCTTTGGAGGCCAAAAACATGAAAAAAATTAGAAAAATCACTATGCACTAGTCTATAGAAAAACTCATATAAAATTAACCATAGCTCCAAAAATATTGATATGACCATTAAAAACTATGGAATAATCCTATGGTCTCAAAAATAAAAAATTTTGTACCACATTCTTATAAAATAATTGCAAAGTTTAGCCACTTTTCCATAAAAAAAATAGTAAAAAATGCATAGAACAAGGCCAAAGAAAAAATTATATTTTTGTAAAAAAAAGGTCCTAAGACCAAAATCACAATGTGAACACATTAACACAATGTAGATGTAATATTTAAGCCACTTAAAACCAAAATTATCCCAACATTTAGACCTAGACAATACAAAACACCTTTGTACTTTGGTAAACAATTGGTATAAAATAGTGAGAAAAGGGTACTTGGCAATCATGCTAGAAGAGCCTTCACTAATGGAATATTTTGGTAGATGAAAGATTCCTTTGGTAGTAGACTTTACCTCCTCTAGTGTATGGTTATTACTAGTTTCTTCTCTCCTCTTCAACATCTTGCAAGGTTGAAGTAGAATTCTTAGCTTCTCTGTAACTGCACAGCCTTGGTGATGGGGAATGACCAAAAATATACTTGTGGTAGATGATACTAAAGCCATGAATGTTTGGGAAGCTTGGTTTCCTAGTGCTACTTGCCCAAGAACCAAGCCAGAGAAAATGGTTTGCATAAAATTTTAAATGTAGAAACCCTTTGTGTATTTATGTGTTAAAATAGAAGCCATTAGACCCACAACACCCATCCAACACCCAATGAACTTAATGTTCACATATGGAAAGTCATAAATATGCTAGGCCTACTTGTTTTTTTAATCTCAAATGACCTTTTAACCTTAGATGGGCCCCATAGTGCACCACCCAAATAAACCACAAAAATCCCAATACAATGGGATTTAAAACCTTAAACCAAAAATACACTAGGATTGATGTCTAAGCAAGCATAAAAACCTTGAAATGGGTTGCAATATCTAGCCATGGCCAAGATCTATCTCCTAGCTGCTGCATCCTTTAATCCATTATGGTGAGCAAAGCCTCATCCCAAATTAGAACCCTGGGGATTACCACTTGAAGACCATAAGGAATAGAAAATGGCCTAAAACACCTGGAACAAAGTATTCCAAATATTTATACACTGTCTATTAGCATGTAAAAACTAAATAAAATTAATGTAAGAAAAAATGGAAATTAGTGCAACTACAAAAATGTAAATGCCAAAAAATAAGATAAGTTACATAATTTAAAAGTATGTGAAAAGATGATTTTAATGACACTTATTTTACCTCAATCACACATCTAGAAATAAAGTTATTTACATTTATATTTTATCAAATTAAGTAATAATAATAATAATTACCAAAATGTATATGATGTGTTGAAATGAAAAATAATCCCTATTATGTTCTAAATAAAATGACATAGATGAAAAGTTCATATATGTCATACTTCATTGTTTATTCACAAAAATATGTACATAACACAAATATTTAAAACATATATAAGGTTTCTACTTTAAAAAAATATAAAATATATAAAAATTACTTTCAAAGTTCAAAATTTCCATCTTCTATCATTTTCTTTGTTACTCTGGTCTCTCTCCATTAAAATGTAGGACTAGAATTACTTAATAAGCAAGGTTATTTTATTTTCCTATTCATGGAGTATAAAATATTTGATTTAAAAGTATTAGGATATATATTAGAAAATGGTTCCAAATGAATATTTCAAAAATATTTCAAGTCCAAATATATCAAAACCTTTTCAAAATTTTAAATAAATTATGTTTAATCCAAAAAATTTTGAGGGATAGTTCTTGGTTATCCTCATTATCAAAAATACACTAACAAGTCTAGGAATAATCTTACTACTAATATAAAATTATCCTTATGATCCAAATGAGACCCTTATGGTTAGGTCTTATTAATAGCCTTTCTACTAACATCCTCACTAGCTAAGGCACACACCTCATTGGAACAATGAGTATGTCTCACTACATAGTACTAGGGTAAAGTACTTAGTGTCATGGTCTTGGCTAGATTTCCAAGCCATGCATAAAATTATGAATAAAAATTCAAGGTAATAAATCCATCCAAATCCTTTTTCTCATGAGGTAGATCTTGTAACAACTAAAAAATTTAGTGTTGTAGAATTGAAGACCGTAGTGTGGAATAGTTTAGCTTTAAGATCCATGGGCCTCAAAAGGATCCAAAGCACTTTCAATGATCTTGTTGATCTCTTAAGGACTTAGGAAATCTATTAGTAAATGCATAAATAAAAGTAAACTATAATGTGTAAAAATGATGTTTCAACATGGGACTCAATAAAATACCACAAAATGTAAGAAATACACCATAGATATGGCAAAGAAAAAATTGGAAACTTCATATTTAATGCTGTAAAAATATTATTCAAAGTAGGTGCTTTAGAAGGCATAGATCAATGTCGTGAAAACTTGAGAATAAGAAGTATCTCTTGTAATCCAATGTAGGTGGCAAGATGTGCTTTGTGTAATATCTCCACTATTTTTCCATTTGATCTGCACAATGAATGCTTCTATAGGTTCATTATGCACTCAGAAATTGATGCTGCAAAGGCTACAAAAATCTCTATGATGCTCTATTTTTTCTTACCAAAGCATGATATGCCAAAAAGTCCATAAAATTATGTAGAATCTGGTATAAATATGTTTGATGTTTGCTATTATGGTATTTGTTATATTCCCATATGCTTTTTGAAGCATTACAAAATATGTTTGGATCATTTTCATGCTTAAAAAATGTAGTGTATGGGTTACTAGCATTTTTGGCTTTTCCCATCATGTTTTGGCAACACATGAAGCTTATTTCCATGGTCTAAATTTCAACATGTGAGTCACTAGAATTTTTTTTCTTTTCCTACCAAATTCACCAGTGTTTTTAGCTTTTTGACTTTCATATGCTTGCCATAAATGGAATTCAAAGCATGTGGGTTGTAAATTTCACTTTTACACTTTAAAAGTGTTCAATATTTTTCCAAAACAAGATCACTGGGTAGGATTTTTTATGGGAAAATGAGATAATTATTTCTGCCTTAAATTCTTATTAAATTACAATGCAAATTTTGGCTTCAAGGCTTCTCGTTGGCCATATGAAATTTTTTCAAGTGTTTGATTGGCTCCTCTTTGTTGATGTTTTGAGTACTAACCTTAAAGATATTAACAAAGAATGCAAAAACACTACCATAAGTTCATGATTAACACTTACTCTTCATATTTGATTCTATAGTTGATGAATCATGCTAAGGAGTGTTCATGATGATGAAATAAGATGACAATGAGATGTCAAGAGTTTGGGATGAGATGTGGGATACATGGGCTATTGGAGAATGGTCACATGGGCTAATAAAGAATTCCAAATGTTGACATCATGGCTTCGACATGGTGATTACATATTTATTAACTAAGAAGGTCTTCATGCTTTATGATCAAACTGTTGGCTGCTTGATAATGTTTTGAGGAATCAACACTTGTTAATAGGATTCTTTGGCCATTTGAGTTTTTTTTCTTTGAGATCCATTGATTTGCTTAACTTTCAAGCTATATTGGCCTTTTTTCTTTCTTTACTTTTCCTCCCATTTTTTTGTGTGAGAGAAACCTTCATTAGGCTTCATTGTTGATGAGTGGCAAGGTACCCCTACACTCAACCATACGAATATGAGCATTTCACGCATGATTCGGTTGAACTCCGCAGATGGACTAGTTGTGGTATCTAGACAATTATTCTTAGGTTGCAGTTCATTGTCTTCCCATCTAGACTAGTGTTAACTTGTCACATATGGTTTAGTCCAGAGTGAGGTGTATGATGTGTTCCTATACTAATGCTACTCTTGGAGATAATGGAAAGTAATATTAACTAAGCTAAGAGAGAGAGAGAGGGTGAGAGAGAATCTAAGCTAGCCTAAGTGCAATGAGCATCCGTTCCTCAATCATCAGTATACATCTTGGACCTCATGCATGACTACCACTAGGATTACCAAGTGTAGATCCTAGGTACACTACTGGGTTACCAAGTAGTCACACTTAAATTCTCATGATTAAGTTGTACTCATTTCACGTTTAATAGGAGTTTAGGGTAAGAAGAGATATTAACTAAGAAAGCAGTAAATAACAATTAAATAAATAATTAAGCTAAGTGGATGATGCAATGATGAAGTAATCTNCGACTGAATGAAAACTCATCCTCGAGTTACAGTGAGAACAAGCTTCGTTGATTACATAGTGGATAGGTATGGGATTATTGAATGGTGAGAATAGGTGCATGCCGCAGTGTGGAATCAGAACAAAATTGAGACACAACACAAAGAATGCTAAAGGAAGTCCTATAGCTACAAAATTGATGAAACTCATGTAGTTCTTGGTGGTGGTGGCTCCTCCATGGGTGCTTTTCCCTTGTCTTGTGCTCCAGGTCTTGGGACTTGATGGTGTTGAAGTATGGCCTAGAGTTTCTCCTCTTCGGTTTGGGGGTCTTGCACCATCCATGCTAATGTTCTGATGTTTGATGGAGTCGGCACTTCCCATGGGTAGGGTAGCTGTGAAAACATTTGATTTTCCTTAACATACCAAGTCACAAACACCCTTCGTTCTTCCTCGTAGGCTCTAGCTTTGTCTTTGTATTCTTGAAAATCTATAAATAGTCAAGCCAAATCTATTGCAACACCTTTTTTTCCCTGGTAACTTGCTTTAACCACCTCAAGTTCAAAATTTGCAATTTCTAGTTTTTACAATATCTTCTTGTGTTCTGCAAATTCTATTTCATATTTGTTGTAGGTGGTGGCTACCTGTTGCTTGAGCTCTATTCTCGAGTACCCTGCTATTAACATGGCAAGGTTGGTATACCTCAGGTTTTCTAACCCCATGTATTCTGTAAGATCTTGGATCTGCAAGTCTCGATTCTTAACTTCTGCTTGGTGGGCAAATGCATATGTGTCCGATATGGCCCACCAGTCAGTGTGTTGAGCACCAATATCATTGATGTGGGCCTTGGCCATATGGATCTCCTTCTCAATGATCTGTTTGTACATCCCCACTTGGTTCCGGAAGTGCTCCTTGAGGTTTTCATGCTGTTTAGACTCATTTTTCCACACGTTTATTTCAATAGTCATCTTCTGATGGATGGTGCGTACCTCCTCCATTGAGAGGGTTCGATTCTCCTTGGCTAAAAAATTCATGTCTTGGCTGACCCGGATGAATTTTTCTCACAATTGATGAAAATGTTCTTCGAAAACATTCTTTTGTTTTTCCACAGAGGTCAACCGAAGGTTGTCAGCAACAAGCTGCTTGTTTTCCTCTTATAAGGCCTTAAGTTCCTTGGTATGTGCATGAGTTTGCACTTGTGCTGCAGAGGCATCCCAAATAGCCTTCTCTTTTTCTTTTTCCATCTTCTTATTTTCCATTAGTATTTTGGTCAATTGCTCAGTTTTGAAACTATCCAGCTGGTCTATGGGAACAAATTGCAAAGGGTCCCGCTGTGCTTCTTGTAGGATCACAAGCCTTTCTTGCAATTTTTGCACCTCTGCTTCAACATGCTTAGCCCTCATCTTTGTCAACACCAGCTTTCCTTTGGTGGAAATGAGGTCTAATTGAATTTCTATCACATCTTGAGGGATGTCATTACTTGTCCTATTTGTAGCAATCGATCAAGTATATCCTCATGTTTTGCAGAAGTCATTGAGGTTCCGACCAAAGTTTGAGCATCCTATGCTCCTGTGAGATCTACTGGTGGCATAATAGGTACATTAAATGATTCTTTAATATGGTCTACAACCACATCTATGGCTCCTGCTGCATCTTAGTGTTGCATGACCACCACTGTGGCCCCTTCACCAGTTTCTAATTGCACTTGGAAAGATGCAGTGTTCCCCAAGATCTGTTGTGACCAAGTGCTTTCCCCTCCTCCTGTATGGATAGACACTTCACCCCTTGCATGATCCAAAGAAACCATGGGCTATATGGCATCATTGATGACGCGGAAGAGATTTGCATCATCATGACTTCCCCAACTGATCGTCTTAGCGATGGCCCTGAGATGGCTCATCGACGGTCTATAATCTTGTGGCGGAGGTGGTTGATCTTGGCCTGTGGTGGGCCCTACTTCTTATTGTTGGTTGGGTTCCATACTTGGAAGTTGGCTGGGTCTTGCAATTTGAGTTGCAGTTGACCCTGTCGTCTGTTATTTTTCTTATTTTGGTCCCAATGTCTCACCAGTGACTTGCCTTGCGACTAGTGGCTTTAACAATTTAGCATATGAAGCATTTTGGGCTTTTTAGAGGACATCATTGGTGTATCCTCTAATACCAGCATGTTGGCATAGCTTCCTGATAAGGCAAGGAAAGGGCAACGCCATCTTCCCTATCTTCTATTCTTCGAACCGCCTTAGGATCTCCATAAAGTATAGATGAGGTAGGTTAACATTAACCTTTCCCATCAACAATGCATATCCCCTAGCCACATATGTTGAAATCCTTTTTAAGCCCTTCATGGGGAAGAGGTGATACGTTCCAATTTTGAAATAGATCCTCTCTTCTATCGTCAACTCTCCAAATGTCTTATCCTTGCCATATGCCCTTTCCAACCAAACTTGTCGTGCATCAGGATCTGAACAAGTAGATAACTGAGCAACCTTTGGCCCTGTATTCAAAAGGTTTAATACTTATAAAATGGCCTAAATAGAGAAATCAACTGTCACACCACAAATGTTAAACGTGGTGCCTTATTCTTTGTTGTGCTAGAATTGGTACATTTCCCCTAGGTACCAGGCACTGCTTTTAGAGAGGATAGGCCATAAGGGAGACCCTTTGAGGTGGTCCCTAACAACCTTAGGAGAAAACTCTATGAATGGTTCAAAATTTAATTCCACAATCACCGCAGTGAATGTGGACCTTTCATGGATAGCCTGAACACAATCCTGGGACAACATGAGATGTTGTCCCTATTCAGGCGCTACAACAGCTCCTCTTTCTGCCTACCTTGATTGTACAGTAGCAAGGTCTTCTTGGTGAATGCTAAATGATTGTTCCTCCTAATCTTCATGTTGTCCAATAGGAGCTTGTCCTTCACCTCTCCTAGGTTGTTTGCTCCCACCTTGAGCAGGACCTTCCTATTGTCCACGTTTTAGGGCCATCTGCAATCACATGGGATCAATCGTTAGTAAGGTTGTTTTCAAAGTTAAGTTATACCTTACTGCTTGCCTTAGTTAATTTATTTTATCTTTGTGTGATGTTTTCCTAAAGATTATAATAATGATTCCTTTTTACTTAGGTGATTTCCGAATTAGTTTCCCAGTATAACTAAGGGGATGAAATTATTTTTGGCACATTTATCTTTAATGTTATAACTAATTACCCTTGGTAATGTCCTTCAGGCGATGATAAATTCCAAAAAATTTATGCATTATTTAGCATATGTCCCTTCCCCATGACTAAGCTGAACACTCTAGGTTCAAGTAGGTTCAGACGAAATGAAAATCGAAGGCCCAACAAGCGAGATATAGGTATGAAAGCAAGGGTCGCGCAATCGCAAGTCATAGAGAGAAATTTAAAAGACTCCCTTGCGTGAATGGTTGAAAATGATGGCAAGTGTTGTGGGGGGGGGGGGGGGGGGGGGGGGTCATGTATATATAGGTTTTATGTAACATGATATCGTGTACTTGATATTGGGTACGCGATATCGTGTCGACCATGATATCGCGTACGCGATATTGCAGCCTATTGATATTTAGGCCCAAGACAAAATACTGAATTTTAAAATTTTTTCTAAAATTACCAATGTAAATTAGGGACATGTGGGCAAGTGTTAAAGGGTTCTAGGGTAATTTAGTTAGTTTTGAAGGCACAAATAATGATATGTGGGTGGAATTGATCACTAAAGTCTTTGGGTGGTAAGGAAGAGAAAAAGGCCATGTGATGGTTCATAGGAACGTTGGAATTCAAAGGGATAGTAATAAGGGAAAGAACATTGTTGACAATATGCTTAGGGTAATAAATGGTGTGTGGAAGGTGGGTTATGAGTGCAGATTACAAACTTACACAAGTGGGTCCTCCCCAAAGTAGGTTCCAACCTATAATACCTTGCGTAAATACACTTAAAAGTGTCCGTGGACACTCAAAGGGTTAAATGTAATCCGCACTAGTTCCACAAAACACACACATGTAAGTATCACAGAGATGAGGTAAGAAATCTATGCTATATGAGACACGAGCTAAAATTACATGGATAGCGAGATGAGATGGACTACAAAAGGGATTGGAGAGATTGGGACATGAGGTAACTGACCTAGGGCATAGTGAATCTTGTGTGTAAAGCATGATTAATGTGTCATCAACCCGTCGTTCCAAGATTAGGACCAAGTCCATTCCTCTGATCAGTGACACCGCATTGTTGTATCCCATGATGAGCGACTATGAGAGTACCATAACAACAAGGCATACGATCACTTGGCATTTTATTCAAGGGAGGAGTGATTTTTTCTTTGTGGCACTTTTCTTTTCGTTTTCTTTCTTTTCTTCTTTTTTTTTTTCAATTGCTAAATCTAGAGAAGCCAGCAACCTTCAGGCATGGGTGCATGTCTTTCCAATGGAAACCCCTAGAACTGCATTGGATTTTTGAGTGCCATTTGATTACTCTTACTCCCATTTTGCATTAGATATACAAGGTTCTGAGTACAACCATGTTGCGTGATAACTCTCACAGATGTCACCAAAGAGAATCCACAAGTCCCCTTGATGTCACACCCTAATCATTTCTTCTCGATCCATCCTTTTTCATTCTAGGTACAATGAACAAAAAATTAATTTTAAGTTTCAAGAATGTCAAGAATATCACTGTACCCTTGAACAGAACCTCTTATTTGTAATGGATGAGTGGGTGCAATGGGTTCACTGTCCACATAATTGATTGTTCGAGACTCAATAACATAGAACACACCTCAACCAATGAGCCACATGAGTGTTTTATTCGTAGATGAGATTACTTATAAAAAGATAAAAAGACCAAAAAGAAAAAAAGACAAAAAAGATAAAACAAGAAGTTAAAATATGAAAAACTAGAAAAAAATTGTAAAATTAAAGAAAATGAAAAATATTTATTAATCCTTCTTGTTATTAGAATGGGGGATACCCCCCATAACTAAAATGTTGAGCATGGCAAGGATTAATAAATGAAAGATGAGGATCCTTGCATGTTGGAAACATTGAAACTTGGTCATACTTACCCCATTGGGGTTCACACACTTGATTATAGTAAGCATAGTGGGGTGGTTTATGAGATGTGGTTCTTGGATAAAGAGTTGACCCACTATGATACTTGGGACTGTAAGATGATATGTAAGGATCAGGATGTCACCCTCCATGGCTATGTTCATTGGGCCATATGGTTGTTGGAGTGTTACTTGGTGGCCTTGATGAGGTGACATGAGGCATTGGATTCGAAGGGATGGGTGCACCACAGTGTTGGGCTTGTGCTGAGTTGGAGAATGTAGTGGCCTTGGAATTGTGTTATCCCTTCTTATGGTCATGTCTAAAGAAGGGATGCCTTTGATGTTGAGGAGGTCTCTCACTACTGTTAGCAATAGTAGCAAAAGTAATGTTCATGGGTTGTCGCTATGGTGTAGACACTTCAGGAATAGTTGGTGGCGATGTAGAAGGAGGAAAAGGATGAGAATGTTGAAATTGATGAGAAGTGTTAAGGCACACAAGGTGGTGGTTGTGTTGAAGACATGGGCTGATAGTATTGAGGAGAATGATAATGCTATGAGATAGAGTATGTTGACCCAGTTGAGGAAATAGGATATTGGACTAGATAAGCATTTGGATTCAGATGATATGAAGGAGGTCTCCGGTTAGGGGTGGCTTCCCCCATGACTGCCACTGTGATCAAACATAGTATCTCTGTATGAACTCTGGGTGTAATGTGCTTCCCCAATGCTCATATAAATGTAACAAGATTGGGCATTGGCCCTTGGGGTGATCGTATAGGAAAATGTTGCATTCATATGTATGATCGATAGTTGAGCTCTTATTTTCTTCATTCCTTCTTTCTGAATGTCTAATGATATTTTTTCCTGCTTCTTGGGTTGTCAAAACTCTATCTCCAATAATATCAATAAATTCTCCACACTTTTTATGTGTCCATTCTAACATCTTATTGATCTTTGCCTCAACTTCTTCTAGTGATTGTTGTGTTGGAAAAGATGGTTTTTCCTCCTTGAGATAGGTTGATTTCTCCTTTTTGTGATTATGGACCTCTGTTAATTTGAGATTCTGGTCCCGTTGATGTTTTTCAACACTCTCACATCTAGATATTTCTCCTTCTTATTTTGCTACCTGCTTGATAAGCTCCTGGAATTGATGGGTTCATAGTTTGTATAATTGACCTTGGGCATACATCCCTAGGGTTTCTCTTGTTGCATCACGAAGCCCATCAATGATATGGTACATTAGCCTTTCCTCAGAGAACTCATCGCTTGGACAGTTGTTTAATAGTGCATAATATCTTTCTAAGGCCATGTACAAGGGTTCATGTTGTGCTTGTTTCGACTCTTGGATTTGTTTCCTCAAGGTTGAAACTCTTGTGTAGGTTTGATATCTTTCATTAAAGAGTTCTATCATTGTTGTCCAAAGTTGTATTGAATTTGGTTTTAACGATCTATACCATACTTTTTCTTGGCCAACGAGTGTCATAGGAAAGAGCTTGAGTTTTTGCCAACTATTATCAATGTTGTTCCATGTTCAGGCATTGTACAAGGCTTGTAAATGTTGTTGTGGATCTAAGTCATAGCCTCCTGAGAAATTGGGAGAGTTGTTTAAATTGAGCCTAGGTAGGAGGCTCTCTTTATAATGCCTATAGGAGATTTAAACAACCTCTTGTATTTGCATTAGGCTTGTAGTGGCCAGTAGGGGTTCATCGTCATAGGTAAGTTATGCTTTTGTGCATTGGGATGATGTTGCCTTCGTTTATGCTTATAAGAAGCCCCCACCTTAGGTTGTGTACTCAAATCCTCATTGTCATATAGTTCCTTGGTTCTCCAATGAACTGCCTCACTAGATGTGGCATTATTATAGTCTTGGAGGAGAGACATGGTTGTGAATTGTGTGTGAATTTATATGTGACTTTTTATAATTATTTTTTCCTAAAAGATATATCGTTAATTCCTATACAATGACCTTGTATGATATAAATAATCTAGATAACTAGCACCGTCCCTGGCAACGGTGCCAATGATGAGTGGCGAGGTACCCCTACACTCAACCATACGAATATGAGCATTTCACGCATGATCCAGTCAAACTCTGCAAACAAACTAGTTGTGGTATCTAGATAATTATTCTTAGGTCATAGTTCGCTATCTTCCCATCTGGACTAGTGTTAACTTGTCATGTATGGTTTAGTCTGGAGTGAGGTGTATGATGTGTTCCTATACTAATGCTACTCCTAGAGATAATGGAAAGTGATATTAACTAAGCTAAGAGAGAGAAAGGGTGAGAGAGAATATAAGCTAGCCTAAGTGCGATAAGCATCCATTCCTCAATCATCCGTACACATCTTGGACCTCGTGCACGACTACAACTGGGATTACCAAGCCTAGATCCTAGGTACGCTATTGGGTTACCAAGTAGTCACACTTAAATGCTTGTGATTAAGTCGTACTCATTCTGTGTTTAATAGGAATTTAGGGTAAGAAGAGATATTAACTAAGAAAGTAGTAAATAACAATTAAATAAATAATTAAGCTAAGTGGATGCTGCAATGATGAAGTAATCTCGATCTTTATTGTTGGTCATGTGCGTGTCCAAGTACGTCACACTCAAATAAGGATGCCGTACAATTACAATTACCACACTACAGGCATACATTGGGACAGAAGGGTTAAGAGAAGAACTACTTAAAACTAAACTCTTAAAGCTAAGAATTAAAAAACTTCAGACTCATCTATCTACCTCTTATTTATAGATGAGGAGACAGGCTACGATATCGTGTACATGATGTTGCGGCCAACGAAATGATAACTCATTAGTTTCCAAGGCCTAACTTTTGTTTTCTCACTAAATAAGATGTGTTACATTCAATGAACTTGGTTGGTAAAGCATGTCAAAGAAGATGTCAATGGTCATAATGCATGAGTGTCAAACATAGGTTTTCATTGTTATTAAAAAGGAAGGCTAGAATTTGGTTACAAGGTTATGGATTAAGAGGGGTAGTAGAGATGATGTTAGGTGAGAACTATTGACAAGATTGAATAAGCTAATTGAATATTGTGTATTGAGATCACAAGGTGACTTGTTATTGTGATGAATCACATATTTGTGATGGCTCTAGGCTTATCGTGCAAGCACAAATATAATCAGTTACTAAGACAAGTTAAAGAATACATGTGATTACATGAGGTTACATAAGGTTTTAAGAAAATATAGCCCCCCATAGGTTACAATTGGCAGAACATGAAGATTATGTTTCTTGCTTTTTAGATTCATACAAAGTTTGTAGTGTTTTGAGGTGTCAAAGAGAGATATGATATTATGCAGGCTCTTTTATCAAAGGTTACGAGGTCCATCAATGTTACATTCTCATATAAACCTCCAAATAAAAGATCAAAAATACTAAAAGCAAACATGTTAATGTTAGATATAATCAAGACCATGTGAAGATTCTAGTATTGCAATTCAAGGCTTTGGTAATGTTAAAGAAAAATGAGATTCTAGTGAGGAACTTGGTTTCAAAGTTTTCTCCTTACCATCATGGTTTAAAATGGGGAATTCAACCATGAAATCCTTTATGATGTTTTTGGCCTTTCAAGTTAAAGGTAGATAGGTAATTCTAGGGTGTTAAGGATACATGGTCAAAAGGCTTACAAGCTCTAAGTTTAAGCATTTGACATCAACCATGTCAAATCAACATTATAAGAAGGATCCACTTAAGCTACAACACTAGTCGAATTGCTTCCTCATCATTGTAGCCTAATTCTACATGTCAAGATAAGCACATAAAGTGGCATCTGCATGATATAATTGTTAAACAATGTTAAAATAGTATAAAATACTATAATAATAAAATAATATAAGGTAAAATAAGGTTAAAACAAGGCAAGGCAAGGCAAACCAATGCAAAATAAGGTAGAACAAGGCCTAAATAATATAAAATGACATCAAACAATGTTAAATGATGGTAAAAAGAAGCTAATCAAAGTCAAATGGTGCCAAAATGGGATAAATGATGTAAAATGATGCTTAAGATGGTGTGAAATGATATCAAATTATGCTAAATGATATCATATTAAGTAAAATGATGTCGAATGATGTTGAATGATACCAAATGACGGGAAACTGATACTAACTGGTGTCAAATGATATCAAAATGATGCAAAATAATGTCAAATGACACAAAATGATGGGAAAATGATATCAAATGATGTCAATGGTATCAAATGATGTAGAATGAGGTCAAGCAAGGTCAAATGATATTAACTATTATCAAAATGATGAAAAATGATGTCAAATAGTGTCAAATGACACAAAATGATGGAACATTGATATAAAATGATGTCAAATGGTATTAAATGATGTAGAATGAGGTCAAGTAAGGTCAAACATGGTCAAATATAATATTATTTATTTTTAGGTTATTTTATGATCAAAATAAGAAAAAATCTAGCGAAAACTACCAATTGATGGTTAAAATAAGAAAATATTTAAAAAAAAGATATAAATTGATTAAATAAGCTAAAATTTAGAAAAATAGGCTATAAATTATTAAAATAAGTAAAAATATAGTTAAAATAATTAAAATAGACAAAAATCTAGTGAAAACAAGCTATAAAGTGCTAGAAAATTGGTCTCTTATGGTTAGAATAATTAGAAAAGATTAAAATTTGTATATTTAGCATGTAGGGCCTAATTTTCCAATGTGTGAGGATTGTGGAACATACCCACAATGTGTGGGATCTAAATTCTCAATGTGTGAAGAATGCTAACCATGTTTATGTCTTTTTTGACTTGATTTGATTGCATCTAGGTAGTGTAGGGGTAGTTTAGGGTTTGTTTGACCATTACAAGCAATGTATGAACAAGTTTCATTAGGGTTATCACTTACCATTGCCACACATGTTGCCACATACACTACCATAGTGTTTGGGATAGGTTTTCCTATCATGTGAGATTAAAATCTAGTTTTTACAGCTTGTAAATATTACTTTTCTCTTCAATTTTCCATCCTAGGTCTTGTGGGATCCACAAGAAAACTTACAAGGAATTCTAGGCATGATCAATCTTGGTATAAGCCTCATACACTAGCCCACACACCACCATAGCATGTGGGACTTGAATCCTAGCATGTGGGGTTAAACTTGATAGTTTGTAGGGATTTTCAATTAGGTTTTTAGCTTCTTTAGGCTTCCACAGTAGTGTCTAGGCTATGAGGAGAGATCTATAGCTTTTTTACTATCCTGGGAAAAGTATGATGTATATTGATCAGGTTTAGAATTCTTTGAGGCTTCACATAGTTCCCACATACTACTAAAGCTTGTGGGACTTGCATCTCCAATGTGTGGACACTCTTGGTCAAATCCTCAAAGTGTGGACTTGAAAATCTTAGTGTATGAGTAGTTTTGGGAGGCTTTTTAGCATGTTGGAATTTTATGGATTTTTTCAAGACTTGGTGGAGTCCTTTGGACAATGTGTAGTCATGTTTGACGAGGAAAATTAATTTTTTTTACCCCAGATGTTCCTACACATGCTGGCCTAGCATGTGGGGCTTCTGTATCTAGTGTGTGAAGCAAGATAAGGTTTTCCTATATGTCATATGCTACTGCACATGCTATGGCATCGTGTGGGACTTGTATTCTCAATGTGCTAAATCAAAACACAATTTCCTTAACATGTGAAGGTTAATTCCTTCGCATGTGAGAGCTTTTTAGGTAGTGTGTGGGTATTTGGGAAGGATTTTCATCATAAAAACTTAACATATGAGCTAATCTCTTCACCAATCTCCCACCTACAACATGTAGGAGCTAGATTTATGTCCATAAACCTAAATACTTAATATTTTTCAATGATTTTGGCTTCTACCCATCTCTTATACCTAGTGTACTACTATAGATCCAAGAACTTTAGGCTTCCTTCTACATTAGTCAACATAGAGTCTTGCAACCATAGTGAAGAAAATTGGATCAACAAGTTGGAACCTAGGATTAGAGGAGGTAAGGGAAGTTATATATATTATTTCTAGGCTTTTGAATCCTTCTATAGGTTAAGGATCTATGTCAAGAGCCATCAAGCATCGTTCTTTTACCATTTACTATGTTTTTTGATGAAATTGTAGATACGTTTTCCCATCCCTAGGCTTGACTAGGTTTAGATTTTTCATTCCATCTACCTCAAATCCAAGGTTTAGGTGTTTCAACTATGTAAGGGGTGAAATTTTTATTTTTTAACATTTTTTGCAGAGATTTGAGTTTTTTCCCAAACCTATACATAGCATTGATGCCCATTTTTGTCGATTTTGGCCAATTTTCATCATTTTTTCTAACCTATGTATGGATAGGTTTTCAAATTTTGACTACACAAGATTTTTCATTAGGGTGTTTTGGCTAACCTAGAGGTGAAACTAGACTTTTTGTAATTTTTTTTTATTTTTTCCAAACCCAGTGCATTACATTTTGACCTATATTTTGAAATTTTGTAGCTTTTTCATGGAAAAACTAGTAAGTGTCTAGAATTTTTTGATCACATATGGTCAGTATCTAGGGCTCCCAAGGACAACAAGGGTAGTATAGAAGGTTCTAAATCAAGTTTGAATTTTAAAATTTTCTTGAACTTTTTTCAAGGATTTTACTATAGTTAATTCACTACAAACTAGAGTTTTCGTTGAAAATTTTATGCAATTCTAGATTTTTCTACACCTATAACTACAACATTGATGGTGAATTCAAGTTGTGTTGGTCATGTTCTTTTCATCCAATATCAAAAATAATTTCATTTTTTTTCTTTTTCTCCAATGTTGGGATCGTGCACTGGTCAATTTTAAATCTTGGTTGTAGAGTTTTTTTGGGTTTTCAAGCTATAATTAATAGCGTTGGATTTTTGGGATTGTGTTTTGGCCATTGTGGGATATTTTCAATTTGGCTAGCATGTGGCACCTTCTGGGCTTGTTAGCATAGCTATTTGGGGGGGGGGGGGGTTTGGGACCTTTCATGGGAAGGTATGTGATAAGCAGTGAGGTACCCCTATGCCCAACCATACAAATCATAGGCATTCACATGTGATCTAGTCAGATTCTACAAACTTTAATTACCAAGTATGCTAGAGGTAAATGGTGAGTTTGTGTTGTCTATTCATTGTCTTCCCAATTCCACTTGTGAAATGCAAGTGTATGGTTAAGTGTGACTGAGGCATATGATTTTTATCATTTTATGTTTTATCAATTTGATCACCTAAAATAATAATGAAAGTGAGAGTAATTAAATGCTAAGTGAAATATTGTCTAATCTAACCTAACACAAGTAACCATCCCCACTTCTTGGACACATCTTGAACTTCATGTAAACACTGTTGGGTTGTCAAATGCTAACCATTTCTAAGCTACCAACTGTCACATGTATGTTTGAAGGGGTTGTGCTTGTGTATTTTAATTGGTTTCTTAATTAATCAAAATTAATTGCTAAATGAATAAAATTAAATGTAAACTACATGAAATCACAATATATAAATGCATAAAGAAAGAAATTCTCATGTGCTGCAAGGATGAATCAAAGAGCTCATCTTTATTGCCAACACAATGGTGTGTTCAAGTACATCAATGCTTGAATAAAGATCTGATTACACTTAGACCTCCTATTGTGGGCACTTGAAAAATATTCTAATTCTCAAATTAACAAAATACAAGAATTTTGCTGCTTGAATTTAAAAAATACTCCCAAATCGTATGCCCAAGGGTTGTATTTATAGGCTCAAGAGTACCCTGTGATATCACATGCTCGATATCGTATCTTGGGCCATGATATCGCATACCCAATATCATGTACTTGATATCGTAGCCACCCCAATATTAGAGCTTATGTAAAACATGATTCAACATACCTCCACGACTGAATGAAAACTCGTTCTAGAGTACAAAAGAAGAGGAACAAGTCCCTTACAAAATATATTAGGAGGTATGGAATGTTTGACTAACATGCAGAGTGACATAGAGAAAATAGACAAATACAAAAGTTCTTGAGCATACATCATTATAATTGTGTACAAAGTTGGATGTTCATGATAACAAGAAAGAACACCCTCAGATCCAATGGACATCCAACCCCCCTTGATAATAGAAGAATGAGGGAGAGGGAGAAGAGATCCAACGATTTTGAACAATCTCCCATGAGTGATATTATTGCATCATCCTTGGTGAAAATAGTCCTTCTTCTAGTCCATGCTCCCCACTATAATCACAACAAAATCAAGGATTAGTATATAAAGTGTAACACATAGCAGTTGAATATCTTGTCTCATCAATGATTTTGTCTTACTGAGTTGTGATTGTGGTAGATTGGTTGCTTCATAATGTTAGTGGGAGGATTGAAAAATGGGTTAAATAAGAGAAGTGGTCCATAAAATTTAGAAACATCTTAACACAAGGAATACTAAAAAGTGAGTATAGAAATTCAAAATAATAAAAAGAAAGAATTCACTAAAAATAGTTGTGAAGATGTGTACAATTGGATGGCATTAATGGGATAAATAAAAAGAATTTGATTGTAAAAATGTCTAAGGCTAAAGAACTTAACTTAACCAAACCAAAAGATATGCAAGTGGGTCCTCCCCAAAGTAGGCATAGGCCTTTTATGCCCTTACATAACTTCAAGCCAAGGAGTCTATGGGCATCATGGATGATTATTGGTTACAAAAGGTTAAGTACAAAAACCCAGATGTAACTGACCGAGAATCTCAACACATCAAACCAGAACATCGAATCAAAACATGAAGCTAGTAGTGAGGTGAGGCATGAAAAGCATAGATGGATGAGATAGAGAATGGAATAGAGTTCCTAATTATGATCACATGAAGTCCCTTGTGAAGTTTGTGATTAAATGACTCAATAGGATCCATCCTTAGTCTAGACCAAAACCAACCACTTTCAGTGACTTTGCATCGACATTCTAAGACTAGTCCATTCCCTAAGACACAAGAATGCTCCCACAAAACAACCACTATTCCAAATTAGAGAATAAGTAGGAAGTAAGAAAGGGCCTTAGTTAGAGGAAACAAGACAAGTCCCATAGCCAGTTCTTGTAGCTCTTTTATTTGGTCTAAGGGGTATGCTTTGAATTTCCATATTATTTATTTATGATTTTTTTTCGATGGGAACCACACCATGCAAATATCCATGCGATTTCACATTTATTTTGTCCAAGGGATGTGCCTTGAATCCTCCTCATCTTTCTCTTTTTCTTTAATAAGGGCCATAGCATGCAAGGACTTATTTGACTTCCTATTATGGAATGACACAAAACGATGAGAAGTTCACAAGAACACCCCCACACATAGGAAAAAGGAAAATCATGAAGAATACCACATCCCTTTGAAGCCACACCATTTTTGAACCTTTGATTTCTTTTCAATTTTGGAAACTACACAAGTCACAAATTTATTAAGGTTGTATTAATGAAAAAGGGATTGCACGTTTCCAAAACAAGGAAAACCATAGAGTGTGTGTATGGGTGGATGATGTGGACTCACAACTTATTACATGAAAAGAAACCATGTCCTAGTTTTCAATGACAATATTCAAAGTTAGAAAGTAGACATCAACAATCAAATCACAATTGATATAAACCACCATCAAGTAGCACATTACCATTGTACCTAGCACCTTATTAGCAAAAAGACTAGATAATTACACCAAACATATAAAATATAAAATAAAGTAAAAGACATTCAAGAAATATTAAATATACTAACAATGGTGTAAAACAAAAACTTAGAAAATATCAATAACCTGAAAAACAAAAAGATCTAAAACAAAAAATATGAAAATAAAAAGTTGTAAAACCAAAAATGTGTAAAAAAAAAAAGTCAAAGGACTAAGGAGCCACTTAAAGTGTTAGTATGGATGGCCATCTCCCCCATGACTAAGTTGGAAGGAGGAGATCTGAAAAATTGAGTGTGGTTGCCCATCTAGTGAAGTGTCTATTGAGTTGGTTAATTTGGGCTCATGGAAAGGTTTCAGTTGTTGGATGTTGACTAATTGCTTCTTGTTTGGGCTATTAGGTTTATATATAATCATGACCTTAGATGGAAAATTCTCTTTGATAATGTAAGGTCCTTTCAACAACATTTGAAATTTGGTTCATTGAGGCACGTGTGTAGGATTCCAATAGAGAACCTTGTCTATTGGTTGAAACTTGACTTTCCTTATCTTAAGGTCATGACATTTCTTGTTGAATGCCTTATGCATTTCATTGGATGATAGGGCCATTAATAAATTTTCATTTAGCAAGTTGAGGTTCATTAATCTTTCCTTTTATGCTAGACTTAAATCCATGTCAAGGTCACTGGCTGTAGAGAGTGTATAGAGATTTGATTGAATGGGCAATGTTATTAGTTTTTCATACACAAGCTCATAGGGAGAATAACCTATGAAAAGCTTCCATGTAGAGTGATAGGCCCAAAGGGAATCATTTAATTTGGTGCTCTAGTTCCTTCGATACTTGCTAATAGCGCATGTTAGAATTTTTGTAATCTCTTGATTAGTGACTTTAGCTTGACCACTGGCTTGAGGGTGATAAGGTGTTTGAGTTTGTGCTCAACCCCCAAGTGTTGCATATGTTTTTCAAAAGTGGTGCCTATGAAATGAGTTCCACTATCAAAGATTAACACATGAGGCATACCAAACCTATTTATGATATTCTGTTGTACAAACCGACTAGTAGTAGTGGATGTATAGTTAGTGATGATTGCTGCTTTTTCCCACTTAGTGCAATAGTCAACTACAACTATTATATATGCCTTTTCATTTGACATAGGCACGATGGGACCCATAAAGTCAATGCTCCAAATATTAAATGGCTTGAGAGGTTAAATCAATTGTTGTGGCCCTTCCATTCGAGCTATCATTCCACCATCTCTCTGATAATGATCATAAGCGTAGACAAACTAGTGTGTATCCCTAAAGATTGTTGGCCAGTAATATCTTACCATGAGGATTTTTATGGTCATGCATCTCTTAGCATAATGGCCCTCACAAGGACCTTCGTAAGTATCCTAGAGAATGCATAGTTTATCCACGTCAAGGACACACTAGTGTACCAAGCCATCGAGACATACTTTGTAAAGGTTCCTATTAATTTCCATGAAACACTTAACTTGGTGAAGAAACTATTATTTCTTTTAGGTGTCTAGCCCTTGCAATAGGNGTATGGAAAATGTGGTCACCGACCACTTATCATAGCTAATATGGGACGATAAGGAGAAAGAGAGCCCCTTATTTGATCAATTTTTTGATGAATGACACCATTCTTACTTATCTGCTCAATGAACCAAGATGGCATGACACCATTCTTACTTATCTGCTTANCAGTGATGATTGCTGCTTTTTCCCACTTAGTGCAATAGTCAACTACAACTATTATATATGCCTTTTCATTTTACATAGGCACTATGGGACCCATAAAGTCAATGCCCCAAATATTAAATGGCTCAAGAGGTTAAATCAATTGTTGTGGCCCTTCCATTCGAGCTATCATTCCACCATCTCTCTGATAATGATCATAAGCGTAGACAAACTAGTGTGTATCCCTAAAGATTGTTGGCCAGTAATATCTTACCATGAGGATTTTTATGGTCATGCATCTCTTAGCATAATGGCCCTCACAAGGACCTTCGTAAGTATCCTAGAGAATGCGTAGTTTATCCACGTCAAGGACACACTAGTGTACCAAGCCATCGAGACATACTTTGTAAAGGTTCCTATTAATTTCCATGAAACACTTAACTTGGTGAAGAAACTATTATTTCTTTTAGGTGTCTAGCCCTTGCAATAGGTCTTACTTAAGCAGATAAGTAAGAATGGTGTCATGCCATCTTGGTTCATTGAGTAGATAAGTAAGAATGGTGTCATTCATCAAAAAATTGATCAAATAAGGGGCTCTCTTTCTCCTTATCGTCCCATCTTAGCTATGATAAGTGGTCGGTGACCACATTTTCCATACCTTTTTCATCTACCATTGTGAGATTGAACTCTTGCAAAATCACAAGCCACCATATGACATGAGGGCTGATTGTTGGTTTATTCATAAAAAACCAGATGGCACTATGGTCTATATGCATAAACACTCTATAACCAAGCACATAGTGACTAAAATTTTCTAAGGAAAATACCACTGCTATCAAATATTTTTCTATAGTGATGTAATTTAGATGTGCACCCACAATACTTTAGCTTGTGTAGCAAATGCAATATGGACATTTTTTTATCATCCATATATGTAAGCACTACCCCCAAAGCATAATTTGATGCATCAGTCATCACATGAAATGGCCTAGACTAATTAGGTGCTTGTAGAATTGGGGTCTCAACAAGCTTTTGCTTCAGTTGTTGAAATGCTATTTCACATGTAGGGGTCTAGACAAATGATGCATCTTTCTTTATTAACTCAACCAATAGCTTGGAGATTTTGGAAAAGTTCTCAATGAAGCATCGATAGTAGCCAGTATGACCAAGGAATGATTGCACTTCTTTAATTGTTTCTAGTTAACATATTATTCCTTGGATGACCCTTATCTTTTCAGTGTCCACCTTCATTCTTACTTTTGAGATATGGTGCCCCAAGACTATGCCTTCCTGGACCATAAGATGGCTCTTTTGTAAATTGAGTTGGAGGTTTTTTTCAACACATCTCCTCATCACCTACTCAAGATGGTCCAAGGCTTGCTTAAATGTAGTTCCGTAGGTAGAAAAGCCATCTATGAAGACTTCTAGCCTACTACCAATTTGTTGTTGGAAAATGCTAAGGACTAGTCATTGAAATGTATTTGGGGCATTACATAGACTGAATGGCATCTGACGATAAGTAAAAGTCCCCCAAGGACTTGTGAAAGTTGTCTTCACTTAATCCTTTGGTGCAATCTAGATTTGGTTATAGCCACTATAATCATGCAGAAAGCTATAGTAGTTGTGCCTAGAACTGGTGTCCAGCTCTTAGTTGACAAAAGGTAATGGAAAATGATCTTTGAAAGTTTCCATATTGAGAAATTAGAAGTCGATGCACACCCGTCATTTGCCTCCTTTCTTGGGCACAATCATAAGTGGGCTAATCCACTTACTATCTACAATAGGGTAGATGAATCTAGCCTTGAGAAGTTGCTTGATCTCCTCTTTGATAATCTGCTTTAATTTGGAATTCAACTGCCACTGCAATTGTCATTTTGGCTTAATGGAAAGATCAATATATATCTAATGTTGGCATATTCTTGGATCTATTCCTATGAGCTCAAAATATGACTAGGAAAAGGCTGTTGACATTTTTCCACAACATTCATCAACATCTTCTTTTTTGCTACAACAAGTTTGACATTAATAATGACCAGCTTTCCATTTTTTAAGAACACATACTCCATTTTGGTTGGTAGTGTCTTTAATTCAAGGGGTTCTTATTTGAAATTATTAGGAATCCCCAACTCTTTCCAATTGATATCATCATTTACTTCCTTAGAGAGCTGGTGATGAACTTTCTCAAGTTCATCCATACTTGTAACATAATCACACATTAGGCCCTTAGTAGGTTCCATGCACAATGTACTACTACTAGAATCAGCTGTTAGCTACTGGGTGCCTTCTTGTTTTGTGGTTGCTACATATAGAAATCTTTAGATTTTAGCTTCCAATGCACACTACTTACATGCAAAGATAAATGTTTGCTTCACTGACCATAGCTTCTACACACAATGGCACCCCGAATCACTATATGAAATATATGGAACCATCCTTTTTTTAATCTTTCCAAATTCATTTTCTTTGGATATCTCTAGGGAAAGATCTCTAATGTCCATTTTGGCATCAATAGTGCTTAACCATGCCCTTCCCATAATAATTGGGAAATTGGGAAGTCCCCCTTATAGTTCTCCACCTTGATTACTAGGAAGTTGGCAGGATATGACCACCCACAAATAGTGCTCATAATGTCTTCTACCAGTCCTAATGGAACAGTGATGGACTAGTCTACCAACTCCAACCTAATGTTGCTCTTCTTCAAGGGAGGAAGGTTCCACATAGTGTACATCTCATGCAAGATCAGATTAACACCAAAACTAGAGTCAAGAAGAGCTTTACAAGGCTCATTCCTAGTAATTTTCAAATATACTAAGGAACTCCTGAGATTAGATAACTTCCTCGGAAGGTTACTAGCTCAAATCCAATTAGATACAACATGGATCAACATCATAGTATGGATTTGAGAGGGTTTTTGATTTGAACAAGACTTGGATAAAGGTAAGGCATAGGAAAGAGGAGGAGTAGGGCTACCAACCACTGGTGTGTCTAAGAGATTTGGTGGATTACGAGATTAGAAGAAGGGTCTTTCCTTTGATCGTGGTCCTAACCCACTTGGTTGGCTAACTGGTTACAAATTAATTTTCCTTGTAGCATTTCTTTATTATGGTTAGGCAAGAAATTCACCCTACATAAATGGAGCAAGTGGTAGTTGTGCAAGATGTGAAGGAGTAGGTGCAAGAATAAGAGGAGCATGAGGATAGTAGGTGGCATCCCTCCTTACATATGGCAGTTGGTAAACTTCAGGAGGGTAGTGGTGATGTTGGTAAGTAGCAACATGTCTAGATGAGTCCCATGAAGATGAAGGTTGCTAAACATAATAACCATAGGGATCTAGTTGCTGGTAGGGGCACTACTATCTTAGAGGTGACAACACCCATGATTGTCGTTGTTGCCACTATTGGTACAATTCATAAGGTTACAGTGAAGTTCCACTTGGATAATATTGTTGTGGTTGGTGGAACTGTCAAGAGTTGCCTTGTGGATAAGGCAATCTTTTGGGTGTTTGCCTTTGTGCAAGTCATGGATGTAAGGCATACACCCTAGATTCCTACAAGTATGACACAACTGGATAGCATCCCTTGGGATGTTCATACTGGTAGATGTCACATCTACCATCATCATCTAATTCATTATCTGCAACTATCTCTATCATAGCCATCTTACCCTTACCCTTGGATATGGCACGTTCAGCTTTCTTATGTCTCCAGTGCTGATACTCACTACTTTGTTCCTTGGACTCTTCAGTATTTTTTAAGATAACTTGAAACTTATTGTCCATGGAGTTCCATAATTGGTTAACCTTTACTATAATTTTGGACTATAATTTTTGGAGTGACAAGGTTTTCTAATTAGCCATATCATGTCTTGTTAACTCATCCTCACTATTGCAAAATTGAACTCTCCTTTTGTGAATAGAAGGATCCCTATCATATTTCTCTGTACTTTCTCACCTTCTCAATTCTTGCTCCTCCCTAGCTACCTACATAATTAACTTTTGGACCTGATGGATGCTTAACTCTATCAATCTCCCTTGAGCATAGATGCCAAGGGGTTTTTGTATTTCAAATTGCAACCCATCTATAATTTAGTGGAGTTGATCAAGCTAAGAATATTCATGGTTGGGAAACTTATGCAATAGAGAGTAGTATCAATTAATAGAAGCATCTAAGGGCTCATGGTTTTCTTATTTCCACCCTTGGATTTGCTCCCTCAAATTGGACACTTGAGAGTATGTTTAATATTTATCATTAAACAATTCTAACATTGTACTCCATCACCTAATTGATTCTGATTCCAAGGACTAGTACTAGTTTTTTGCTTCCTTAATGAGTATCCTTGGGAATAATTTCAACTTTTGCCAATCATTCCCAATATTTTGCAAGGCACATGCATCCTGGAAGTCTTGGAGATGGTTTTGTGGATTAGCGTTGTAGCCTCCCTCAAATCGAGGGATGTTGTTCATATCTAGCCTCTTTATTCTACTATCCTTTACATGCCTTATTGGAATCCTTGGGAATAATTTCACCTTTTTCCAATCATTCTCAATATTTTGCAAGGCACATGAATCTTGGAAGGCTTGGAGATGGTTTTGTGGATCAACGTTGTAGCCTCTCTCAAATCGAGGGATGTTGTTCATATCTAGCCTCTTTATTCTACTATCCTTTACATGCCTTATTGGAATCCTCATGGACTCTACAATGTTTAACATGATTTGAGTGGCAAGTATAGGTTCATCAAGGCCATAGTGATGGTGCCTATGATGTTCTCTACTAACCCTTCTTTCATGGTGGTGGGTCTCTCTAGATCACCCATGCCTTTGATCATGACTGTCCTAACTATCCCTTTTGTTGTTTAAATCTTGTTAGTCACCTCCATCATAGTCATGCCTTTTGCAGCCATGATCTAAGCCAAATGAGGAAGAAGATAATGAAGGGGAAGAGGAAGGAAGCCTTGCATCGTGCTGACACCTACCATCTTCTCTTCGATGATAGCAACCACAATCATGATCATGACTTCCATTTTTCCCCTTATCATGACTTGCTCCTCTAGATGCATTTTTGTCATTGGATCTATTCCAACCAGAACCAAGATTATGAATTGTGGATTGCACATTTTGGTTGAGATCCCCTTGACCAAAGTCAAAGAGAGGAGTGTCACCAAAGGAACAGCCCCTAGAGAAGTGTTTGCTTCTATCCAATGGGCCAAGCAGAGATGGAAAAGTGTTTGAATCCTTTCCCTTCAAAATCTCATGTTGCTAGTCTTGCTAACAATCTCTTAACCTTTGTGCTTTAGTGGGATGGTAATCCCTTGAATCGGGATCTCACATCTCATACTCTCCGTGAAGATGTTGAAGTTCATGTCATGTAAGCATTAGTTGGAGCATAGCTAGAACAGATCGATCCAATGGCAACACAATATGACATTCCATGTTGCACCACTATAGCATTTCATCTTGATGTAAGATGAAGGTGAAGTTTGGTACATACTCATCGAGATGAGCATATACCACTCGATATTGCTGAGGCACTTGGTCTGCCCTAGGCAGAGATATACTCTTGTGAGAAGAAGACATTTTTATATTAATGAATCTATATGCAATGTGTGGTTAATATTTAATTTAGTTGTAATAATAATTTTTTTGTAAGATTCAATCTTTAGGGTTTGAACAATGAGGTTACTAAGTTTTTCTAAGTTTAGATAGTGCACGTAGAACTAAAGTCCTTGGAAATGGCACCAATGATAAGCAGTGAGGTACCCCTACACCCAACCATACAAATCATAGACATTCACATGTGATCTAGTTGAATTCCATAGACTTTAATTACGAAGTACACTAGAGCTAAATTTTGAGTTCATGTTGTTCATTTGTTATCTTCCCAGTCCCACTTGTGAAATGCAATGTATGGTTAAGTGTGACTGAGGCATAAGATTTTTATCATTCTATGTTTTATCAATTTGATCACCTAAAAATATAATGAAAGTGAGAGTAATTAAATGCTAAGTGAACTATTGTCTAATCTAACCTAACACAAGTAACCATCCCCACTTCCTAGACACATCATAAACTTCATGTAAACACTACTGGGTTGTCAAACGCTAACCATTTCTAAGCTACCAAGTGTCACACATATGTTTCAAGGGATCATGCTTGGGTATTTTAATTAGTTTCTTAATTAATCAAAATTAATTATTTAATGAATAACATTAAATATAAACTACATGAAATCACAATATATAAATGCATAAAGAAAGAAAGTGTTAAGTGCTACAAGGATGAATCAAAGAGCTCATCTTTATTGCCAACACAATGATGTGTTTAAGTACATTAATGCTTGAATAAAGATTTGATTACACTTGGACCTTCTGATATGGGAAATTGGAAAATATTCTAACTCTCGAATAAACAAACTACAAGAATCTCTCTACTTGACTTTAAAAACTACTCCCGAATCATGTGTCCAAGGGTTGTATTTATAGGCCTAGGAGTACCCCATGATATCGCATGCCTGATATTGTATCTCGGGCTGTGATATTGCGTACTTGATATTAGGTATCTAATATCATGGCCAGCCTAATATCGGAGCTTATGTAAAACACAATTTATCAGTATGGCAACGTGTTTCCTTTGAGAGCCAAGAAAACTTTTGTTTCTTATACATTTTTTTCCCACATACATAGTGTATGAGTAATATCTAGACTATTTGATCATTATTCTATGGAAAATAACCACTCATAATGTCAATATTAGCCTCTTATTCTTGTGAAACTTTTTTTAGTATTTTTAGCATTGTTAATTTAATGTTATTTTATGTTGTAGTTTTGGTTTTTAGTGTGGTTTCATGTTCTAATAGTCTTAATGTTTTACTTGTCTACAGGCCTCTAATATTAACAATGATGACATTGTTGATGATGATGATACTTCTCTCCCTATGAATTAGTTTTATTATTTTTATTATATTATTATAGCTGTTCTTGTTTGAATCTCATAGCCTTTAAGAACTATCTATTATTCTTGTTGTTATCTACTTCATAGTGCAACTATGGCTATGGACATTTATTTTATTGTTATTGTCACACAATGTAACTATGGCTACTATTTTATTTTTGGAGTAAGACATTTTTTTTGGTTTTTTATGATTTGTATTTTTATATAACAAGGATACAAAGTAAAATATGGCAATATGACATAATGAGATGAAATATATAAAACAAGACATAATTGTTAAAGTAACACTTGATCATCATGTACATGCAAAGGGGAAGGAAGAGAGGCCACAAATGCACTAGTTCTGGGCCCTAGAAGGCCATTGTATCACTATTTTTATGCCTTGTCAAGCCATCATGTTGCCAAATTTAGGCCTTGGTAGGCCATTGTCTTGCTAGTTTTAGAACTTGGCTAGCCATCATGTTACCAATTTTAGGCCTTGGTGGGGCATTGGCTTGCAAATTTTATGCCTTGGTGGGCCATGGTATTGCTAGTTTTAGACCTTAATAGGCCATGGTACTAAGTTTTCTAGCAAGCATGAGATAATCTCAAACAAGCATAAAAGCATAAAATGAATAGTGAAACATGATATAAGGCTACAAAAGTAAACCAAAGATTGTTGAGAAAAGAAGGAATAAGATGCCTATTGTAAAACTTTTGTTTGATCTTTGATAAATTAAAGAATCAATTTTCCATGATTCTACATTCACCATTCTTCTTGTTTGATGTGGCAAGTGGCAAGCACTCTCACTGGTTATTTGATTTTCTAGACATTGTTAACATTATTGTTGTTGTTATTGTTATTGGCCCCAACTTGAGTATCAAGAGTTTCATCTTGAAACTCCACCTCTGAACCTTTTTCAATATTGACATTGCTAACACATCATAAAAGCATGTTATTCCTACAAATCATAATTTCACCATATTTATATGGTAATTGACTCTTTTGGTGTATAGAAGATGAGACTTATTAAAGCTTCACTAACCATGATCTTCCTAGGATCAAGTTAAAATTGAGTGTTTCCTTAACTACTAGAAAATTGGTAGATGTGGGGAACTATTTTCCAACTACAAAGTCTAAGGAAATAGAACTCTATATCATTATCCATGATCCATTGAATGAATTTAGAATGGAGGTAGAGGTATCTTGGATGATATTATTTAGGCCTAGTTTCTCAAATATGGTGAATGGTATCATGTTGATTGTCATCCCATCATCCACATGACCACAATGAATCTTATATTTTCCAACATGTATGGTAATGGGGAGAGGAGTAGATAGCACTTCTCCATTTCATGAGTCAATCTTCACTTCAGTGTCATGAAAGGTGAGAATGATGTAATTCTTGTTCTCTCTAAGTGAGGCTTTCCTGATGACAAAGTAAATGAATTCTTTGTTGATAGACATGTCTCCTCTCATAGGAAAAGAAGTTAACACTTGAGCTAGCACATCTCTATGAGGATAAAAAATTGTGACTAGGTTGTATAGGTTCAACAATGTGTTCTTTTGTTTCAAGGATCCTTTAGCTTGTTTCATTTTTATAAGTAAATTCTTTTTCTTAGCATGTAACTTTTCAACCCTAGTAGTCTTAATTTTATCCATTCTTCCTAGGATTCTTAGCTTATGTTTTTATCATATGTGGTTTGGTTCAATTTCCCATAGCTAGTATGTGACTCTCTCTTAGTTGGTGGATCAATGCAATTTGGACAATGGAGTTCATAGGTAAGGCTACTCTTGATGTAGACCTTGGTGGGTTATCTTGCTTCCATGCCTTTCATTGTTGACTACCTTCAGTAAGCTTAGTTGTTGATTTGGTGACATGTTTGAAATACCACCAAAATTTTCATGTTTTAACCATTTATCATCATGTAACTTTCACCCCATGAAACTTGAGGCAAAAATTTGTTGTAAATGTAAGGATGGTAATCCATAATGGGCAATCTCACATGTTTCATACTTTTGAGGCTGAAAAATGCCTCATAAGTAGTCAAAGTGTCATTCCCCAAGTAAAACGATCCATCTAGTATCAATGTTTGGGCTTGCAAAAGTCAAAAATTCCTTTTGGAATGTCAAAAATGGTAATTTTATGGGTTTTATGAAAGGCATACACTTTTCTATGTTGACAAACCACTATAGGGGGTAAATGAGCTAGGAGACATCGAAGCTAGTGTGGAGGATTGCAAGGGGTGTGGATCTCACCTACTCTCAACATGGAGAAGGGGTTAACTTAGCCTAGAGGGGTTTGACCTTCATCCCAACATTGATATTTCATCCCCTCAACATTAACACCTCCTCCCTAACATGGAAGCACCATGATTAAGATTTGAACATCAACTCCAACTAGGATCCTATATGCCAAGGTTGAAGATTTGCTCCCACCATTGATCTTTCAACCTCTAAACATTGACACTCTTCCCCTAACATGGAAGGGTTAGCCAACATAGAGGGATCAGCTAGCATGGAGGGATTACTCAATGTAGAGGGGTTAGCCAACATGGAGGGATCAGTCAATGTAGAGTGGTTAGCCAACATGGATGCATGGGGGTGAATCTTACCTACCCCCTAAACATGGTAGCAATTTGCAACAATTTGGTAGCCAGTTTTCAGTCCAAATCATGGCCAAAACCCTATAAAAACTAAACCCCAATACCATTTCAAGGTTCCACAACCTTGGAATTTTTCATAAACATTTGGCATCCAAGATCTTTTACTTTTTGTCAAAATTATAGCTTCTTAGGGCCTAACAGTGTGGAACTATTGTAACCTTGTTATCCCCTATTACCCCCTTAGGATTTGTGAGCCTGAAGTGTCAACATTACCCCCTAGAATCCCAAAATCTCACTGTGGAGCATCCTAATAGCCTTCATTCTTTACATTTCATAATCCTCAATAGTTACCCAAGTTGCAGATTTAGAGTAGAAGTAGAGAAGGTTCAAAAAAATCAAGAGTGGTTGAGCATCTAAATTGTGGAATAGATTCTATCTTCTTCAACAAACTTGGAACTACCACTCAAGTGAACCCTCCTTTGCTCTCCTATGGACAATTTTATACACATTCTTGAACTCATTCTTTTCTTAATCAATAAAGTTTATAGTTTTAGTTTATGTGCAATTTTTGTTCATTTTTGGATTTCAAATCTATAAATTTTTATGTTTTTACACCTTCATTTTGCACCTCCCCTTAAGTCCCTATGTGATCTACGATACTATCTAGGGTATCCTAAATCCCATTTTTTCTCAGAGGCCCTGGGGATTTGGGATTGAGGTTGTTTATGGCTGAGAATCCTTGGTTTTTTTAGCAATTGAGATTTTCCATTGCAACATTTTCTTGGCACTAGAAGAAGGGCCTCCACCTAATTTCCAATGGTTAAATCTATCTTCCTTATTGCCAACATTACTCCTAGCCTAAAACTCACATTTTTTGTAGCCAAAACCTTGAAAACCCAATGCTACTCCTCATCTTCCCTTATGATATAAACTCTAGTGTGGAAATTATAGATGGTTGGATGTTGAGTTTTCACAACATATATTGTGAATTCCAAAGCCAAATCAAGTGTTGATCACCCACATGCAAACATTCAATCTCTTATTATCATTTTCACAATGAAACCAACATTGGTTTAACACTAACCAAAAATAATTTTTCCCTTTATTATGGAATTTGCCAACCTGTCAAAAATTTTTTAAGAGAGTTTTATAATTTATTTAGACTACCAAACTTCCCACCCCCAACCCCCATCCCCCCCTTTCATCAACATTGGTTTTAGAAGGTGTGAGATCCCCCTATCTCACCCCCTCTTTTCCCGATGCCATACCTAGGGGTGTGACAATTAGGAGACTAGTGTGGGTGAAGCTTGGTATCAACATTTTCAGGTTTCTATTTCTACAAAAAGGGTTGTATCCCATTTTGGCCCCCACTTACTACTTATAGTAAGTAACCTATTTGGCCATGTTTTCTTCTTTTCACTAAACTTAAACTTTTTGACAATTTCAATTACCAAAATTTGCATTCTTTTTTCCTCCTTTCACCAATGTTGGTTTTGGAAGGTGTGAGATCCCACTATCTCACCCCTCCTTCACCTCCCCTACCACATTTGGGGGTGTAATTGCTAGGAAGCTAGCGTGGACATCTGGGGATGTGACAGCTAGAAAGTTAGCATGGGTAAAGTTTGCTACCACCTTTTCACCTTTCCATTTTTTGGTAAAGGAGTATATACCTCTTACCACACCCCCAACTTGCTATTTATAGTAAGTACTCCATTTTTAACTATTTTTTGTTTTTACCACTTTTGAATTCCAATTGCTAGGATTTACTTCTATTTTTTCCTTTTTAGCCTATCTTAAGCCATTTTCAGCAAAATAGACATGTCTCTCCCACAGTCAATCAAGTTTTCTTACAGCTACATTGAAAATGGGTTAGATCAATAGCACATGAGGGATTATGATCAAAAATACCCTACTATTATGGGATGTAGGCAATCTCTTAGGCTTAGGGGATAAATTCTTAGTTTCCCAGTGATAAATGAAGAGCATTATAACTTCATTTGCACTAAGATCTAGACTAGCATGCTAATCCCATGAGTAAAAGTAGAGGCCAAGAGGGAATTCTTACTTATCCATCATGATGGAGAAGAGTATATTCCCTCCCCATATGACCAAATATCCCTTAATGACATCTATGTTAGTGTCTTATCCCTTCTCATTTAGGTTGATGAAGACAACTGGAATACTACCTCCAAGGGGAAAATAGTGAAGGAAGATGAATTCAAGGTAGAGTCTGATCCTGAAAATCTTTTGGGGGAACTTTTCCAACAAGGGATCTCGAAGGCCATAGTGTCCACCTTTACTTCCTTCACCTCTTCCTCTAGGTAGGTCCCACTACCTTGGTCCCCACCATAATTAATCATGTTTAGGTCCATACTAATCATCGTTGCACACGAAGCACAATCAATGTTGCAGTCAACCACCTTTCACTTCTCCATGCCTCTTTCTACCCAACCTAGGTTAGTTCAATAGATGATAGTGGTATCTACTACTACTAAGCTATTAACCAGCCATGTGGGATCCACCATGGGACCCCAAGAAACCTAGAGGTCACATACCCCCTTTTTCCCATTTATGCCTCAAATACCAGCACAAACATCTTTTTTCTTGTTTGGTCCACAAACTACAATGATGACAGAATAGTTTCCTTCCATCTTGCAACCTATAGCAAGGTCATAAGACTCACAACAAATACCATAGCTATATGTGCAATCCTTATAGCAATAGGTTCATCATAGGGCCTGGATTAGGCCTTCTAGATGATACAAGACTTGATGGAGAAGTTGAAGAGGCTTAAAGCCTCTACTTTTCAAAGTGTCAAGATCATGGATTTTTACTAGGATGATCCCATCAATCCTATAATCCAACCCTTTACACTTCCTCCTAGTGTTCCTATTTTCCAATTTAGCAAGTATAATGGAGAATGTGATCCCAATGCTTACCTTATAATCTTTTGATCCAAGTACTTTCTGTTGCAACCATGGCCTCATACTATCATGAGGAGTTTCCCTATGTCCTTGACTATGAAAGTTCTTGAGTGGTATCACACCATACCTAGAGGATACATATCCTTTCTTAAGAACTTAATAGCATAGTTTGTTAATCACTTCAAGTATAACTTAAATCCTAACACCATGCTTGACCAACTGGTGAAGGTCAAGTAAGGATCCCTAGAACTTGTGCAGAAGTTCATCCAAAGTTGAAATGAACTATTGAACAAAATACCAGAGCCCATAGCCAAAACCCATATTTTTACTATATGTAAAGGGGTTATTAATGAATTTATCAAGTTCAAGATTTAGTACCTTGACCCGTGGTCCCTTAGCCAATCATTCTTCCAAATCAAGAATATAGAGGATGCTTCAGAGGCTAGTCATGATCTGACTTACATAGCATACAAAAATCAACATATGTAGAGGGATAAGGAGAAGATAAAACATAACAATGTGGTTATAGCAATAGCGACCAAAGAGGCCAAGATGACTAACCAGGGGCCAAGGACTAATCCATCCAAGGTCCCTACTAATAGTCATGATCTGACTTACATAGCATACAAAAATCAACCTACGCAAAGGGATAAGGAGAAGATCAAACATAACAATGTGGTTATAGAAATAGTGGCTAAAGAGGCTCAAATGACTAACTAGGGGCCAAGGACTAATCCAACGAAGGTTCCTACTAATAATAAACATGAAAACCATCCTTCAACCTATAGGGCCACTACATTAACAACAACCAAACCCAATTTTGAAAGGAAGGATAAGTCTAAATACACTAGGCTACCATTAAAACCATCAAATCTATTAGAACAACTTTTGAAAAGTGGGCATATTCAATATAAATAGATGTCTGAAGCTTCCTAAAAGAATCATGACAGACTCTATGAAATAGCCAAAGACCCCACTAGAGCAATGAAAGATGACCCATAGCTTCCTAAGTACTTCAAGTTAGATTGCTTTTTCCACTATCACCAACTTCCTGATCATGACTTCTGCCTTGCACTAAAGGATGACTTGAAAAAGATGATAGCTATGGAAGTCCTAGTCCTAGATGCATCCAACCTTGTCCATCCTTAAAACCAATTGATGTAGGTGCATAAGAACCCATTGAATACCAACAATGCTACATATATTTTATTGGTGTTTAACATAGATGATAATTGGAGACCTATGAGAGAACCATTTATGATTCGGGTACTCCCTTGTGAAGAAATTGCTTCTACAACTTCCACCAGCTCAAGATCCTCCTTTGTCATGAGAATACTATCACAAGTACTTCTGAGGAAACCTGTTTTCATCAGTGTGCTTTAGGCCACCTTAACCAAACCAACCATAGCCTCATCAATAGACATAACCATCCAACAACCTCTTTTGGTGTCCAATGCTATACCCTCTTCCTCATAATGAACAACTAACAATTAAAAGGCTTCAACCAAAAAGAGGAAGAAGCATAAGCAAAATCCTAGTAACAAAGGTGATAAGTAAACTAAGGCACAAAAGCAAGTGGGCCCATTAAAGCCCACTTCCATATCGGCTATACGCATGACCTCCCCTGTCCAACCTGCTTCAACCAACAAACTATGGAAGGAAACCAAAGCCCATAGTCAAAAGAATGAGAAGAAGCCCCAACATCAACAAGCTAAAGATAAAGTTTGCATTTTTAGGCGCATGGAGGAAGTGAAGCACATCTCGGGTGACAAGCCCATGGCCAACAACAAAAACTTCCTCAATGTGATGGATTAGGTTAGACAATCCCTTAAGCTAAAGAACACAACTCTAAGCTCGTATGACTTGATCATGACTTCCACCACACATTGTGAGGCATTAGTTGATATGCTAAATTTGATCCCCATTAGTGAAGACATCCCTGATAATAAGGAATTCATCCATGTAGTGATGGTTCCTCCCTCACCAAGGGAGGAGAAGTCAACATCCCTAGTATTTCATGATAGCAATATCAATGTCAATCACCAAAATGGAAAAGTAACTAGGGCTCCTCTATTTATAACCATATGTTTAGGGTAGTTTAAAGTGCATTGAGTGCATGTAGATGATGCAGATATGACTAACATTATTCCATGCACAATCATTGAATGATTAGTCTTGATAGAGTAGATACAACATACATCAATAGCCATTCTCAAGTCTTTTAATAGATCAAGGGTTGCTATCAAGGAGTCTATCTCCTTGGATGTTGTGGTAGGGGAGAAATTCCCCACAACCATGGATTTCTTAGTGATGGAAAAGATACTTGGGTTTAACCTTATCCTAGGAAGACCTTGGTTGGCTTAGTTACAAGTTGTGTCCTCACCAATCAACTAAGAGATTCACCTTCCTTATGAAGAAGGTGAAATTATCATTCATGGTGATAACGTGGTGCCCCTAGTTGTTAAAAATGTGAACATAGAGTAGGGTTCTAAAATGAAGCTTTAAGAAGAATCTCCTAGCCATGAAATCCAACAACCCAAGATAGAGCAAAAAGCCAAGAATGACAACAATAGGTAGAGGGATACGTTATGGGATAAACTCCTTTTTAACAACATCAATGAAGGTGATGGAGAATATGAAATTATGCAAAATAGACCATACTCATTTCTTAATCTTTCAAAGATTAGGAACAGTCTACACAAGTGAAGTACACCAAACCCTTCCACCCCATTTCCTTAAAACCAAAGGCACCGATAGCTATGTAGCCTAACTTTTCTTTGTTAACTTATTATTCTTGTTTGTTTCCTTTATTTTACTCTTTCATGATTGTAGCCTAAGTTTCTAATTTCATTTGTATTTTTACTTATTTATTACAACCTTTCTATTTCTTTAATTTTACATAAGTTGTAAACATCAAAAACCTTATAAAAATTTCAAAACTAGAAAAAAGCCATAAAATATTTTAAGATAGAAAATCGTCAAAAAAATATAAGTTTCCTTTTGTACCAAGGCCCACCATGGCCTAAAATTGGCAAACCTATGACCTATTGTGGCCTTAAACTAACATTGTAGCTTGCCTGGGCCTTAAACTAGCACTACAATCCACTAAGACTCTAAACTAGTGTTACAATCCACTAAGACTTTAAATTGACATCACTGTCCACCACGTCCCTAAACTAGCAATAAATGTATGGCTTTCCATGGCTTAAAAATAGCAAGTAACCCTTATCCTATGGTCATTCATAATCTTATAGCCTAACCATTTTCGACATAGCCAACATAGCCATTCTCAACATACTTATTTTCAACATTACAACTTTAAAACCTTGTAGTAAAGCCATCAACAACATATGTAGCCAAAACTAAAATCGAAGCTTAAAATTTCAAACATCTTAAAATAAAATAAAATAAAATAATATAGCCATGACCACATTGTGTGGCATAAATGTCAAAATAATAAACCATGAATGTTAAAATGTCTACAACTCAAGCATTGGCCAACATAGGCTATACAATGCCAAACATAAAATGAAATAAACAATGAAGGTTACATCATGCATCTGATGGTGCCAAGGAAACATTCAAAGAGGGAGAAGATGGTGTATCATCATCATCATCTCTTGCACCACTAGGGCCACCAACATCATAAGGTATCTATGACATAACATCATACAACCAATTAGTAACCAATATAACCAAGACCATGACATAAACTATGGTGGACTAAAACTTAAAATATAAAACATAAATGCCATCAAACTTGTGGAGAATCTAGCTCTACAAACTCTCAAGGAAGACTATGAAGGCTAGTCTCCAAACATTGGATAATCTCATCTTCCATCATATTTGCCTAGTCAATGTCCCCAAAATTGATGCCTGTGAAGATGTTGGTCATGTTTATAGCTATTCATGATGGCAGCTCCCATGAGATCATAGCTATAGAGATGTCATCTGTAGGTATAGTAATCTATGAAGTAGGAGATCAACCACTATTAGAGTGCTTTCAAAGAGGTTGAAAACACTCTCAACTTGAATGCCCTAGATAAATAGATCTTTCTTCTATTGTTTAGTTATCTCCCTCTTCAACCACTTTAGGTATGCCTTTTAATCAGCCTTATACTTATGCTTGTGATCCTTTTGTGTCTTACCCCACTTTAGGACCCAAGCACTATAATGCTTCCAATCTTGTGATTTTTGGGAGATCAAGTCCATTTTCAGTAGCTGCTCATGTAATTCCTGAGATAGGGAAACCTTATCATTCATGGTATGCCAATAGTGGGTCCATGTGATCTCTTTGGTTTGTAAGGCCCATGAGTTCTCTACTTGGGCCTTCACAAAGGTCTTACATTTCTCAAGATCCTAGATCCTCTCAACTTACCTTTTATTTTTCTCCTTTAAGATCATAACCTATTCCCATAGGGATTCATTGGACCTTTGAATCTCCCATGAAGCTTTTCCACATAAAACCACTAGATCAATGGCAATTTTGTACAACTTCAGGCAAACATGCGGGATCTTAGGATGAAGCTTAGGTAAGGATTCAAATTCCATGTCTTGGGTTGGGTCCCATGTAACTAATGGCACTAGAAACAACAACAAAAATATAACCATAAACATGATATACAAACTAAAATAGCTGTAGCATAAATTATAACTTGTAGCAAAAATAACTAAGACATAGTAAAGCATCGTTCTTAGCAATCTTAGGTGCAACCCTTTGTAACCAACTAACGATGTCCTTTGCCATCTCATGCATGAATTCTATCTTGTTCAAGCCCTCTACCCATGGTTTCATGTGAAATGTGGATGTAGAGGCCTTTGCTAGTGGCTCAAGAACTATGATAAGCATAACAATCATTAGACAAGTAAGAACTAAGAAGTTAAACATAAAACAATAGGAAACAACTAGAGTATAAGTATACCTATGTTCTCATTCTCAAACTCATTGAGGATTTTGATCAGAGGCTTCCCAGGAAGTGGCTCACCAAACAAGGCATTAGAATCCTTCATATCTTGTTGCAAGAGTGCCTCCTTTGCATGCCTTTGTTCTTCCTCTATTGTGGTAGCTATATGCCTCTACTCCTCCTCCTCAACATGCTTGTGTTCCTCATCCACTTACTTTTTCTCTTCTTCCATAGTGGCAACTTGGGCAACCAAGTTCTACTACTAACCTAGGATCATAAGTCATTAGACAAGTTAGCATGTATAGCCATAGAACATAACATAGACAAAAATGTTAAAACATAGTTAAAGTGTACCTGTGACTACCTAGTCTAAGTGAGGGATCTTAAAGATGATCCTTTGCTTGGAGGGTGGCTTTGCTACTAGTGGTGCTTCCTCTATGGGTCATTCCAAACTAGCCTTGGTGGCCTTGGTGTCCTCAGCATGCAACTATTGGGCTCTCTTGATATTCATTAGGAACGTAAGAGGTGTCTCCCCCATACTATCAAGGGATTCATATCGACTAATACCAAGGTTTTTGATGGTCATAGATAGTGAATCTTCCATGTCCTCTAATGCATTTTGGCCCTCCATAGTTGGATAAATATGCTTTATCCAAGGCTTTGAGAGTTTTTTTGGGTCCTGGTGCATCCATGATCTACTCCTCTTCACCACCAAGAATTCAACAAACCTCTTTATATATCCTACAAAAAATGAATAGTGCATGTGGACTATCATAGAGGAATCCAAGAAAAATTTGAGAATTTCCTCTTTGAGGCCCATAGCCAAGGAAGCAACCTAGTTAAAATGAGTTTCCTCCATCAAGACCTTCTTTAGGATCCATGCTTGCACAATGCTAACTACCTTCTTTTGTTACAACAATTTAGGAAAGGCTTGAGATCTAAACAATGGATAGGATCCCCTTGCATTAGAGTTTGTAAAGTTATCGAGAGTAAGTTTAGAGTGGCCTTTGTTGGTACCAAACCACTTCTCAACTTCTTCATGATGGCTAACCTCTTTCATTAGCTTGGTGAAAACTATTATCCCATCAATAGGAACACCAAAAAAGTCATGAAAGGTGGCCTCACTAATGGCAATGTCAATTGGCATGCCTCACACTATGGTGTGAAAAACATTAGCTCCTTTGTCAAAGGAGTTGATGATGTTTAGCATCTCTGTAAAATGGATGATAGGGCTAGGTGCCATGAAGACCTTCAACAAACTTGCATGTGCGATGCTACCTAAATGTTCTCAAGAACCTTCCCCCTCAACCACTCCTATGCTAGCCCCACCTCATTGAACTTTAGAATGAGAGTTTCTACAGAATGTCTAGTGAGGGGTATAGTGACATCAACATAAGTGGAAGGCCTTGCACGTAAAAGATAAGTGCTTAGCATCAATATAGTTATGTTTAGATCATAGGATACTTATGACCTAGATAGCCATAAAATCTTAGTTATAACATATAAAATCATTTCTTCTTCTTACTTGAGGAAGCTTGTATGGAGCTCCCAGTAATGATACACATATCTCTAATAGCCTTAGGATCCACCCACCAGTTGTGCACTATTTTGAAAGCCACACACTTCTAGTAAATAGGGTCAAATTTGGTGGGTTATTCATCAAAGTCTTCTCTTAGTTCAAAAACAATGTGTCTAATCTTGGGACCTTTGGTAAATTCATTCAATGTGATGTGAGCTACTACCAAGGTTTGATCGTTCTTGATCAACCTGTGCTCATTAACCTTGTACCTAGAAGATATGTGTGAAACCAACAAGTTAGAAAAGATGACAAATTAGATAAACCAAAAACATTAAAACCTATAGTAGCCATGCTTACCCCCTATAATCAGTACATAGTGCCTAGATATTCTAGAAAAATGATTAGGCTTTTTACACCACCATCAAAGTTATTTATTCATGTTATATCATGAATACTTGGGCATCATCCAAATATTTGAAAGGTACCATGCACCGATAGTATCCACTAACTCTCTTGCTACTCAGGTCTCTGGATCATTAATTATGAATCGAGCAACTAGATGTGCAAACCTAAACAACAAGGTCTCCACTATAATCTTGGCCACTTCTACAAACAAGTATGACCACATCATCATAGTAAAATTCTGTAGAAGGTTTAGGGTAATCCCTTGCCCCTAGACAGGACCATAGTGATCCCTTCTCCATGTCCATGTCAAGTAGGAGGTTGTGGGCCATGGGCTAGCTAATACAACATAAGATGTCAACCAACTCGACCATGATGAGGACCAACTTTTTTAAGACCCTACAAGGAGAAAACATGAACATCATTAGAACCACATTTCAACACTTTGAATTTCTTAACAAGTTTTATACACCCTAGTCAAGGGTAAGATTAGCCTTTGTAAAAAGCTCTAAGATGTTCATTCAAATTTTCTCAAGAAATTCCACAAAAATATTATTACAAAATTTCATATAATTTTACATCATAGTCAAAATACTATAGCCAAAACTATGCCTTAGTCCCAAACAATACATTAACTTAGAAAAATCATTAAAACATAGAAAAGAAAAATAGCCATAAAAATACTTACTAAAAATAGTAAAAAGCTCTTCTTTTATCATGAAACAAACATTAGAACATAGTGTACACTATTAGGCATCCCAAAGGGAATGGAAATTGACAAGAGAAAACTCTAAGTATGTCAACCACATCCATATCAAAAGGGGTAAATTGCTACAAGCAAAATTAAGCCTTATTGACATAGCTTAGATAGAAAGATTCATTAAAAATACATCCTAGATTCAATTTTAGTGATTCCACCATGGAAGGAATTATAAAATCACAAGCTTTTCATCCATGGCCATTACAACTAAAAAAACTTAACCATTTTTACATTAAAAAAAAATAGCCAAAAATAGCAAAACCGTAGCTATCAACATTAACCCCCTTTCATGCAGTGTTGCGAAAAAAATCACCAAAAATTTATTTGAGCTCCAAATGGAGTGATTCCACCACTATTTGAAGGCTTGAATTGATCCCTATACTCCACATCTAACAAAAATTCAAAACCATTTCCTTTTATTTAGAAAAAATTCATAAATTTTGATGAAAATATGAAAAATGGCAGAAACCCTAGTTGCATAGACAAATTGAAATAACCATAACTTCATTGATATAACTCCAAATCAGATGAGACCATAGCCATTACAAAGCTTAAATGTAAGATTAAAAACCAATAAAACTAGAGTTTAAAAAGCTTAAGCTATATTCATCACAAAAAATAGACAATATTGCTTGCTTTTTCCATCAAAAAAGCACAAAAAAACACAAAACTTGTAAAACCAACTTGATTTAGTGATAGATTATAGATAAAATGGTCAAGCAAAATTCTACCAAACATAGAAAAAATCAAAATAGGAGGGTAGTATTTTGTTAAAATTTTACTTTGATCAGGTCCTTCGTCCTAGATCTATGAAAAATGGCTCCATAACAAATTTATTAGAAAAAGCACCAAAACAGCAAGCCTATTTTCAAAAATTAAATCTACTAAGGCAAAAACAGAAAAATGACCCTAGATCTACATGAAAACAACAAATATATGACATAGGATTTCATTAGAATTTAATTTTATCAAGCCCTTTTAAGTAGATTTGACAAAAAATGGCCTTTTCCTAGCTAGGAAATCATGGAGAAAGCAAAAAATGACCTACCTTGCAATGGATGAGGAAGATCCTTGAATGGAAATTTCTTTAGGAAAGTTAGAGATATTCTTGACTACCTCATATAACACTTGAATCTTGGGATTTTTATTGCTACATTTCTTCATCATGGTTGCACAACATTGAGAAGGCTTGGAAACTATGCGAGTTGAAGCTTCCACGCTAGCTAGGAGAAGACCTAAAGTTTCAGCATTGAAGGTTGATGAATTTTGCTATAATAACTTATGCTAAGGCTCTCCTCCAGTGTGCTAGGTGTTGGAATGGTGATTTTTGGTGAGTTTGTGTAAGATTTGACAATAAAAACCGAACAAACATAACATTTCCACTTTTAACCCCGTTCTTGCTAATTCTATTTATTAGAACTCAACATGCATTGAAGTCCAAGTGAGGGGAAAGTATCCTCCACATTGGAAGTGATAAATAAAACAATAATTACACTTTTTTTCTTAATTTTAGGATTTTTAACCAATGGGTCCCACCATGAACCTTCATACATGGTGTTTGTGGGCTTTAAAATTCATCAACACTAGATTTTTAACCCTTTGAACACTTAGAAACATATTCAAGCCTTAACCCCCATGCATCCATACTAGGGATACCATACCCAACATGGATACATGGCTCCCAACTCTTATAACCATTAAAACCCAACTTTCTTTCCATTTTTGGTATCTAGAACTTACCTCATCCAATTCCAGGCTCCAAAAGTGGGTTAGACCCTATAAAAACTAGACATCTTGGGTTTCCACACTGGTGCAATTCTTCCCCACATGGAAGAAGGAGGGTAACATCCATTGTTATCCCTAATTCCCATCACACCTAAATCTAACCCCTAGAGTAGGCTTACATGACCTAGAACCCCTCTAGCCACCTCCAATAGCCCAGAAACCTCACCAAACCTAGTTGGAAGTTCTTGAAACATTGGGATTTGGTGGTTCCATGCTAGGGGAGGTCTCATCCATGCTAAGAACCCTATCCCTAGTGTGGATGAATGGGGGGATGACTAAAATTTCTAAAATTGACCACATAGTTACCATGTTCTAACATCCATATTCTTGTATAGCCTCTGATAACCTTGTTTTGCATTAAAACAAGTCAATTTTCAATCTTACATCTTACCCAACATTGGTGAACCCCTCCTTCATGTTGCCTAGTGTGGAGCTAGCATGGAGGCTTAGGGGTTATAACATAAAACTCTTTCCTAAGCTTCAAATAACCATATTTTTTACCTTAATGGCTCTAACACCCTTCCATGACCATTGATAGTCAATAATCTTCACGATTTGAGTCAATTTTCATATCCTAGAACTATTTCACATTGAGCACCTTCTCTTCCACATTGGCCAACATGGAACTAGCATGGATGGAGGGGGGATGGTCAAAAACCCCAATTTTTGCCTCAGAATGAACTCTGGTATACATCTCAATATTTCCAAGGACTCCATCAGCTAAAACTTGTCAAAAATGTCCTTGTTTATAATTTTCAAGGTTCTCCTAGCTATTTCCATGTTGGCCAAAGTGGAGCCAACATGGAACAAGGGGGAGATTAGCAAATCATCCAAAAAAATAAAAATTGCCAAATTTTAGCCTTAGGCTCTCACTATCGACTCCTACAACCTTGGAAATGTACATGCATGATCAAAATAGCCAAAATGAATCCTTTGGGATCCTCCCAAATATTCCATGCTAACTAGTGTGGAACCAAGGGGGTAAAACAAAAACCATTAAAAATCCCATGAAATTGGAAGATTTTAACCTTGGGCCTTAATTATCAACACCAACAACCTCGGAATTGCACATGCATGGCCAAAAGTGATTTAAAATAGACAAAAATTGATCTCCTCTTATCTTCCTAGATGGTTCCATGTTGACCAACATGGAGCTAGCTTATAACTAGAGGGATCACCCTAAAAACTACCTAGCTAACCTCCAAATTAACTAGTTTTAACCTTAAACCATACCTCTCAACTTTGGAAATCCTAGGAGCACACATGCATGATTGATTGAAGCCAAAATTAGTCTAGATCTAAGATTTATGATTCTTCCACATGAAGGACCCCCTCCTCCATGTTGTCTAGTGTGGAGACTAAAGGGAAGACTCATTTGGAACTCACAAACACCTCAGAATCACATCAGATGACCTTGCATGCACCTTAAAATCCTATCAACATCCTCTAGAGCCTTCAAACCTCAGGAAATTGATAAAACATAGCCAAATGTTAATCCTTTAAGATCCTTATAGCTATTTTTACATTGGAATAACCTCTCAAAATCACTCAAAAGCCTTCAAAAATACTCAATTTTCACCCTAGAGCCTTGTCAACACCTTCAAAAATCACTAAACCTTGTGAAACAAGCCTAAACTAGCCTGAAACCAGCAATCCAAGGTCTTCCATGTTGAGCCATTACCACCG
>MNCI01001408.1:58060-90818 GCA_015680685.1 Gnetum montanum
AGACAAAGGAAAACTCAGAAAACCACTTTGGGACCCACCAAACTACTAAAATTTGGCTCTAAATCTTAGTAGTCAACACTAGAAGCCTTGGGAAGTGATATGCATGTATGATTTTTACCAAAATTAGCCTAGATCTAAAATTTTTGATTCTTCTATGTTGAGTACTATGATGTTCGAAAATGTTGGTGGCTAGAACACCGAGAGGTCCAAAGGTGTATAGCCTAACCCCGAATCCATGCGAGGGCTGTGGTGGAAAATGGAAATGAGGTACCTTGAATGGTCTTGTTGATCAAATAGGAACTTACGTGGTGTTCAAATGACTATATGTCAGAAGGATTTATACTGCATTATGCATGGGCACTAGGGCTAACTAAGCTAAAGTGTAGCGAGGTGTCTTGGCCTGAGAACAATGATGCAAATGTGCAAATATGTATGAAAAATCAAGAAAATTCAAGTGTTACACTGAATACCAAAGACAAATGCTTGATAAATGTAATATAATTTGAGAACAAAGGTGTAATGCCCCAAAAGGGGAAGCATAGCTAATTTCAAAAGGGTCTCAAAAGGTACACAATGAACAACAGATGTCATGGAAGTGCAATCATAGTCTTGGTGGTGTCAAGCTGTGAAGTCTGGTACTAACTATGATGAACTATACCTACTAGGTTGGTTGCTATGGCGTATCATGCGATGTTCTATAGGGCTATAATAGGGTTGCAGTGTAGCTATGCTTCTCTACTAGTGTTATGTGCTCTAGGTCTTGTTCACCCACGAAGCTCAGTGCCAAGATGCCAAAGTGCCAAATGCCAAATGAAAGTGCCAACTACCCAATCGATGAAAAATGGAAGCCAACCACTTAAAACATTGGGTTGCATGAGTATTTATAGAATTGGGGTTAGCCCAAAATGTAAATTAGGTGCCACATGGTAGTGCAGTAGGTGGGATCACAAGAAAAAATTTAAAAAAATTTCTATGTCCAAAGTTAACCAGAAAAAGTTCAAAAATTTTCTAACTTTGGTTGCTACACTCCTCCCATGTTATGTGCAAGACATGGGACACTAGCTATTATGCTTGTCCTATGTTATGTGCGGGACACAAGACACTGGATGAGGATAGGGCATAGCATGGACACTTAGAAGAATTTGGTGAAGATTGTAATCCTTGTTCTTGTTATGCTAGCTATGCTCTAGAGCATAGCAGGAGGGGTGGCCTTAGGAGTTAGAAAATTTTCCAAATGCCTCTTCCATGCTAAGCTAGCTGGATAGCTTCTAGCTTAATAGTTAGGCAAAACTTGTCACTAAAAAGTGTGCTATGTTCGCTACTTTTTGGAGCATAGCAGGGGCAATGGAAGCATAGCACAACACTTAGAAAATTCTGCAAAACTGGCCATTTGTGTGTTCACTATGCTATCTATACTCTAGAACATAGCAACTATAGTGTTGAGCATAATAGCTCTAGTGTCGAGCATAACAACTACAGTGTCAAGCATAACAACTATAGTGCTAGGTGTAGCACAACACTTAGAAAAATTTCTGTAGCTGCTGTTGATACTTAGAAAATTTTGCAAAACAAGCCTCATGCATGCTACACTAGCTATGCTAGGGAGCATAGCACCAACAGTTAGAAAAATTTGCTAAGTTTTGACACTTAGAAAAATTTGAAAAAAGTGCCATCATTCTAAAATTTAGAAAAATTTTACAAATCTAGTAGTTAGAGCTATCTACACTCAACACTTAGAAAAATTTTGACAAAGTACCACTATTTTGACACTTAGCTGAATTTGTAGTCAAGATGCTAAGACCTGAAATTTTATAGTGTTTCAATGGTCCCTATTTATTGACATCTAGAGGAGTGGCCCAATAGATGTCGATAAAGAATTGTAAAACACCATAGTATACATGGCACCAACATTACTTGTCGATACAAGATCAAATGATGCTTCACCATGCTTAAGAGTGCTATGGGAATAAGGGTATGCTGAGGGACAAGGGGTATAGGCAATGCTAGGAAGATGAAATATAAACAATTGAAATAAAATGCAAATAGTTGATCATGATGTAAAATGTGAGGTTAGCATGGTTGACAATGACCATGGCATGAAGTGGCTTGCCCCTGAAATGTTGACCTCTTGTCGAAGTGCTCATGAGAGAGTCAAAGTCGATCCAAGTCTGGGCTGATTGTAAAACTATAATGCTATCAATTTACTTGGGGATGTGTTTTTTCCCATTCTTCTTTTCTTTTTCTTCTTTTTTGTGTTTTTTTCTTTTCTATTTTCTTTTTTTCTTTTCTTTTTCTTTTTTGCTTCTTTCTTTTAGCTTTTTCTTCTTTGCTTTGTTGTGAGGTGAACCCTTGTTGAGTTCAACTTACTACTAATTACTAGCTGCAAGGTGTAGGCCATTGAGTAAATGGGCTTTGTTTTGATGCAACTGCATTGCATCTATAGGATAGGTGTTTCCTCCCCAAGATGAGTTACATTACATCCACTTGGGCCTTGACCAGCCAACAAAGGCTCCCAATATAATGAGTTGCATTTTGTCTACTAGGGGTTCTATGGTTGACATGAAGAGAATGCCATATGTCTCATAGTGTGTAGGCATCATAGGAATGTATAATTGTGAGTATGTGGGGGATGAGAGGATATTGGGATGAAGGAGTGGATGTGCATAGCCTATAATGGAATGAGGGGAATGTGCACTCTTGAGTGGCTTAACTAGTCCAATCATGCATATTGGAGTGATGTGATAACTTGCCACTGTGATGAGATGCATCTCTACATGACTGCCTCCAAGGCTTCATCCTATAAACACAACTCTGAGAAGACAAGAAAATCACATAACATGAAATGCAAGTGCAAATGCTAGATGTGGATATTCTACAAGTGCTAGATGTGAAAATGCTACAAATGTGTCAAATGCTACACCAATTGCAAGTGCTCAGGAAGCCGATGAAAGTGCCAGAGTGATGATGCTACAAGTGCTTCTAAGGTTGCACTAATGGCAAGTGATCCAAAAGATTAATAGAATGGTGGGTGGTGATGATGCTATGAGTGCCCCAAGGGTTTCACCAATGGTAGGCACTCCAACAAATTAGTAACATGCTAGTTTAAAGTCTTGGTATATTATGAACCTAGTTTAAGGTCCTGGCAAATCATGATGTGATAGTTTATAGTCCTAGTAGACTGTTGGATGCTAGTTTAATGTCATAGTGGATGGGCTATTGTGTTAGTTTAACATCATAATCCAAGAGTGATCTATGCTAGTTTATAGCCATAGTAGACTGTCTGTGCCAATTTTTTGCATCATGGTAGATGAGTGCTTACGTTGCTTGTCTGAGGTGTGATGCTGCATGTGTAGTCATGCTATGTACCTACAAGATCCTCTAAAAATCAATTGGGAAAACAACATCAAGAAAACTTTTTCGTAAATAAAGTTGAAATGCATAAATGAAAGGAAAGTAATGCAAAAAGTGATAGTTTTAAGCCATTCTAGATGGTGGGCTAGTTTAAGGCCTTTTTAGGTCATGTGTTTTTGTAGTTTTATGATTGTTTTTTTGATTTTTATGTGTTTTTTTGATGTTTTTCAAATGAAACACATAAGCTAAGTGGATGGATGTGTAAACAAAGTAGAAATGTGTAAACAAAGTGAAGTAGTGTGTAAACTAGGCAAGCAGATGACATGTAAATGCATGAACAAATGCAACATAAGAAAAAACAAAAAATGCATGGCCTATAAAAGCAAGGGGTAAGTAGGCACTTACTGCATTTTTGGCCAAGGAAAAGTCTTGGTCACATAGTTGCTTCCTAACTAAGCATGGATTAAGGGGCACACAAGGCTTAGGATCCTGTAGGAGGTTGTTCGATTCAACCACTTGTTTGGGTGTGTTAGTCTTAGGCGTTGCATTTTTTACTATAGATGTACCACCAAGAAAATCCACCTCTAACACTTGCTCCATGTCTATGTCATGGGTAGCCAAAGAGGAGGTGTTATCACTATGAATGATAACTTGACCACCTTCATATGGAAGGTGGACTTCTTGGCGGATGGAAGAGGAGACAACCTGTAGTTGAGCTAGCCAAGGCCTACCCAAGATCAAGTTGAAGCCTGACATCTCCTCTATGAGAGTGAAATATGCACTAGTGGGGAATTGCTCTCCTACCATGAAGGCTAATTTGATTTTACCCTTAATAGTAATGCATGATCCATTGAAGGATTTTAGACATGCAATTTTGGTTGGCCTGATTTCATTTGTCAAGCCTAGCTTGTCGATGACAGAGTACAAGACTACATTTGTTGCTACACCATCATTGACATGCACTCTGCAGATGGTGCACTTCCCAACACATATACTAATGGACAATGGAGCTTTAGTAACCTCCCCTCATTCAGGGTTAACCTTAACTTCATCCTCATGAAATACTAGGGATGTTGAACCTGATTCCTATGGTGTAGGGGGCAACATCATAGCACAAATGGATGTCTCATCTATAGGGATGTCCTCTATAACTGGAATGGAGGCCAACATTTAGGCCAAATCTTGGTGATGAGTAGATGAGGTCATGACTAGGTCATACAAGCTCAATGTTGTGTTCTTTTGCTTAAGAGTTTATTTCACCTGGGCTAGTGCTACTATGAAGTCCTTATCATTAGTTATTATGTTGACCTTAAGTTCCTCCATGTGGCTTGAGAGATGGATCTCTCATGAAGTGGAGTTGGGCTTGGGTTGCTTGGCCTGGTTAGGGGTAAGGATCCTAGTGTTCGATTGTTTCTTGCTAGTTATGGCCTTTTCTTCGTCCATGGGGGTTGCAAGATTCTCATTCACCCTCTTGCATTGCCATTTGGTAGGCCTACCTAGGTTGCTAGTGGGGTCAGCCCTTGGAGGAGGAGAGACCGAGATGTTGCCTAATGTTGGGCTTTAGGTAGGTAAGGGGCCATCACGTTGTGGCACGCTTATGATGAAAGGTTGCTTCATGATTATTGTTGCTGCACCATGCCAGTTTAACATCTTAGCAGATGGTTGTTGTTGCCTAAATGGCACTTTGATAACAAAGGGAGGACTCTTGCTTGTGGAGGCCAAGGGAATCCTTACCTTGTTAGGAGGCATGAGGATCACAAAAGGGTGTTGCACAAGTTTAAACTTGCCACCTATGCTGATGGAGTTTTTGACGTAGGGGGTGTTCTCTGCATTGGATTGACTTACTGCATCAAGAACTAGTTGGCCTTATTCTATCATTCTTTGCAGGTCATCCTGTAAAGCATCATAGTTGTCTATATTGTGACTAGACATCTGGTGGTAATGGTAGTATTGGTCCAGTTGGAAATGTTGTGGGACTAGGGACTTGTTTGGTACTGCTAAGGTAGGGTTCCTTAGTAGTTCGCAGTACCTATCATGCTTTTGGTAGAAAATCTCTAATATGTGTTTGTGTTGGATTTTCTCGACTTTCAAGAGTTTCTCCAATAGTTTATAGGGTTCCATTAGTATTAGTGTATACTTTGAGTGATCCTTGCACTTAAATTTGTGCCTTGGGATGGTCCCTACCAATGTAGGCAAGTTGGTGCCAAAGGTGGTGGCTTTGTGAGCTAGGGCCTTAGGCTGCTTAGTCCTCAGGATTTAGTTGGTTGGTTTTGTGCTTGCGGCCACTATTATCACTATTACGTTTTGCTTGTGCACATGCTAGTTTCTATAGGCCATGTAGGTCAGGTCATTACTAGCTTGTACTGCCTCCTCTATGCCCTTCATTTGGGCAAAGGCTTGGCTGAGAGACTTCGGGGCCAAGCAATATAGTTTGGACTTGATGAAGTCATTCACTACACCCTTGAAGATGGTCAGTAGGTGCATCTCTACTAGGGGTTTACACATTTCGCTTAATGTGGCATTCTAGCGTTAGAGGAATTTTGGCATAGGCTCTAGGGGTCCTTGGTTGACTTGCATGAGCTCATCAAGGGTTACTTAAAGCTTTAGGTTGTACTTGAAGTGTGTCACAAACTAGCCAAGAAGGTCCTCTAGGGAGAAGATTGAGGCCTTGGGTAGCGCATAGTACCAGTATAAGGCCTTGCTAGTGAGTGACATGGGGAACACATGTATGATGGCATGTGGCTAGGTTTGAAGGAGTAGGCACTTAGATCGAAATGTGACTAAGTGTGCATTGGGATCCCCTTCACCATTGTACTTGGTGAGTTAAGATAGTTGGACCCTAGTTGGAAGATTTAGAGGTGGTACCGTAGGACTTATGGGATCATCTTAGTAGAAGTCCACCATCTTGACAATATTAGAGGTGGTAGCCTTAAGCTGGTTAATCTCCTTTTTCAAGCTCTAGATTAGCTGGAATGCCTGATCCAAGCTTAGGGATGTGCTAGCTGATTGCATTGGCTAGGCTTGTGTTGGATGTATGGCATAGGGTTAGATTGTTGGTTGTAAAGTTTGCTAGTTTAACATTGTAGTAGATAGTTGTTGCCAATTTAACATCATAGCGAATGATTGTTTATGTGTTGGCTAAGGGATGGACGTGGTGACCAAGGTGGACCACACACGAGTGGATTGGATAGACACCATAAGCAATGATAAGACAAGTAGGACGTAGGATGCCTATGTTGTCTAGGGCTAGGAGGTGGCACCTATGTGAGCATAGGGTTGGGAAAATGCAATAATTGCTTGCAAGGAAGGCTAAATTGGCATGGTCACCATCTCAGAGAGGATGGATGTAGAACTGAGGAGGGGCTGTACTAGGGAGTGGTTGTTAGAAGATGGTGTAGAGGGGGCTTTTGTGTTTGAAGCAGGCCTCCTGTGAGGATTCCTCATAGGTTGTCCCTACATCATGCTTGTTTGCACGGATGAATTGGGACAATAGTTAGTGGTAAGACTCTATGAGTGGGATTATGTTGAACAACATAGGGTTGTGCTCTTATCTATCCTAATGGACTTGTTCGTAATCTTGTTTTGCCTCTAGGTCGAGGTGATCCACTGGTAATCCTACTTAGATTTTGGCACCAAAAAAATTGTATTATTCATGGCTTAGTGCAGCACACTTTGGGTGGATCCTAGTGTTGAATGTGTTAGACACTAACATGGAAGGTTGATCTAGATTCATGTTCATAGGTTGGGTTGTGAGAGTTGTTATTTACAAAAAAATGGCTAACTCTAGAAACTGTAGAAAAATGACTAACTCTACTGGTAGTAGAAAAATGGCTAAGTATAAAAATGTAGAAAAATGGCTAAGTGTAAAAATGTAGAAAAATGGCTAAGTATGGAAACTACAAAAAAATTGACTAAGTGTAAAACTATAGAAAATTTGGCTAAGTATGAAAATGCAGAAAAAATGCCAAGTATAAAAGCTATTGAAAATGGCTAACTCTCAAGCTACGCTCACTGCACTGGAGCTTACCATGTTTGCTACACTGGAGCTTGCTATGCTCTAAGAACTTGTTATGTTATCTAGAGCATCTAGAGTTTTGGTTACACTCTAAAAAATGATAAGTATGAAAATGTAGAAGGAAATGGCAAGCCCTCCTTCTAGCACCAAAAACTGTGACATTCAAAAACGTTAGTGGTTGAAACACTGAGAGGTCCACGAGTGTACAGCCTAATCCCAAATCCGTGTGAGGGCCATGGTGGGAAACAAAAATGAGGTGCCCTAAATGGTCTTCTCGATTAGATAGGGACTTACATGATGTTAAAAAAATCGTGTGTGAGAAAGGTTTATACTACGTTACGTGCAGGCACTGGGGCTAGCTAAGCTAGAGAGTGGCAGGGTGTCTTGGCCTAAGAATAGTGATGCAAATATGCAAATACGTATGAAAAAGTGAGAAAATACAAGTGTTATGTTGAATACCAAAGAGAAATGCTTGAGAAATGTAATAGAATTTGAGAAAAAAGGTGCACTACCCTCAAAGGGGAAGCATACCTAATTCCAAAAGGGTCTCAAAAGGTACACAGTGAAAAATAGGCATAGTGGGAATGTAGTCACAATCTTGGTGGTGCTAGACCATGAAGTCTGATGCTTACCATGATAAACTATGCTTACTAGGTTAGTCACCACGATGTACCGTGCGATGTGCTACAAGGCTACAATAGGGCTACAGTGTACTATGCAGTGTAGCTATGCTTCTCTACTGAAGTAGTGTGCTTTGGGTCTCATTCACCCACAGAGCTAAGTGCCAAGATGCCAAAGTGCCAAATGCCAAATGAAAGTGCCAACTACCTAACCAGTGAAAAATGAAAGCCAACCCCTTGAAACATTGGGGTGTAGGGGTATTTATAGGGCTAGGTTTAGCCCAAAATGTGGATTGGGTGCCATGTGGCAATGCGGTAGGTGGGACGTCAAGAAAAAATTCAAAAACTTTTCTAAGTCTAGAGGTAACTAGAAAAAGTTCAAAAATTTTCTAACTCTAATTTCTATGCTCATCCCATGTTATGTGTGGGACATGGGACACTAGCTACTATGCATGTCCCATGTTATGTGCAGGACATGGGATACTAGTCAGGGATAGGATGTAGCATGGACACTTATAAGAATCTGGTGAATATTGTAATCCTTATTCTTGTTATGCTAGCTATTCTTTGGAGGGTAATAGAAGGGGTGGTCTCAAGAGTTAGAAAATCTACAAAATTCCTTTTCCATGCTAAGATAGTTTGACAGCTTCTAGCTTAACACCTAGGCAAAACTTATCATTAAAAAGTGTGCTATGTTGCCTACACTCTAGAGTGTAGCAGGGGCAATGGGAGCATAGCACAACACCTGGAAAAATTTGCTAAGTTTTCACACTTAGAAAAATCTGTAGAAAGTGCCATCATTCTAACACTTAGAAAAATTTTGCAAATTTGGCAATTCGAGCTAACTACACTAAACACTTAGAAAAATTTGGGAAAAGTGCCACCATTTTGACACTTAGCTGAATTTGCAGTCGAGATGCCAAGACCCGAAATTTTGTGGTGTTTCAAGTACCACCTCCTCCATGATGGCTTGCATGGAGGGTTGACCTTTTGGTCTTAGACAACAAATTGATATTCTAAGAGACCAAGAATCTACACTAGGGAAGCCTAAGACCTCATAGCCTAAAGATTGCATTCTCTTGACTTCATGTTCACCATAAAATCTCATCCAATCCCTTCTTCCACACTAGAGAAATCCCCTCAGCACGCAATAGGAGGGTTGCAACCTTTCATAGCATTAAACAGGCTTCAAAGATGACCAAACTCAGCCACAAATGTGGGAAATTGATGTATTCAAGCCTAAGAGCCTAGAAACGTGACTGATTTACATCTTGAGCCTCTCCAGAACCAAAACTCAATGGCACCCCCCCTACTTCATGCTAGTCAGTTGGAACCAACATGGAGAGTGCCTTAGACTTGATTTAACCCTGCAAAACCTACCCAAATGATGCCAAAATGCAACCAAGAGATACATAACTACCAGATCTTGGTTCCAGCTATCCATGCAATTCTATTTGAGCATGTTTTGACTTAATTTTACATCCTCTATGCTGAGCCTCCCTCCTCAATGTTGGCCAGTGTAGAGACAAGGGGGTGTGACCTAAAATCTTGTGTTTTGATAGATTTTATCCTCAGAAGTAACTTATTTTGATAGATCTAGCCTTGCACTACCTTGGGAAGGCCCTAAAACCTTAATTTCAACCCTTTGAATTCCATAGAATATTTTTTCCCTGGTCATCATGCTAACTCCATGTTGGCTAAGGTGGAATCAACATGAAAGATACTATTAGTCTCAAAATGGAGGTTCTAAAGATTGAAATAGGTGTCAAAAGTATCCCATAATCTTTTCTAGCCAATTGAATTAACATGCAAGCCACTAGGCCTTGTGTTTCATTAATGGCCCTCTCTACCCAATATGGCCTTTATATAGCCCTATACTTTCTTTATTATAGCCTTATTTGCCTTTTCTTAGCCTTTAATTGGTATCAAATAATAGGTTTTGAGCTTTCCTTACCCCCATTTAACACCATATGACCATGGCCCACTATGGTCTTAAACTAGCATCTTGGACTGCTAAGGCCTAAAACTGAAAAAGCTATTATCCTTGTAGATCATTTTTAGCCTTATTTCTCATACTTTCCTTTGTTCAACCTTTATTTTTCCCTTGTTGCACTTTGTTTACTTTTTTTTTTACTCTATTTATAGCCTTGAATGATCTTGTTTACATTAGAATAGCATGCATTTGCATAATTTCATAGCACTTTAGCATTTTTTATTCACTTTTACCTAAGTGTCACTTAATATGCTTTTGTTTAACATGCAAGATTAAAGTATGAGTACCTAGGAGCAAATCAATTTACCTTTGTGCCTACATGAATTCCATGGTGATGTAGAATAGTGTATCAAACTTGATTACCTAGATCTGGAGCCTAAGAGTCTTGTCAACCACATAGCCTTGATAAAGAAACCTCTATAATGGCCTAAAAACCTAGCCAAAAACCTTGACTTAGAGGTGGGTGACATAACTAAAGACTCTCTAGTTGAGATTCCTATCATGACACATAATGGTAGGGAGAAAACCCATTAACTAAGTTCCTCACTAGAACCTCAATAGGCTCAAGACATCAAGAAGGTCCTACAAGGCAACATTAAGGCCTTTGCCTAATCAGACAAAGATATGCCAAGCCTAGACCCATGCTTAGTCTAGCACAACATCATACTAGATCCTAGAATTAGACCAGTTAAGCAAAAAGTGTGCAAGATTAGACCTAATTTGGCCTTGCAGTTCATGATGAGATCTTAAAGTTCTACCAAGCTAGTTTCATTAGGGTTTTCAACTACTCAGAATGGGTGTCCAACATAGTTGTGTTTCCTAAGAAAAATGGGAGCATCCATATTTGCATCAATTTTTGAGATCTAAATAAGGCAACTATCAAGGATGGCTTTCCTTTTCTAGTATTGATCAACTCATCAATACTATAGCTAGACATGCCTTGTTTTCCTTTATGAATGGATTCTCAGGATATCACTAGATTAGAATCAACCTAGAGCACCAACTTAACATGAACTTCATGATCCCTTGGGGTAGCTTTTGTTATACTATGATGTCCTTTGGCCTTAAGAATGTAGGAGAAATCCATCAACTAGACATAACCTATATCTTTAGCGATTACATATTAGGTTTGCTCAATGATTACATAGAAAATATAGCTATTAAGTCTAAAGTGGCTAGTGACCATGCTAATGACCTACACCTTGTGCTTAAATGATGCCTCAAATATGAGCTTAGGCTCAATCCAAAGAAGTGTGTCTTTAGTGTTAAGACTAGTAAGATGCTTGGCTTTATAGTATTTAAAGGATACATGCTGATCTTCACAAGGTTAAGGCCATATCCAAGTTAGCAGTGCCTACCAACCTTAAGGAGATTCAAGGATTAGAAGGTAGGTTGTAATTTTTCATAGGTTTATTACTAGGCTCACAGATAAGTTACAGCTCATGCAACACTTGCTTAAGAAAGGGGTTCACTATGAGTGGACAGCTCAATGCCAAGAGGCCTTTGAAAACCGTAAGCAAGAGTTGGTACTGTAATGACAGAAAACATCGGTCATTGGAAATACCGAGTGAAGATCTATGTACACAGTCTTAACCACGGATCCGTGCGAGGGCCGTGCTAGAGAAAACGAATCCGAGGTGCCTTCAACGGTCTTGTCGATCAGATAGGGGCTTACTTAATTAGTAAATTGTTGAATATCGCGATAATATATGTATTATATATATATTCCACGAAACAAATTAATTCAATGAATCATAGAAGGAGTAGAAAACAATGTATAGAACTTGAAATAACGACAACGTTAATGCAACAAGGAAGATCAAATTTAGAAAAGATGCGTAATTCCAAGATCTTTGATTTGACTCGAAAGCTGAATATATTGCATACAACGTTCCAACGGTAGACTTCGCTTATCTTTGTGTGAAGCATACATAAAACAATAAGAAAACTATTCAAAAGGGAGTACAAAATGAAGCTTGATCTACCTCGTAAGCCAAAAGTGGAATTCAAGGAAGGTCAAGCCTGGATGTCTATCGATCAACTGTTTCTAATCAATAAACCTTGCCAATCGTACCAGATGATCTCTCGATCTCTGATCTGCTCCTTTTGCCTTCGGTAATCTTTGCTCAAAGCTGCTAATGATCGCCAATGAAGAGGATAGTGTTTTTGCCAAAAGACTGATCGCTCTTGTTGCCAATGCTCAAACAATGTTTTCTCTCTTTTTCAAAAGAAGAAAAATCCCCCTTTTCCTCTACCAACTGGAGTATTTATAAGTTCAGCATCACGTGGGAAGGCACAACCCTGATGACACGTGTCTCAAACTTTCAGAATGCCGTTGACTTGACAATTTTTATGTTGAAGCTAGTCATGCTGCATTGTGTTTGGGGGGGGAGGAGGCAAACTACACTGTAAACCACTCCTGCTGAAGCCACCTCATGATTACGCTGCGATACGGTAATAAGCGTATTGCTGTGTATGGATAGCAGGTGCGTGTCTGGTATTGCCTTAGCTGACTCTGTATTACACTTGTTTAGGCTACATAGCGTGGCAGAGCATAATAGAGCATAAAAGTAGTTAACTCAAGCTACTTTGTGCTTATTTATGCCGCAAATCATAATGGAGTGTAAAAAAATAGTCAACCTCACAACAAGTTACGCTTGTTTACGCTTCGTAGCGTAATAAGCGTAGAGTGACCAATCTACAAGAAAGAAGTCAATCTGCCACGCTCCTTTGGACTTTGACTTTGACTTCCTTAAAGCTCATTGCGCTGCTCTGCGTAATGGAGCGTAAATTCAGTCCTGAATAAAAGACTTGGTGGAATATGCGATAAGTTGTAGTCTGCTGCTTAGGCCTTAAACTTTGTCATATTCGCCGAAGTAAGCTACCTTCCAATGTCACATTTCATTAAGCAGAATTATGCTGAGCGATATGACGCTATGTTGCGTAATGTGGTGTAAAGAAAGAAAACAAAACAAAGTTAGAAATTTTTAAGAAACTTGGAGACTTGATGTTGTGCGTCTCTTTGCCTTGTTCTGTCTTCTGGATTTCTGCTGCAAACTTTCACCTGAATCATGAATCTTCACCTTAGGCCGATTCGCAATTTCTCATGGTGTTTCAATGGCCCCTCTTTGTTGACATTTACAGGCTTGCCTGAAAGACGTCGACAAAGAATACGAAATACCAGATGGGTAAAAGTACCAACAGCATCCATCGACAGTTACTCAGGTGTCGCCCTATCAATCTAGAAGTGCAAAAGTAAGGAAAATTGAAGATAAAATGGTGCGGGAGGGAATGCTTACAGAGGTAAGAAGAGAGAGGCTCGGGGAAGACTCAAGTGTGTGAGTATGGCTTTTCGCACATAAGCGATTAGGCCTCCTCCTGCGATTGCATTTGCATGGAGTTATGCCGTCATATTGTAGATAAAAGGGCTTGCATGGACGAATTGTGTTACGTCTGCATAGCCTGGATGAGTTGTGTTTCATCCATTTTTCCAACTTCCCTTTTTTTTTAGGTGTCCACTAGGCGAGTTGCGTTGCGCCAGTTCATGGACTTGATTATAATGCATATGCGGAAAGCGTATGTTGCATATTCACATTTTGTACAAGGAAAACAGATGGAATGGCCAAGGAGGGGAGCAGGAAAAAGAGGTCGGATTATGAGGAAGACAGGGTTGCACTCCTAATTAGATAGGCTAACCGAAGCGGCCATCTCAAAACGCTGGTTGTACTTCATTGCTCTGGTGAACGCACTTTTGAACGATGTCCTCATAGCAAGTAACCTGTAATCAAAAAGGAAAACAGAGGACACCATTGCCCAGCCAAATCGTCAGAGAAGTTGTTGAAACAAGTACCGTCCAGGGGAAGAAGGAGTGAGTGGGCCATGGGTAAGGAACCGTAGCAAGAGGCCAGGGTCTCAATGTTGATGCTCGGCCTAGCATATCGTCACCAAAAATAAGGCTCATCGCACCCAACTGGTTATGCAAAGAACCAGCTAAGTGAATCTGTGAAGCTAGATTCTGATAGTGATGATGAGCAGAGATCCCCAAGGCTGTAATTGATGAGAGCTCCCTTGGGGCTCCAGACGGTGAAACTAACCTCTCAGAAGTACCATCACTAAAATGGTCGCAGTAACGGTATCTCTGAGGGATCAGTAGTATGCCTTTCGGCATATCCAAGGAATCAGCAGAATGCTCGTGAAGTAGCGATGCTGGAACTGTCCCAACATCCCACACTGTTCGTTTTGCAGCTGTGCAGAGACGTTTACACTCGTTTGATTTGCATGTTGGCGGTCTGTAGGTCCCAGTTTTAAGTCCTGGTAGACTGTTGTTGCTGGTTTTAAGTTCCAGCAAATCATGGTCCCGGTTTAAAGTCTGGGTGAACTGAAAAATGCTAGTTTTACGTCGTAGTGGACGACGATAGAGCTGATTTATGGTCTCAGCAGACCGTGCTGTGGATGTGAGTTTCATGTCGTGACCCGGGGACAAGTCTGTGCTGGTTTTACATCTCAGTAGACAGATGCTTACCTTTGCCAGTTTTATGTCATGGCAGACAACCGGTGCCAGTTTAGCGTCGTGGTGGACATGTGCAGGAAATGCCAGTTTTATGTCTTGGCAGACCTGTACAAAACTGCCAGTTTTACATTGTAGCGGATGATTGCAATTTGCCAATTTTACGTTGTGGCAGACAATCGTTGCCAGTTTAACATCATGGCGGACGTGTGCAGAAAGTGCCAGTTTTACGTCGTAGCGGATGATCATTGCCAGTTTAGCATCATGATGGATGTGTGAGGAGAATGGCAGTTTTACATCGTAGCAGACGATTGTTGCGCTTGATGTTAACACTAGAAATGCAACTAGATGTAGTACCACTTCAGGTATATGTGGTTCATGGGATTTGATAACTCGTTGCCGCTGATGTCTGCTAGCTTGAATGCACCATTGCTATATACGCCAGCTACTAAGAAAGGGCCCTCCCAGTTTGCAGAGAATTTGCCTACTGGTTCGTGAACGACCTTGAGAACCAAATCTCCTTTCTCGATCGGACGTTGTTGAAGATTATGACGATGCTTCTACCTCTGCTTATCTTGATACTTTTCGATGGTATCAAGCGTATGTATTCGCTTCTCCTCTACTGAGTCCAAATACATGATCCGAGACTCAGTGTGTTGAGCGTCATTTATAATCGTGGAGAGGACCATCCGCAGGGAAGGAACTTGTAATTCGAGGGGTAGCACCGCCTCAGCTCTATAGACTAGGCTATAGGTTGTACTTTCTGTAGCTATTCTACATGTGGTACGATACGCCCATAGCACATAGAGGATCTTTTCATGCCATCGTTTTTTGTTACTACTGAGCATTTTCTTGAGTAAATTGATAATGAGCTTATTCGTTGCTTCAGCTTGACCATTCGCTTGTGGGTAATAAGGCGAGGAAAAAGATTATTTGATACCAAGGCTATCACAAAAAGATTTGGTTTCCACACTGCTAAATTATGGCCCATTGTCAGTCACGATAGTCATCAGGAGGCCAAATCTAGTTATGATGTTGTCCAAAATGAAATGGCAGACCTGTTGAGATGTGATCTTTCGCAAAGGGATGGCTTCAACCCACTTCATGAAATACTCAGTAGCAGTGATTATGAAGCTGTGTCCTGCGGAAGATTTTGGTGCGATAGGCCCTATAATGTCTAATCCCCATCATTGGAAGGGCCATGTAATCTGCGTCGTGTGTAGTTCCATAGGCGACACATGTATAAGGTTCGCGTAACACTGACACGTGTCACACATTTTAACCTTTGTAAGACAGTCTTTTTCCATATACGGCTAATAATACCCTAAGCAACGGATTTTAGTGACCATGACTCGTGGAGCTACGTGTCCTCCACACAGTCCCTCGTGAACTTCACCAACTATACGTTGTGCTTGGTCTTTGTTAACGCAAGTAAGCAATACTCCATTGAAAGAGTGTCTACAAAGGATATTGTCTCCTATGATGACGTATTGCCCTAGCTTGCTTGCGGATTGCATCTTTTTGTGCACGCGTTAGCTCGTGTGGTGATTTGCCATGCAGAAGGTAAGTTTTAATGTTATCGTATCACTCTAGCGTTCTATCCGTGAGCAGTGAAGATATTTGCACCGTCTAAATGACAAGATCTGCACACTCTGTCATTAAGGCAGGACAAGTGTCAAACAGATGCGGTGGCACATTCAATGCTAATGTAGCCAGTGCATCGGCTAGCGTGTGGTCATTTCAGGGCACGTGTTGGACATCGGTTGTTCTAAACTGCTTCAGAAGATCTTTAGCCATATCACAGTAGGGCTGTAAATGTACAGCCTTGCACGCGTAGACTCCTGTGATTTGATTTATCATGAGCATCGAATCGTCCCTAATCGCTAGGTGTTGAACATTAAGCTCTCTGACTGTTGATAGTCCCCTGAGGAGCCCCTCATATTCTGCCACGTTGTTCGTATAGGGGAAGGTCAAGCGGTAGGTGTGCAGATGTACATCCTCAAGTGACAACGTAATGACCGTGGCAGCACTGCCGCCTCTAGTGGTTGAAGCTCCATCAAAATGTAACGTTGCTTCAAGGCCTGTTAGAATAGGGCTTAGACTATGTACATGTTTGTCGGGAAATTTAGGCTCTATCATCGCCTAACTGTCAATAGGTGATGTTATTAGTTGGTCAGCTATCGCTTGGCCTTTCGTAGAAGATTGACCAATGTGATGCAAATCGAATTCTGCCGTGATAGCTTTCCAACAAGCTATCCTAATACTTTCATATAGGTTGTGCGTAATAGCTCTAAGGATGTTATTCTTGCAGATTATATTGACTTTGCTACGGAAGAGATAGTGTTTACACTTTTTGAGCGTAAACCCTAGTGCTAAACAATTACCCTCTACTTCATTATACCTCGTTTCATACACACATAGAGCATGACTCAAGTAGTAGATGGGTACTTCTGACCCATCATCTCTCTTTTGATAGAGTAATGCAGCTAGGGCTATGTCTGAGGTTGCGAGGTAAATGTAGAACGGTTGATCCCTTTGTGGCAGGAATACTATTGGTAAGCATTGAAGTTCTTGTTTCAAGCTGTCAAACGCACGTTGACAATTGTCTGTCCATTCGAAATTAACCTCCTTTTTAAGCAGATGCTGCATAGGGTGTAATTTATCCGTTAATCTCGAGATGAACCACCTGATAAACTGTAATCGCCCTTGCAATTTGCGTAATTGCTTGAGATTTGTAGGGGGTGTCAATTCAACAATAGCCTTGACCTTATCAGGGTCTACTCGTATGCCAGTTTCTGACACCACAAACCCCAGCATGTGCTCAATTTTGACTCCGAATATGCACTTCTTTGGGTTGAGCTGGAGGTCGTATTTAGAGCATCTTTTAAGGACTAACTCCAGATCCTCTGAATGATTTTCTGACCTTACATACTTAACAGCTATATCGTCAACATAATCATTCAGTCTTCCTAAGAGGTAATCACTAAAGATGTACATCATAGCTTGTTGATACATAGCTCTAGCATTTTTTAAACCAAAAGGCATCATAGTGTAACAAAAGGTCCCCCAAGGTGTCATGAATGCTGTTGTCAGCTGGTGTTTTGGGTTGATGCGAATCTGATTATAGCCTAAAAAGTCATCCATGAAGGATAAAAGTGCATGCCTAGTGGTTGTATCTACTAGTTGGTCGATACTCGGTAGCAGGAAATTGTCTTTGATTGTGGCTTTGTTCAAGTCCCGGAAGTCTATGCAGATGCATATCCCTCCAATGTTCTTAGAGACAACTACAATGTTAGATACCTAGTCTGAGTAATCAACCACCCAGATGAAACTAGCTTGGTACAGTTTAGTGATCTCATCACATACTACTAACGCGACTTCTAGCTTAATTTTCTATGCTTTTTGTCTAATTTCTTTAATATGGGGGTTTAGAATTATGTTGTGTTGTATTAGCCTTGGATCTAGTCTCGGCATATCTTCATATGACCATGCGAATACTGTGACATTATTCTGGAGCACCTATTTTATATTGTCATGTGCCTATTGGTCCAATAAAGAACTAACCTTAAGAGTTTTGTTCTCACCTTTATGCATAACCACAGGGACCTCGTCGAGGGGGTCTTCAGTTACATCTCTAGCCTCCAGATCTAGTGTGCGCGTTGATTGTTCTGGCCAGTCTAGAGACGTTTCCAACATAGCTATGGTTGCGTCATTGAGGGAAAGGTTAGTTTCTACTAGTGTGAGATCAAATTGTCTAACGATTCTCCCATGTGGGCTTGTTAAGGCTAGGGGTGCAGATAAAGTTGCGTCCATTTGCCAACTATCCTGCAAAATTGCCAAATATGAAAGTGATAAGGAAAATGCTAAGTTAAATGCTGCAAGTATTAGCGTATGACGCTTGGTGTAGTTTGAAAAGGTATGGTATGACATTGTCGAGCGTGAAGAGCTAACTAAATTTTGGATACCATGAACAACTTGTAATTAATGTGACCCAATTACAAAGTGATAAGGTGTAGTAGTTTAAGGTTGTTTCGGACCGTAATGCATGCAATATCTGCTGCATTAATGCCCTGATCTTCAGGTTCCAACTCATGCTGACACCAGCGTTTGGGTAAGTCCCGCTTTAATCAAGCATCAAGTCGGTTAGTCTTGCATGATATAAGTAGGTAGTTCTTATCAAAAACAGGCTGTTGGCTATTACGAATTCGAATTCAGCTGTTGCAGAGAGAGAGAGAAAGAGCAAAAGATAACAGTGCGTTATTTGTCAAGGTTTACAGAACTATAACTATGGCACCGAAGGTGAGAGGAAAGAATGCCAAATTGGTGAAAATCGATGAAGTGCAAGGGAGTCTGCAGCATGCTTCGCAGGTGTTGGTCGAAGTACGAGATGTTACTCCCCTGAATCGGTAGGCCATCTCTCACTTATTCGCATTGCTTTCGGTGATATATTTTTTTTATTCTTTTGAGTTATCTGCATAAATTAGATTTTTGGGATATAGACCTTGTATTAAAACAAGGGTTTAGATAGTGGTATTGTGTCTATCGCCATTGTCTGAGACAAACCTTGCACTGTTGCATGGGTTTAAGCGATTTTGGCTGCATGGCTAAAGCGTAATTTGTAGTTTTCCTATAGTTTTCCTAAGCATGCAATGAAATCTAGATTTAGTCTTTTGTTTAATGGTAACGTGTTTATATTCTATACAGTATAATGGTGAAACCTGTCCTAATTATTTTGGACATAGTCGGGGTTTTATGTTGTATAAACCCTCTCGCAGCTAATGTTCCTCCCCCTCAGACTCATTTACAGGGGAAAGCAATATGGTTCCGGAAGGGTTCGCTGGAGTTCTTGCAGTTCTTGTTGCGTAACTACAGCACCATCGTCTGGTCGCATTTTCCAGGTGATGTGGCTGCAACCATTTTGGAAAATTTGTTAGTCAGTTCTACACAAGGCATTTTGGCTTTCCTGACAGATGGAGCTATTGATACTGGTCGACTTCAAGACCGTGAACTTAGCGCCAAAGGATTGAGGCATTTAAGTTGGATCTGGGAGATGCCCAGATTTAGCTGTTATCATGACTATAACACTTTGTTCGTAGCCCTTCATGTCTCAACTTACTTTCATAATCCACCGGGCACGGTGTATTACTCAGGCGGGTAAGTCGTTTTACTTGCAGTGATGTTAATATGTTTTCTAATATTTGAACTTGTAGAGCGTAGGATAGTAATGCGCTATATGATACAGGTTCTTCATCAACGAAAATAGGTTATTGGGCAATAATGATACATTGTCCCTGATTAAAAGGGCGATAAATGAGTTTACGTCTACTAGCAACGTATGCGCCGGTGTCATGGGGTAAATGGCTTTCGAGATTCCTGAATATCCCATCCGTTACTCTGATTCTTTCAAGAATTGTCAGAGCCTTGGATGGTTGCATGAGAAATGACCTTTGAACCTGCCCCTCACCCTCGCGGACGTGCAAAGGAAGCTTCCTCCATTTCCTTTGCCATTCGACCCTAGTAAGGTTTCATCGTTACAATTAGTTACAGGATATTATTGTTTGAAATGTTGTATAACATTGTCTTTGCTATCTTGACTTGTGTTATAAGTTAGGGAATCTCGGGAAGTTACCATCATGATTTCCGGCCACGAGGCGAATACCCTCCTCTTCTGTTATGGCAACATAAAGGAAGCACAATGCTGGCTCGGCCACGTAGCGGCCCCAACTACGTTGGTTACTAAGTTGCAGAGGCGAGGCTAATGCATTTTTTCTTGGCTGTAACTCTCGATGTCCCCGCAAGTGAAATGCTAACCCTGGTTAACTCCTTCAGCGAGGGGGCTTAACGTTTTTGCATGCACGTTCGTAACGTGCGTGTACATTTTGACATTGATGCTCAGCTATTTACTAATCTTTTCGGTGTCCCCTCCGATGGTCTTCCCATAGAAGAAAAGTCGAGGAGAAGTTTCAAATGTCAGGAAGAGCTGGAGGAGTGGATGGGGACTAAGAAAGACATGAAGGGGATTCCTTGTGAAAAGATCGAGTTGGAGGTTTCCAAGACCATTTATCCCCTCTTCCGAGCTTGGGCCTTCCCCAGAACACTTTTGCAGGGGAAGTTCTTCACCATAGAATAGGCCCGTATCATGCGAGAGGTGATAGAGGAAGGGACCCAATTCGACTGGGCGAGCTATTTTACCGAAGGATTACGCACTAAAATGATCAGGCTCCGCCAAAAGCTCGAGTCCCGTTTCAGTGTGCACTTTACCTTTTTCATAGCTTGCCTCCGGTGTTTTGCCAAATTTTTGGTGGTCCAAAGGAATGGGGTTTGGGTGCAACAGGATCGAGACCAGTTATCCAAACCCTGGATCTCCCACCTCTTCGGCACTACCCGGTCACAGAATCCTCTGGAGGGAATTGGGAAGTCGCTTTCTATAATGACTACGAATGTGGCAGCACCTCGAACACGAGGCTCTGACAGCATAGGTGGGGTGCTTCCCTCTTATACCAATGATGCATCACGGGGAAAATGCCTAGCGGCAAAAATAGTAGACGCCTCGATTCAACGAAAAAGGCCTCGTCTAACCGAGGCACTTGTGGAGCCAGCAGGTGGCACGGGCAGAACTGTACAGGTCAGGTTTCAGAGGAGTAAACTTCCACCTGGTAAGGAAGAGGATACAGTAAAAGTTATAGTAATTGTTGTATTATGCAACTTATTCAAGGTATTTTGAATTGTTTAAGTGTATTATATGGTATAAACAAGGAGACCTATAGGGCGGTTGACCCCTGAAACAGGGGTAGTGGTGTTACAGTATGGGGAAGGGGCCCCAGTTATTAGAGTGAGTGATGCATAGACCCTTGCACGTAAAGAGAGAGTGGAGGCAGAGAACGTTGATGCACTTCCCACTGGGACAGGAAGAGGTAATCAGTCTATTAAAATTTTTAAGAGATTTTTTTATTTGCCAAAATTTTTGACTTAATTATGCTATAGATGAATGAGGTGATTCCTCATCCACTATTGTAAACAGAGTGTGGGGCAAATTCCATGATAAATTTTCCTTTATGGAAGGTGTCGTCAGTGATATGATCGAGCGCTTAGAACACGTCGATCCTGGGGCTGGTATGTTGCAGCTATCGTATGCTTATTTTGTTATAAGGTTACAGTGCTTAATTACTTTTGACCTAATATTTGTCATCAGGAGCTCCTCGTCGATGGGACTCTACGGAGCCCATTGACCTGGACACCATCGAACCCTCATCGGAAGGAATGGTCGTGCCACGCAACATTTATGAAGAAATGTGTAAATGTGTGTTACGTTCAACCCGCTCCCTATGGGAAAGTCAGAATGTCAATGAAGACCTCTGGAAGAAGCTGCAGAGATCGGAGAAGGAAAGGATGTCTCTCACCAGAGAGGTCAGAGAGTTAAGGTTGCGATGTGAATTCCTGCAAGCTCGAGGAACGGGTGAAGAGGACTGGTGGACAGCTGTCATTGACTACGCTTGCTACTGGACCATACTCAGAAACAGTGTACAAGCCAGTCGTGAATTGGTCGAGCAAAGGATGCAGATGGAGCTCCTGGCCCAGAAGAATCATGACTGGAAGGACTTTTGTGCAAGTGTCCAAGAGTGGGGGTAGAAGCATAAAGATCATAAGCATCTGTATAAGAGAGAAAGTATCACTTATCGTCAGCATTATCGAGATTCTGCCGTTGAAGCTCAATCCTTGCGATTGTTCCTCGATGTCATTGGTGTGTCTGAGGCCTTCGAGAAGTTTCAGGAGCAGGTGACGGTGAGCGCGTCCCTGGAAAGAGAAATTACTCTTCCTGGGGGAGAGACCACAGTCCCTACCTTCTTCCCCGAACCACCTCAGTGGACTAGTGTGGAGAAGGGGAAGGTTAAGGCTGGAACTAATTTGGGGAATGGGGTTTGGTCTGAGTTGACCAAAAACGAGATTATGCAACCTCTGTGGGTCAGCTTAGATCAACTCCCCTTTGCTACTGATGCAAGACCATCGTGAGTAAGTTTTAGTGTTGTTGAATTTTAATTTTCTGAATTGTCCTATCATAGCTTTTGTTTATATACTTGTTGTATGTAGTTACAAGAAACGAATGAAGAAGGTGGACAGGATGAGATGTACGTTCAGGAAGGAGAGCATAATGACTCAGATCGTCACCTTGGGGAGCAAGTGTTAGTGGAAGAACCCTATAAAGATGATGTTCCTTATGAGGGAATACTTCCTAAAAGGGATGGCCCATATGAAGACGATTTTCTAGGCTTAGAGGTAGAGTTAAGGGATACGGGAGACAATGGTGCTAGAGGGGATGCGTAATTATGATTATGCACGATTTTATTTATGAGATTGAACAAAGACAATATGAATTTTGGCATGATTAATCATGAAATTTTTTTTTTATTGTTTTTAATTTTATGTCTTTATTTATACAAAGCATAAATAGAATTATTGAGGGTTTTGAGTAGGTGGCGTTATTGCGATCATTGGATGGAGTTGCTAGTTTAAGGCCATTGCAGGCTATTACATAGTGTTTGCGTAAAATATAGATGAATTTGCTAGTTTGAGGCCATCCTGGGCTGTTAAGTGTTTTTTTTTTTGCATAAAGATAGAAATCAGATATTTTAGTTTACGGCCATTTCGGGCCTTCGCCAATTTTAGGCCGTTGCTGGCCTTTACTAGTTTTAGGCCGTTGCAGGCCATTACTAGTTTTAGGCCGTTGCGGGCCATTTGCGTATGTCGGAGAATACAATTGATAAAAGTGTGAATATTTGCGTAATTGTACTAATGTAACTAATAGGAGTTAAAAAGCATATATGGTGTAAACTAGGAAACATAAATGGCGTAATGGATAGAAGACATAAATATATGTATACTAAACAAAACTGATAGTCAAAATTGATAAGCATAAATGGCAAAACTAGTGAAAGTGTAAAGATGCGCGTAAATACCACGTAGGTCAATCGCTAGCCCGTAATTGTTTTTTGATAACTTTTACGTTGAGTGGTGTATAAGGGTGAGGAGATCTATGACCTGACTCCTTCACATCATCTTCTTCTCCCTGAAATGGTAGGTCAACCCAGGCTAGGCTGTCATTAGTCATTTCAACTGGTTCAATAATTTGGACATGGGTTTGATCTTTGGGCATTTCGATCTCTGAACCCCATTCTTCCTCGATGTTATTGACGGTTCTAGGAGTTACTTCATCACCATGTATCACTACCACTCCCCCTGCATAAGGTAGATGTATCTCTTAGTGTATCGGTGATGAAACTACCCTCAATTGGGCTAGCCAGGATCTCCCTAGAATCAGGTTGAAGCTAGGCATCTCCTTGATGACGATAAATGTGGCGTCTATTGGGAACTGGTCTCTTGCCACAAAATCAATATGTACCATCCCTTTAACTTGAACTCATGCCCCATTGAACAACTTTAGGCACGATGTCATCGTAGGAATGATCTGGTCGACCAGGCCCAACTTATCCACTATAGGATAAGGGATGACATTCGTAGCCACACCATCGTCAACGTGCACCCTCTAGATTCGATGTTGACCAACCCAGATGGTGATGAACATGGGCTCTGTTGTCACTCAACCTTTCTCAGGATCATCTTTGATGGATTCATCATGAAAGGTCAATGGGGTAGGTTTAGGTCACTCAGCGCTGGGGGGAAACATGACAGCATGTATCGCTTCCTCTTCCGCTGGTAAGCTTTCATTCACAGGTATGGATGTCAGCATACGGACCATAGCCTCACGATGCTTTTGAGATGTCATAAGAAAGTCATAGAGACTCAATGTTGTGTTCTTCTATTTTAGAGCCTGCTTGACTTGCATAAATGCGTCGAGGAGGTCCCGCTCTTAGCTGGGTGGCTTGTCGGCTCTTTCTTCTTCCATTCGCCCTAAGAGACAAATTTCCCAAGGCGAAATAGTATCAGTCGGAGGGTTTTATTTCTTTCTGCCGAGAGGAGGTGGCTGTGTTTCTATACCTTTCTTGCCCAGGAGGTGCAGGCAAAGGTATAGAAGCTAGGGGTCTGGGCTTAGCAAACCCTAGCGTATAGCGGTCTTTGGTTGCGTTAATTGGCGTATCTCCTTCCCTTTTTTTATTGGATGGTAGTTGATGGTTTTGGTTAGAGGCTCACCCTTGCGTAAAAGGGGCAATTGGTGGTTTTTGTACCCTAAGGATAAAAGGCACCTTAGGAATAGCCGTGGGCATGGCCGCGGCTTTATTGTTAATGTGAGACTACGTTATAGTTTGAGAGGGTGTCCAAATAACAAAGGGTGGCCTCGAGGCACTACTAACTACCAGTGAAGAACTTGCCCCCTGGGGTGAATTGATAGGTACACGTAGCACAAAGGGTTGCTTAGGCGGTGCCTTCCCCTCACTGTCTGTACTTACCATGTTGATGGTGTACGTTGCGTTATTTGCATTTAACGGATCTTTGTACACGTGCATCATCTGGTTTTCAGGACGTGTTGGACTACTGCTATCTAATGTCAAAGAACCATCATCAATCATGCGTTGAATATCCTCGTTCAATGCCTAGCAGTAATCGGTGTCGTGACCACACAACTGGTGGTAGTCACAAAAACGGTCCAGCCTGAAAGACTTGGGGACTGGCGATTCGTTGGGTAGAGCTAAAGAAGGGTTCTTTAGTAATTCACAATGATGCCTATGATGCTGCAGAGATTCTTCGGATATTTTTTTTGTTTTGAATATATCCTACTCCTAATAATTGTTTCAACAGTTCTGAATGCTTTATAGGTAGGGCTGTATATTTTGAACGATCTTTATGCTCGAATTTTGGTTTTGACTGTGAGGGCTTTTCAAGGACAAGTGCTTCTTGGCCGGTGCTGCTTGCACTAGCCGTTGTCTCGGTAAGCGCTGTGGGTGCCTTCTTGTTATTCTTGTTTTTGGCACCCTCGGCCAGCGCAGCTACTGTCGTCATTGCTATTTTACCTTTTTCTTTACCCTTATTGTTGGCATTCTTATAGGCCACATACACTGGGTCTTTACTAGCCTCCACAGCATCTTGGATGCTCTTAGTTTGTGCGAAGGCTTGACTCAGGGAGCAAGGGGCAAGGTAGTATAGTTTAGACTTGATGAAGTCGTTAACTGCTCCTTTGAAAATAGCCAACAGATGGGCTTCCGCGATAGGCTAACGGATTTCATTCAAAGTAGCACTCCATCACTGTATAAACTTCTAAACTAGCTCAAGCAGGTCTTATTTCACTCCCATAAGTTGGTCTAATGTGACTTCCAACTTTAAATTGTATTTAGAGCGAGTCACAAATTGTGTTAGGAGCTCTTCCAAGGTTGAGATGGAAGAGCGAGGGAGTGCTCGATACCAATCCAAGGCCTTACCTGCCAGAGACATTGCAAAGACACAGATAATCGTATGGGGCCATTGTTGTAGTAGCAAAGATTTAGACCTGAAGGTAACAAGATGAGCATTAGGATCACCTTACCCATTGTATTTAGTAAAATGGGGCGAAGACATCCCTGGAGGCAACGACAACATGGGGACTACTGGGCTGATGGGATCATCATGGTAGAAATCCATGACCTGTATCGTATCAGAGCCAGTAGCTTTAAGGTGCTTAACTTCCTCGGTGAGGGTTTGAATAAGCAAAAAAGCTTGATCTAGACCTGTTGATGATGAAGTTGGCGCTGGAAGAGTAGGGGGTTGGACTAGAAGAGTAGTACCAGGCAATGGGAAGGGAGCGATAGCTTGGCTGGCAGACGACGCAACCGGGACTGTCCCCACAGACGGAGCTGCTTGTGAAACCCACCACCCAACAGGTTGTGCAGAAAAATTGGTCGTCACCAGATGTGTAGGATGGAAGGTGTAAGGATGTTGTGCAATTATCTACGGGACATGTGTGGTAGATGCAACTAAGGGTTGCACACCATAGAACACAGATTGATTTTGTTGTGCAACAGGCATGATCAACTGACCAGCCATAGGTTGTTGAATAGATCGCTGCGATTGAATGGTGGTTGCGATCTGTTGCCTTACAATGGGCTGTGACGATAAGGTTTGCACCAGATTTTGCACTGGGTGAGTTATAGGCGTGGTATGGACCTACACTTGGGGAATGAAATGGGGGGCGGTAGATGCAGGTATCACCGATGGAATACTGATTACATGTGGTGAGGGGATTACTCCCACATTATTTTGAGGTGGCATTTGTACCTACAAGACCGAGGATTGCATGGTGGCCTACGGGACGATGGGAATATGCATTTGGGTGGTCATTATTGGGTTGAGATGGGCAACCTCTTCGGTAAGAGGATTAAATAGGGGATTCGCATATGTATGGGGGCTGAGGATATGGTATGAATCCACATGTTCCGACTGAGCTGCAAATTCATCTTCCTCTTCCTCCTCATTTTGAGGTTCTAGAATAGACTGTGTATTCTGGTTCTTAGCCATAACCAGTTGGGACAGGAGTTCATGATAATGATCGGTCAGGGGGATGATGTCATATGTAGTAGGGGTGAAGTCTTGACCCCCTTTGTGGATCATCTCATAATTTTGTTTTGCTTCCATCTCGGCTCGGCTAAGGGCAAGCTTTGCCTGGATCTTGACACAAATGAAATTATACTCTTCAAGAGTCAAGACGGTAAGTGAAGGATCCTTGCCTTGTAATTGCAATAAATGACGCGACGGTCCTTGAGGTCCTATCACACCAAAAGCTGATTTGGGAACGATAATGGGATTTACAGTTATGGCACCTGAGACAGTGGTGATCATAGCGGCAGTGGTTGTATGTGCAGAATCCATCTCTCAAATAGGTCGATAACAATAAACGAAAAGATTTAAAAGGTGATGGCAAAACGAAATTGCGATTGGGCTTTCTACCCTGTAGGATTCCAAAGGAATCATTACTGTGACCAATCTACATCACATGATTTCGTAAACTTCCCTAGAGGTATTACATTTACGTTGTGTGAACGTGGGTACAGATTACTTACAGGGTTACCCATAAAATACGGATCAGAGGTTCAGGCCCTCCTTCTAGCACCAGAAAACTGTAACGACGAAAAATGTCAGTCGCTGGAAATACCGAGTGAAGATCCGTGTACACAGTCTTAACCACGGATCCGTGTGAGGGCCGTGCTGGAAAAAACGAATCCAAGGTGCCCTGAACGGTCTTGTCGATCAGACGGGGCTTACTTAATCAGTAAATTGTTGAATATCGCAATAATATATGTATTATATATATATATTCCATGAAACAAATTAATTCGATGAATCATAGAATGAGTAGAAAACAATGTAAAGAACTTGAAATAACGACAACGTTAACGCGACAAGGAAGATCAGATTTAGAAAAGATGCATAATTCCAAGATCTATGTTTGACTCGAAAGCTGAATATATTGCATACAACATTCCAACGGCAGACTTCGCTTATCTTTATGCGAAGCATACACAAAACAACAAGAAAACTGTTCAAAAGGGAGTACAAAATGAAGCTTGATCTACCTCGTAAGCCAAAAGTGGAATTCAAGGAAGGTCAACCTAGGATGTCTATCGATCAACTGTTTTTGATCAATAAACCTTGCCAATCATACCAAATGATCTCTCGATCTCTAATCTGCTTCTTTTGCCTTCGGTAATCTTTGCTCAAAGCTGCTAATGATCGCCAATGAAGAGGATAGTGTTTTCACCAAAAGATTGATCGCTCCTGCTGCCAATGCTCAAACAATGTTTTCTCTCTTTTTCAAAAGAAGAAAAATCCCCCTTTTCCTCCACCAACCGGAGTATTTATAAGTTCAGCATCACGTGGGAAGGCACAGCCCTGATGACATGTGTCTCGAACTTTTAGAATGCCGTTGACTTGACAATTTTTATGTTGAAGCTGGTCATGCCGCATTGCATTTTGGGGGGGGAGGCAAAGTACGTTGTAAACCACTCCTGCTGAAGCTGCCTCATGATTACGTTGCGATATGCTAATAAGCATATTACTACATATGGATAGTAGGTGCGTGTCTGGTATTGCCTTAGCTAACTCTGTATTACACTTGTTTAGGCTACATAGCGTGGCAGAGCGTAATAGAGCATAAAAGTAGTTAACTCAAGCTGCTTTGCACTTATTTAGGCTGCAAAGCGTAATGGAGCGTAAAAAAATAGTCAACCTCACAACAAGTTACGCTTGTTTACGCTTCGTAGCGTAATAAGCGTAGAGCGACCAATCTGCAAAAAAGAAGTCAATCTGCTACACTCCTTTGGACTCTGACTTTGACTTCCTCGAAGCTCATTATGCTGCTCTACGTAATGGAGTGTAAATTCAGTCCTGAACAAAAGACTTGGTGGAATATGCGACAAGTCGTAGTTTGCTACTTAGGCCTTAAACTTTGTCATATTCGCCGAAGTAAGCTACCTTCCAATGTCGCGCTTCATTAAGTAGAATTACGCTAAGCGATATGACGCTATGTTGCGTAATGTGGCGTAAAGAAAAAAAACAAAACAAGGTTAGAAATTTTTAAGAAACTTGGAGACTTGATGTTGCGCGTCTCTTTGCCTTGTTCTGTCTTCTGGATTTCTGCTGCAAACTTTTGCCCGAATCATGAATCTTCGCCTTAGGCTGATTCGCAATTTCTCACGGTGTTTTAGGTACAACTACCAACAATCTATCCTTTACAAGAGGGTACATCATTTTATATCTACCTTTCCATCTTTGACAAGTTCATTACCTCTCTACTCTATAAGAAATATGATTATGAAGTAGAGATGCCAGTGTACTACCTTAGCCATGCATTAGTTGCCACAAGACCTGATACACTGAAGTGGAGAAGTATTTTCTAGCACTAGTCTTCTCACTGAAAAAGTAGAGACACTACCTCTTCAGAAGCAAAGTCAATGGCATTTGCAAATATAATGTTCTCAGATCCATAATGACCAACATCTATGAGAGTAGCAATATAACCTAATGGAAAGCCATAACTGTAGAGTTTGACCTTCACTACATCTCGCAATCCTCGATGAAAGGACAAGCTATAAATGTACAACTCACAGTATCACCTATTAATGACCAAGTAGCTATAGATCTTGAGTTCCCTGATGAGCATATTAACATTGTTAGCCAAGTGTTTGATGGTTATGAGGCAATCATGCACTTTGACGGAGGTTCAACTACCCATGGAACCAGTGCCACTACCATCATAACATTTCCATCTAGCGAGATCCAACCCTTCACCTATTGCTTTTAGTTTTCATGTATAAAAAACATAGCAAAGTATGAGGGTTTGATTAGTGGGATGATGGTAGCTTGTGACCTAGGAATTAGATGCTTAATGATTAAAGGTGATTCACAACTTTTGGCTAACCAAGTAACTGAGGTCTATGCATGTAAAGCCAAACACTTACAACCTTACTGTGACCTAGGGAAGCAATTGTTACAACAATTTATAGATGTTGATATCTAACACATACCCTAAAGAAAGAACATCATAGCCAATGCCATTGCAATGTTATCCCTTAGTGTAAAGCTAGATGTGCTTTGTAAGTTGCCCACCTTAACTATGGACTATGCTATTCCCATCATGCAGAACGTTGAAGATACCTTTTTGGCTATCATTCATACTACTCCTACCAAGGAGTGGAATGATGATATCAAATTTTACCATATGCATGATGAATTATCACAAGCCCTAACTACTACTCAAAAGGATGTTATAGATAAATGATCAAAGCATTATGCCATTGTAGGTGATAATGCATTATGTCAATAGTCCTATGATGACGTATTACTAAAGTGCTTGGGTAAAACCAAAGCCTAATCAATCCTAGAGGAGGTTCACAAGGGCATTTATGGGGGACATATAGGACCTAGAGCTATGACTACTAAGATTAGATTACTAGGCTTTTACTGGTCATATATGAAAAGTGGTTGCCTACAAAAGGATAAAATATGTGACATGTGCCAACAGCATAACAACTTGATACATATGTCACCAACTAAGTTGCATACAACTCAGTTGACTTGGTCATTTCAATGATGGGGGCTGGATATCATTGAACCTATAATGCCTAAGTCTTTGACAGGACATATCTTCATCATTACCACAACTGAATACTTTACTAAGTGGGTTGAAGCTATTTTCCTAAGGAAGGCCACATCCAAACAAGTTTTTAAGTTTATCTTTGATAACATTGTAGCTTGATTTGGCATACCCATGACCATAGTTACAAATCATGGACCATAATTTAATTACCAATAAATAGAAGATTTCTATCATTAACTAGGCATTAAGCATTTCTTCTCGTCACCTTATTACCCTGAAGCCAATGAACAAGAAAAATCAAGCAACAAGGCCATCATCAACTTGCTTAAGAAGATGTTTAATAATAGCAAAAGCAATTGGAATGAGTGGCTTCTCCATGCACTTTGGGCCTACTATAAAACTTACCATACAGTAACTAGTGTAATACCTTATAGCTTGATTTATGTTTCTAAAGTTTTTTTACCTTTTGAATTGCATGTGTCGTCGCTTTGGATGACCCTAACTAACTTCATCAATGATGAACAAAGTAAGGAGTTGCAAATAGTAGACTTGGACTCAATGGAGGAACAACATATGTAAGCACTTACTCATGTCAAGCACTATTAAGAAAGGCAACAATGGCAACAACATCATAACCTAACCAAGCGTAAGATTAAAGAAGGAGACCTGGTCCTCAAAGCCATCTATGAGCATGTAGATAATTTCTCAACAAATTGAGAGGGATCCTTTGTTATCACCAGAGCCTATGGTACTAGAGCATTTAGGATAGTTGACATGGATGGAAATGAGCTAGCTAATCTATTCAATCATTCTTATCTAAAGCTATATTACATGTATCTGATAATCATTCAAAAGTGAGCCTGCTTTGAACAACCTATTAGGGCTTAAAACGTATGTGACCATGGCCTGCCAAGGCCTTAAATTGGCAATATGGCCTATCAAGGCCTTAAACTGGCACCATGGTCTGCTATGAACTTAAACTAGCACAACAATCATCCAAGGCTTTAAACTAGTACCATGGCTTTCCACAGCCTTAAACTAGCAACATTGATGACCTGGGTAGCTTAGTTTTATCATTCTATGTGGCCTGTATGCATTGTAATGTTATAACATGTTTTTTTTTTGTTTGGTTTTCTTGTCCTCTTGGAGTTGTCTTTGTAGGATGAAGCTCAAGGCCATCGTAAGGGTGCAACTCATCATCATGCATAGTAGGATGACCTTGATATGCACAATTCAATGAGTTTGTCCTACTATGTCAAGAGTGCTTGTACCATTACCCTCCATAGCATGACTCCTTGAGTCCAACCCCATAACCTGAATATGCACCTTCCATACCTTGGAAAACAATGTTAACATATGTTTACCATTCATGCACTATATTCATATGATATCTCTTCATCATGCTCCATCCTCAAGTCTACTTGAATCTAACATAGCTCATTCAATGGAAAAACCATTAAGTTCATCAAGCATAACACACCTTGCTTTGAAGGAAAAATTAAGTTCATTGAGTGTAATGCAACTTACTCAATGGGAAAAATCATATCAAACCAATCCTAGTAATGATACCCAATGAAGGTTTCATCCCAACAAAAGAAAAGAAGATGGAGGAAGAAAATTTCCAAGAGGCTGAATGGCCAACAAAGCCTCAAATCCCAACAACCAAAAAAAATCTCAAAGCAAAGTGAGTGGATCCTCAAATGCATTTGCCAAGAAACCAGCACTAAGAATCATTTCAATATCATGCTATAGCCATCATGTCAACAATTGGAATGCACGTTATCCTTCATGACCATCTCCCTAATGACTATTACCACCATCTCATCATAGCCTTATCCTATCATCACAAGCACTCTTCAACATCGTTTGACATGACTAGATCAAGCATATAGAGGGAATGTTAGTGATGGACCTACAATGGTGTTTTGTATTCTTTGTCAATGCCTCTCAAATGAATCCTCAAAAAACAAACAAAGAGGGGCCATTCAAACACCACTAAAATTTTAATATTATAATCATTTCTCATTATGTGACTTTCACCCCATGAAACTCAAGGAAGAACTTTGTTGTATATGTGAGGATGGTAGCCCATGGTGGGCAATCTCACATGTTTCATACTTTTGTGGCTAAAAAATGCCTCGTAAGTGGTTAAATCATCATTCCCCAAGTGAAAAGAGTCATCTAGTATCTAGGTTTAGGCTTGGGGAAGTCAAAAATGCCTTTTGGAATGCCAAAAATGGCAATTTAATGGGTT
>MNCI01001409.1:751-15547 GCA_015680685.1 Gnetum montanum
AGAATTTTGTGGTGTTTCAGTGGTAAAGACAAGCTACCAAGGCTAAAAGGATGTCGCGGTAGATTTGGCTCGATGGCTAGCAGATTTTTAAGAGTACAAGGATAAAGCTAGAGCCTATGAGGAGGAACGACNTTGTCTTTACCACTGAAACACCACAAAATTCTAAGCTTAGTACTTTTCCAACAAGAATCAGGCTAAGTCATGATGCTCCTCAGCATGACTAAGACTTGAGGACCCCACAGACAGCTTCAAGTGGAGTTGAACTCAACAAGAAGTAGTTCCTTGGGACCCACAGACGACAACGGCGAAATCTGGTATCAAACGTGGCAACTTCAGGGCTCAAAAAAACTTAATCTTCACTAAGTATGCATTCTCAGCGTATACGCCCAGCGTGTACGCCCAACACGCCCAGTGTATACGCCCCACATTCACAGCATATATGCCCAGCATACACACCCAGCGTATATGCCCCACATTCACAGCGTATACGCTCAGCGTACACACCCTACATTCACAGCGTACACGCTTCACACGTACGCTTAGCATATACAACTGGTGTATACGCCCGGCATGCAATCCCCTGAGATAGCATAGAAACAACATTTCAGAGCAAGATTTGGTACAAGGCATCAACTCACACGAAAAGAGCAATCATCAGGTGTTGACATCATGCATTCTGGAGTCCATACGCTGAGCATTTACATCCTGTACACCCAGTGTATATGCCCAGCAGATACAGCGTATACGTCCAGCATGCATCCACTGCGTATATGCCCGGTGTATAGGCGTATACGCCTAGGGTTTACGCTCAGCAGATACAGCGTATACGTCCAGCATGCATCCACCGCGTATACGTCCAGTGTATAGGCGTATACGCCTAGGGTCTATGCTCAGCAGATACAGTGTATACGTCCAGCATGCATCCACCGCGTATACACCCAAGGTCTACGCTCAGTAGATACAGTGTATACGCCCAGTAGATGCAGTACGTTGTACACTTGTAAAATTTTATTCTGTTGCATCTATTCAACGCGCCACATGTCACCTAACCCGAGTCTAACGTCTTAACCTATATAAAAACCCCAATTTTTCATTAGAACGAGGTTGGAAATTTTGAGCAAACCAGAGACAAGAGAGAGACGGAGACGCTACAAACCATAGCAGAAAACCCTGTACGCTGGACCTTACCCTGCACGCTGAGCATACAGCCTCTACGCTATGTCTGTAGTTGAACCCAGCATACAATCATCCTTGCATCCACCGGGGCTATTCGTCCGCCTTGTGTCAGAGCCACAACTGCGTTAGACTAGTGCATTGTAACTCTCATTTCGCAATAACATTGATACATTTCTTTGCTACAATTTGTTACAGTTTTTCATTCATTGTTGCATGTTTACTGTTCACGCTCTTGTACGTTTACACTCCGCTTATGCCAGCTACGCTGTTTACGCTTCGTTTTACATCAGTTATGCTGTTTACATATAACCCAGCGTATAGCACATCGGTGTACGTTCGAGGAAATCCTTGTCTGATCCACGTGCGGACCACTCAAGGTACTCTGCCTTTGTTAATTCCAGCTTTCCCTCAAGCGAAGGTAGGGTCTTCTATGCATGTCCAGAGATCTTCAGGTTTCTGTTTCATTCCAACTGGAGACCGACGATTTTGGATGGTACAGAAATTGGTGCTAGAAGGAGGGCTGAAACTTCTTAAAACTTACTGTGCTCTCACATCCCGATCCTTCCAAACAAATGCTGCATCAACACTAAACCTAGTTCTGAAATTCCCGGGTTGACATCCCTGTCTATAGAATTCCTAGCGTCTACGCTGCTGAGTTTACCCCGACTCTGTCTACAGAACTCCCAGCGTCTACGCTTCTGAGTATACGCCGACTCTGTCTGTAAAATTCCCAGCGTCTACACTACTGAGTATACACCGACGTTGTACACAGAACTCTGTCTACGCCGTTCAGTATACGATATACGCTGTACGTTGACTCTATCTAGAGTAGACTCTGACTACGCTATACACTATAGACTCTGTCTACGCTGTAAGCTAACTCTGTCTATGCTCTACGCCGTAAACTCCGTCTACGCCGCTTTGTTTACGCTGCACACTTTATGCTGTAGACTCTATCTATGCTGCTAACGTATACGCTGCACACTTTACGCTGTAGACTTTGTCTACGCTGCTGACGTATGTGTTGCACACTCTACGCTGTAGACTTTGTCTACGCTACTGACGTACTAAGTATACCAGTTCATATCCCTTCACTATGTCGTATTCACAGCCATTCATCATGAACACTGCGAACACCAATGCTACAACCAAGCCAGTCACAGACATCGTAGGCACCATGGCCGTTCAACAACCCGTGGTACAGCCCACTGTGGGGCCTCGTCGGTCTCTTAGATTGTAAGGGAGGAACCCATCGTTTAACATCATAACTCAAGAGCAATACAATTTTATATATGTGAAAATGCAAGTCGGCCTAGCCGTGGACCAAACCAAAATGGAGGTTAAGAGGAAATACGAACTCTTCTATAGGGGAGGACATGAGTTCATTCCTTCCCCGTATGATATCATCCCCCTCCCAGAGCATTACTCCGAGCTCATCTCACAACTCCTCCTGTAAAGGAGTCAGCCTTTAGATCAGCCTGTGGTAAATCCTCAATTAGAAGAGGAGGATGATTTCATAGCCCAATCTGAGCATGAAGATTCGTATCATACTCTTAGTCCGCAAACATATGCAAACCCTTTGTTTCATTCAGCCACAGGGGAAATTACGTCCCTTCAACCATTTAAATTCACCCAAGCACAAATACCGCAACAAGAATCATCCACACTTGTTCATATTCCTCCTGCAACTGATCCCCAACTCAACACACTTCCCCTTGCTATTCCCCCCGTCGCAAAAGTAGCCCCATTCTCGCAAGTACAACCTCCTCAAAATAATGTAGGAGCAACCTTTCCACCCAGAGTGATCGGGATGCCACATGTGATACCAGCTTCTACATCCGCTCATTATATTTCCCAGATCCAAACCCAAGGAGCCCCTTTCACCGCTATAACTCAACCAGTTCAGAGTGCCCCCATGCAAAACGTGACTGGCTAATGGGCAGCGATTAGTGCTCAACCGCATTAATTCCCTCACTATAACATACCGCCTCATACAATTCTACCAGCTAACATCCCTAAAGGACAACCATAACAACAACAACGCCTTGCCTACAATGTGCCGCCCTTGGTACCACCTACCACAACTATTCCGCAAACGCAGCCTCCAACTACACAACTCTCTGCTTTCCAGCCCACTATCCAACAATCCAACATGTACACCGTACAACATCCCCAACATGCTATCTCACCTAGCACCTAAAACTGGGCTGACGCTAAAAAGCTAATGCAGGAGCTAACCAATGAGGTCAAGCGCCTCAAGACAGCTGCCGATGGAGAGCTCAAGGTAGTGGACTTCTATCACGATGACCCCATCAGCTCTTCCGTCCCTCCTTTAACACTACCCAAGGGAGTATCGTTACCCATGCTGACCAAATACAACGGGGAGACAGACCCCAACGCTCACCTCATAACATTTAGACTAGAGTGTGTGCTATTTCAGGCATGGCCACATGCCATTCTACGAGTGTTCCCCATGTCCCTCGCTGGGAGAGCGATTGATTGGTATCGGGCCTTGCCACGTAACTCAATATCTTCTCTGGAAGATTTGTTACAGCAGTTCATCACCAGGTTCAAGTACAACTTGAAGCCTGAAGCGACATTGGACAGCCTCATACAGGTCAAGCAAGCACCCCTTGAACCTGTCCAAAAATTTATCCAACGGTGGAGTGCTGCTCTCAATGAGCTCCACGAGCCAATCCTAGAGACGTATATCCTTACCATTCTAAAAGGGGCTGTCAACGATTTTGTCAAATCCAAACTATATTATCTCAATGCACGCACTCTGAGTCAAGCATTTGTGCAGATCAAAAACATAGAGGAGGCAGCACAAAACAGCCATGATCCTGCATATTCAGCTTTTAAGAATCAACATAGTAAGAAAGATAAAGAGAAGGTTAAAACAACTATAGCGGCATTAGCAGAAACACAACAAGCAAATGCGGGAGAACAAAACAAACCACCTGTTGCCCCTCCTAATTACACTAAACCCACTCCCACGACCGCACCAGAATCATCCTCATCATAGAACCCAACATCGAATCGTACGAGAAACTTCGAGAGGAAGGACCCCTCTTAATACACGCCACTGCCTATGAAGCCATCGCAACTATTCAACCAACTCTTGAAAGTAGGACTGATGAAACATAAGCAGCTGTCCCCTGCAGTGATCCAAAGGCCTGATCGGTTCTGTCAATTGGTTCAGAACCCAAGCTTAGCAACGCTCGATGAGCTCCTGATTCCAAAAGGCTTCAGGATGGATCATTTTTGCGATTATCATCAGCATAATGGGCATGGCACGGATTATTGTTTCACCCTAAAACAAGATATCCAACAAATGATCGACGGAGGTTAGATCACCTTTGATGAAGCCAACCCGGTCCAACCACAAAACCAGGCCATGGGTGTGTATAAAGACCCTCTAAATACCAAAGAGGCCCCGTACATGATTAACATAATCTACCTTGATAATGAACCTGAAACACCTAGCATTAACACCGTCTATTCCGACCATGAGCAACAAACGCCTAATAAACCATTTGTAGTGCGTATTCCGCCCACTATACAAACATCCGTACCTCAACCATCATACCCCTCGCAAAAACCTTATGTCGTCCGAGTACCCCCCGCTGTAGCAACTTCTAACACCCTGACACGTGAAAAAACATACGTGGTGCACGTACCTCCTGCCACTACTACCGCAAACTCACAAACACCTCCTATTCGGCCTGTCCCCTACATAGTCCGAGTACCACTTGTGGTCGCAACAGCAGAGGTACAACCTCCAGCTAGGCCAACTCCATACGTCGTTAGGACACCCGAACATCCTAGTGATCACCAATCCTCCACTTCGCAAAGACAAAATAAACGAAGCCCCTATGTCATCAAGGTGCCCAGCCAATCTGGCACTCAACCGCATGCGACCATCCAACCGCAACCCCGCCCTTCTCCATACGTAGTATGAATCCCAAGGCAACCTGAGGCTCCGAAACCAACCGCACCCCCACGCCACACACGAGAACGCTTAGTAGACAAACTTACATGCGAACGCTTAGAGAAAGAGCGTCAACGGCTAGCCTTAGGACCTCCTAAACCTACCCCGCTAAATGCAGTACCCATGACACCACATAACGATAAACCAAACATAGGTTATTAGGGTGAATCATCTAGAAAACATGATACACCCAAATCAACGACAAACCAACTATGCATGAAATAAAATTGTTGGGCCCAATGGACCAAATCACTGCCGATAAACATGCGTCCAACAGTAGAGATCCAGTGACGGCTCTAACACAGGTCACATAGGTGCTTAAACAAAAGAACACTTCATTAATTTTATATGACCTAGTGTTAACATCTCAAACCCATCGCGAAGCCCTAGTGCGCATGCTAATTTCCATCCCAGTAAGCGAAGACTTGCCTCCAAATGAACCTTCAATTCATGTGGTAATGTACTCGCATCAAGGGTCAACTTCCAAGCCATTAAGTTTCCACAATGATAGCATCAAGGTGGATGAGAAAACGGGAGAGGTAACAACAGTGCCTATGTTCATAACAATATGAATAAATCAATTCAAGATACATAGGGTCCATGTAGATTATGGAGCTGCTACAAATGTAGTGCCATATCGCATCGTCGAACAACTGGGGCTTACAGAGCTAATCAGACCAACCGCCACCACGTGTTTGAAATCGTTCAGTGGATTGCGCGTGATAGTCAAAGGCACCATGACTTTAGACTTCATAGTAGGGGATCAATTCCCCACATATGCCGACTTTGTGGTAATCGATGAAATGCCAGGGTTCAACCTAATATTGGGAAGGCCCTGGCTAGCCCAACTGAAAGAAGTCTCTTCTCCTATACACCAAGAGATTCACCTGCCTTACGAAGGCGATGAAATCGTTATACACGGGGAGGCTGCTACACCCATCATCTCATCGTACATAGATACAGACCAAGGCTCAGAGGTTAAGCTCGAAGAGCTTAAACAAGACGATACAAATGAACAACAACCAGTAGGCGATAATCTTTTAGACACAAAGGAAAATCCACCCAAAACAGAAATACCCGGGCCTGAAATCATACATACGCAGCCTCACTTAGAAACTACAACTAACATAGAAACCACAATACATGTTGAAGCGCCGAAAAACACCAACGTGGCAACTATTCCATCAGATGTCCCTTGGGCTGAATTACCATTCAACGTGATCAGCGAAGGAGATGCTGAATATAGAATCATACCCGCTAATGCATCTCCTAACGATAAAATGAGAAAAATCAAAAAATTACTAAACCAATAAACAACAAACTGTTCGAAATGACGTTAAACTACAAACAGTCCGGAATGACGTTAAACTATCATGTCCGTAACGACATAAAACTAGCCACGATCAAAAATGATCGGTCTACCAAGAGAAATCCACCCATGTCGCTCGAAACTCCTCTTGCTTACGCATGGCCCGAAATGGCCTTAAACTAGTGCGTACGACCCGAAATGGCCTTAAACTAGTGCGAGTGGCCCGAAATGGCCTTAAACTAGTTCATCTACTTACATTTTGTTTTTCTCTCGAATTCCAGTTTATTGTTCGAATTTACGCTTGCATTGTCGTGTTGTCAATAACAATTTTCACAATTATCCTTCTCTTATAATTACCTTCCTTATAATTACATTCGTGCACTACACTTAAACTACAAAAACAAACCAAAACATTTTATATTCCCGTGTCATGTTTACATTTAAACTCAAAATCCACAACAAAAAAATTATCTAGAAATATACATATACATGTAATGATGTACAATTACAAGAGTTAACTGATTTTATTCATCTATTCAATACAACTCAAAATTTTCAATTTACAATTCACGTATAAATTTGAGTCAGAATAATTTCAAAGCAAAAATTAAACATCAGGGACAAGAGGATCGTCCCCTTTGGACCTGCTGGCACCATGGGTCCCTACTCCACTGGGGCTAGCTTCTTGAACATCATCGTCATCTTGACCCTATAAAATGCAAAAGAAACAATCAACATAAGAACAAAAGAAAAAAACTTTGAAACATTATTCAGCGAACGAATTTCATGATAACAAAATGCTTACCGTAGGGGGTCCCCCTAAACCGAATTCCAGCCGACGGAGGATTTCCTCCTCTAAGATGCTTGCCCAATCAGTCCCATCAAGGCCTAGATCGACGTTTGCCAAAGCCTTCCCCTTGTCAATAGCCGACCAAGTAGGACTCTTTAAAGGGAATTCACCCACAGAAACCTCCCCAGAAGCGTTTGTAATTACCCTTGTAGGCGATTCCATCTAAATAGTTGTATTCTGAGCAAAGTTATCAAACGCAGAGCGTAGACCCAGACCCTCCACAAACATTTCAAGCTGACACTTTTCAATGGATACTTCCTTCAACGATTTCTTGTAATGGTTCTTGTGGTTCTTTTCATCCTGACCCCACTTACGCACCTTGGAAGCGAAAGCCTTCCAATCCTAGCACTTGAGGTTCAGTAGATCTACCTGGGCCTTACGCTCAGCTAGTTTCCAGGTCAGTGACGCGTGGCAATTGAGCAGGTTCCAATATCTAGTATAAGTGACCTCGGAAGTTCACCAAGAATGATCACCAGTTAGTCTAGCCGAGGCGAACTCATACCGAGCCTTGAGATCATCACGCTCAACTGATAACTCGGAAAATTTTTTCTCCTTTGCTTGGATTTGCAACCATAACTATTCGATGGAATGCCTACAGGTCCAAAGCAATTTGGCGTTGTGTACAAGACCTTCCGCCACCTTGTCATAAATCGGCCTTGGTATCTGCTCAACTTCTGGGGGTAGTGCGGGCAAACTTTCAATGCTAATAGTCTCAAATGGATCCCACCTCAGCTTAGCTCCTACGCACACAAAAAGAACGACCATTAAACATTAGATGACAAAAAAAGGGATGTGAAACTCGAAAGCTGCAAAAGACTCGAAACATTTGTACCTATCTCAGGGTGGGCTTCCTAAATATGTTCTACCACCTCGTCGACAATACCAGTCGCAAAATCCATTTTACTTGGCATCTCTGTCCAAGAAAATGGTCTACGAGTACGAGGTGGACTAGCCTTAGGGGGCATGTCAGGGGGAACCACCTTCATGGGCACCTCCAACCGCATCGTAGGAATTATCCTACCTTCGTCTAGAAGGGATAAAAACATAAAACTGAAACGCCATAGAAACAATGATTCACCAAGCAACACAATAAAACAAAAGGAAACATACCATCTTCTCTGACCCCTTCCGGGTTTGGGGGATCGCCTAAGTCCAATCTTCCCTTAAGGAAGCTGCTAAAAATTTCATCAACACCACCCTAGTCATCGACCAGTTCTGTCTCCGTGGTGTCCTCTCCCAGCTCCTCCGTCCCTTCCACCTGATCTTTACCCACATCTTCCTCCTCAGTTAGTAAGTCCGTTGTAGCTTCCTCCTCCTCAATGATGGTCTCTAACTCCTGTCTCCTCACTTCTCGAGTCAAGTCTGAAGGCATTAGTTGCATGTAAGCGGTCAAAACGAAAATATGAATAAGACAAAAATAAAGCAATAAGTGTGCCAAGTTTACTTACCTCGGACATGCATTTTGAATTGTATGCACTTCACCTTTGGCTCTTCTACATTTGAGGCAACCTCTGCTGAGCACTCACGCTTCGGGAGCTTCAACTTGGCTTTACCAATGGTCTCCTTGATGACCCTTTCAGCTCTCTTTGCGATATAGGGCACATCGTCTGATTCCAACCCTACACTGTCACGTGTATGGATTGAGGTACCAGATGACCCCCCTGTCGTGATGGACACAGATTCATCAATCCCCTCAGGCGCATCTTGGGACTCAGCTATTTCGAACAAATGGTTGATCCATGGGCAAGATAATTGAGCACGATCCCGTAGAACATACTTATTATCCAAACGAACCACTAGAAACTCGGCCAAGCAACGCAGATAACCTGCGAAGAATGCAAATGTAAAATGGGACTGCGCTTCAACGTTTGAGCGCAATCGCACTATTTCCTTATGAAGGCCCGACAGCAAAAATTGAGCCCAGTTATAACACATCCCCATTTCTAAGATGGTTCGCATGATGCACACAGCTTCAACACCAAGACTCCTCACCTAGGACAGGGACTTAGGGAACACCCGTGCCCTAAACAGGGGATATAATTCATTAACTTCCTCAACCTTTGACTTCCCCTGCATAGGGAATCCCTTGGAGCCCTTGACAATACCCAACCAATCCTCTAGCTCACGTACCATATGAAGCTCTTTCTGAGCCCTGTCTAAAACTACATTTATGCCATCTACCGGTACACCGAACAGGTCCGAAAAGAATTCGGCCGACATATGGAAAACTATTTTGACATCCTTAATACGGGTGCTGTAGTAGGAGACAGACTTGTCGAATGAATCAACAATCCCGATCATTTCAGCTATGGACACATCAGGGCTCGGGGTTGTAAATAGCTCCATAAGGCTAGCATCATCTAAACAATGGACAATAAATGGCGGGGCATGGGTGCGCAACCATTTCTGTGCCTTGCTGATCTCCCCAAACTTCATAGACAGGGTACTCTCAGTTCGTCCTGTCGTGACAGGGTCTCCGCCGAGAGGGACATCAACTGTAAATACAATTTGAAATCATCACATCAGTATGACCACCAGCAGTCAAACAAAAGCATTAAGGCATCTAGGAAATATTGTCACTTACCTTCAGGTGTGGACTTCGAGGTGCTACCCAAGTCAGCATCATGAGGGAAAATTGGTCCATTGCACAACCAATCCCCATGCAGCCATCCACGAGCCGTGCACTGTGCAAACGCTCTAGAAAATCGTTTATGGAAATGGACAATATCACCCTTGGTTTGAGCTAATACAGCTTCGCGAAGGTTGGGACCCACCATAAAGGTCTCTAGAGCAGTATGAGCCAGGGCAAGCCCATCATCATCAACGCATGTCCCATCTTGGTTAACTTGGGGCCTGTAAAAGAACGATCGTCAAAATAGAAGCAAACACTAAACGACAAAAAGAAATAAACAACAAGCTAAGCGATCTTACCTCTCTACCTGATACATTGTGCCAGGAGGATTATGAAATAACGTGTGTGCACGCGTAGCCAGAAACAAGGCATTGTTGAGATAATCATGCCCTCGGGGCAATAGGTCCCACATGCGTGCTAACGGGCGAGTAGATCTGGGCCCGCCAGAGGGACCATCCTCGATCACAAGCGGCCCCTCGTCAATATCCTCCATGAAGACCACGATGCCCTCTGAAGCTCCCAGTAACATAGCCTCAAGCACACTCCATGCCACTTGTTCGCTCAGATGTGACCAGACCACCACCTTAAATCTATCTAGGATGAAGGCAAGGAATTCACATGCCCCTTTCCTGAACCATACCCCATTGTTGTCAATGGTCAGATCAGGGGTAGGTTCATTAGTATCAAGGGGGCCAAACCATGCCAGTACTCCAACAAGCTCAACTACTAGGAGGAAAGGTTCAGTGTCCCTGCAAGTAACCAAAATTCCACGATAAATCAACCATACATGAAAAGGAGATAAAACAACAAAATTTCATGTTGTAGGCCAACACTTCGAAAAATTACGAATTGTTTTCAATCGGCATATACGCTGTTCAACAAACTATTCACACTCGGCGTATACACTGTCTAAAAAAGAAAGAAAACTGTTCACGCTCAGCGTATACACTGTAAAAAACCATCAGCGTATACGCTATGAAAACCGTCAACGTATACGCTATGAAAATTGTCTACACTATACGCTGTAAAAAACTGCCAGTGTATATACTATGAAAACAGGTCTACGCTATATGCTGCTTGAAAAGACAAAACCTCTTACGCTGAGCGTATACGCTATGAAAACAGTTTATGCCACATGCTGTGAAAACCTTCTATGCTATACATCATGGAAATAGTTTACGCTATGTACTGGTAAAGTCGTCTACGCCATACTGTTAAAATTGTCTACGTTGAACGCTGTAGAGACCCTCTACATTGCGGATCTACGCTAAGCGTATAGATGCTGTGCGCTGTACAGGCCCTCTACGCTAATTGTCTACGTTACCAAAACCCTCTACGCCACCGAAACTGTCTACGCTACGAAAACTGTCTACGCTCGACAACAAGTACAAATAAAAATCATTGATAGAGGCAGGATTAGAGCCTACCTGTGTGACGATCCAGGCCACGATGGAACCCTTGGCCTAGGTAGACACTGTAACATGGCCTCGCTTTCCTCCGCGAAAGTTAGGTCAGGCCCCTTCCTCCCCTGCCCTTGTACCTCCTTACCCTTGCCCATTCCGGCATCCTGCATGCTGAGACTAATGGGTTTACGCTGGGGTCTGAGTCTGCACGTCGAACTAAATCCTCTACGCTGAGGTTGGAGCCTCTATGCTCACGCTGAAGTTTTAAGCCTCTACGCTCTACGCTTACGCTGGGGTTGGAGGTTTACGCTTACGCTGAGGTTTACGCTTACACTGAGGTTTACGCTCGTGCTCGGTTTTCCTTCAAGTTCATGGTGCCTCTAACAACTAACAGCCTCACCCTATATATAGCGCCCACGTCACCACCACCGCTGCTACCGCTGCCTTGCATTTTTTTCCTTTTTGATTTTCTTTTATTGTTAATCTTAATTAAAATTGTTCAAAATATATATAAAAAAATATAATAATAATATATAAAACAAAATGAACACTACCACATGCTAATTTCCTTGTGAACCAACTTCGGATGCCTACACTGAACATTTTGGCGCAAACTCTCCTATGCAAATTATACGGCGAACATATGGCCTGGTAAGGCCTTAAACTGCCACAAACACCCCCATACGGCCTGGTAAGGCCTTAAACTGCCACACACGGCCCAGTAAGGCCTTAAAATGCCACATATGGCTCTGTAAGGCCTTAAACTGCCACCTACTGCTCACACATCGCCTGGTAAGGCCTTAAACTGCCATGCGTCCCGGTGCAAGGATAAACCACCATCGTGCATGTACACATGATTTACGTTGCCAAGGAACATGAAACAACACCTATTAGCTCATTCTGCCCTCTATTTATTGGCAGGAGCAAGCCCGATGGATTGTCAGTGTTTATCCACCCCCTTGATCATCGATGGACCATATGGAAAAATCACAAGAGAAATCGACATAAACTCCATCAGCTTAGGTACATCAACAGAAGACACACTCGTAGCCTCAACACAACAAACGCTAGATAACTACAAAGGTATGAAAAAATCTCTCGACATAGACGTCGATAGTATCACTAAAGACCCATTGACTGAAACCCCCATCGTTATGCCTGATGGTGAAACCAAAATATTAATATTAAGTACACTATTGCAACCTCAACTGGCTAAAGACATAGAAGATGTGCTTCGAGACAACATAAAAGCATTCGCTTGGTCATACACAGACATGCCCAGATTAGACGCTTGAATCGTCCAGCACAATATTATCGTTGATCCAAAATTGAGGCCAGTAAAACAAAAGGCACGAAAGGTTAAACCTGAGGTAGCATTGGCAGTTCGCAATGAGATCACCAAGCTTTATCAGGCAGGTTTCATTCGGACTGTCGATTACACCGATTGGGTATCCAACATGGTCATTGTCTCGAAAAATAATGGAAGCATTCACTTATGTATTGATTTCCGGGATCTAAACATTGTGACCATAAAAGATGATTTTCCTCTACCCAACATCGATCAACTTGTTGACTCAACCGCTAGGCACGCCCTATTATCTTTTATGGATGGCTTCTCAGGATACAATCAGATACGCATTAACCCGGAGCATCAGCTCCGGACCACCTTTATGACACCATGGGAAAACGTTTGTTACATAATGATGCCCTTCGGTCTCAAGAACGCTGGGGCCACATATCAAAGGGTGATGACATTCATTTTTAGCGATTACATGCTGCACTCGCTCAACGACTATGTGGATGATATCGTGGTTAAATCAAAGACATCAGAACAACACGTACAAGATCTTGACCTAGTACTAAAGTGTTGTTTAAAATATGAGCTGAGACTTAACCCAAAGAAATGTGTCTTCGGAGTCAAAATAGGCAAAATGCTTGGATGCATAGCCTCGGAAGTAGGGATACGAGTAGACCCCGATAAAGTTAAGGCAATAACAAACTTAAAACCACCTAGCAACCTTAAGGAACTCTGAGGTCTACAAGGTAGATTACAGTTCATCAGACGGTTCATAGAAAAACTAATAGACAAGTTGAAACCTATGAACCACTTGTTATGTAAGAACGTCCATTTTGAATGGACTCCATAGTGCCAGGAAGCATTTGACAATATTAAAATAACACTTGTTCAACTACCTACAGTTTATCCACCCCAAAACGATAAACCATTTTACATCTACCTTGCCACTTCGGACTCATTAATCACGTCCATGCTTTGTCAAAAACAAGATGATGGAATCGAAGTCCCTGTCTACTACTTAAGCCATGCATTAGTTGCCCATGAGAAGAAGTATAACGAGGTGGAGAGGTCATGTTTAGCCCTGACATTTTCTTTAAAAAAATGGCAACATTACATCTTCCATAACCATGTCAACATAATCTGCAAGGATAATGTGCTTAGAGCCATCACAGGAAACATTTACGAGTCAAGTAGAATAGCCCGTTGGAAAGCCATGATAGCTGAGTTTGACCTACACTACATAGCGCAATCATCAGGTCAAGCCATAGCAAATTAAATGACTGCATCACCAACGCATGATCAAGCCACGATAGAGCCAGAGTTCCCCGACGCAAATGTAAGTGTAATAGACATAGTACCCAATGACTATGATGCTATTTTGAACTTTGATGGAGCATCCACCTCTCGAGGTGGAAGTGCTACCGTCGTCATCACCTATCCCTCCGGGGAGATCCGACCCTTTGCTTATCGTTTTGACTTTCATTGTACCAACAACAGAGCAGAGTACGAAGGTCTTCTTAGAGATCTCATGGCAGCACTAGCTTCATACATCACACGACTTATGGTCAGGGGAGACTCACAACTAGTTTTAAACCAAGTCACGGACATTTATACATGCAAAGTGCAATATTTACAACCATACTGTGACTTAGCCAAACACTTAATGAAACGATTCGAAAACATGGAAATGCAACACATCTCCAGAAACGATAATACGATTGCAGACGCACTGGCCACATTAGCGCTAAACATATCGCCTAACATGTTCCATACGTTGCCAAGTTCCATAATCAGCTGTGCGAAACCCATAACCGATACGCTCGATACGTTACCTATTGCATCTGTTAGTACAACACACGCGATAGAATGGTATGACAACATAAAAGAGTACCTTCTACGCGGTGAAAAACGACAACACTTAACGAATGCACAAAAGGACGCGGTACGAAAGCGTTCTCGGAAATATGCACTGGTAGGAGACACATTGTGTCGTCGATCCTACGAAGGCATACTGCTAACATGCGTTAGTAGTGCTGATGCCCAAACCATCGTCGAGCAAGTACATGATGGACTATGTGAAGGACATATAGCACCTAAAGCAATGGCAATGAAAATAAGACACTTAGGCTATTATTGGC
>MNCI01001409.1:22309-34294 GCA_015680685.1 Gnetum montanum
ATCAATAAAACCTCAGATGGGAGAAAAAGGCTATGTAATGGTACATAGGAACGTTGAAATTCAGAGGGATAATAGTAGGAAAAGAACATTATGAAAAATTATGCTGAGGGTAAGAAATGGTGTGTGAGAGCTATGTCATAAGTGAAGATTACAAAAGATTACACAAGTGGGTCCTCCCCAAAGCAGGTTCTTACCTATAATGCCCTTGTGTAATCACACTTAAAGTGTCCGTGGGCACTAGAAGGGTTAAATGTAATCTACAGTAACTCCACAAAACACACACATGTAATTATCACCAGAATGAGGTAAGAATTCTATGTTACCCACGACACAAGCTACAATTACACGAATAGTGAGATGAGATGAACTATAGAAAGGGATTGTAGAGATTGGAACATGAGGTAATTGACCCAGGGCATCGTGAATCCTACGTGTAAAGCATGATTAAGGTGTCATTAACTTGTCGTTCCAAGATCGGGACCAAGTCCATTCCTCTAATCAGTGACATTGCATTATTTCATCCCATGATGAACAACTATGAGAGTACCATAACAACAAGGCATACAATCACTTGGCATTTTATTCAAGGGAGAAGTGAGTTTTGTTTTGTGGCACTTTTCTTTTCATTTTTTTCTTTTTCTCTTTTTTTTTTCAATACTAAATTTAGAGAAGCCACCAACCTTTAGGCATGGGTGCATGTCTTAACAGTGGGAGCCCCTAGAACAACATTGGATTTTTGAGTGCCCTTTTGATTACTCTTACTCCCATTTTTCATTAGATCTACAAGGATCTTAGTACAACCACATTGCATGATAACTTCCACAGGGGTCACCAAAGAGAATCCGCAAATCCCCTTGATGTCACACCCTAATCATTGCCTCTTGGACCATCCTTCTTCATTCTGGGTACAATGAACACAAAATTAATTTTAAGTTTTAAGAAATGTCAAGAATATCACTGTACCCTCAAACAGAACCTCTTATTTGTAGAATGGATGAATGGGTGTAATGGGCTCACTGTTCAAATAATTGATCACTCGAGACTCGACAACATAGAACACACCTCAACCAACAATCCACATGAGTGTTTTATTCATATATGAGATTACTTACAAAAGCGTAAAAAGACAAAAATACCAAAAAGAAAAAAAGATAAAACAAGAAAGTTAAAAAATGAAAAACTAAAAAATAAAAAGTTGTAAAATTAAGGAAAATGAAAAATATTTATTAATCCTGCCTGTTATTAGAATGGGGGATATCCCCCATAACTAATTATTTGAGGATGGCAGGGATTAATAAATGGAAGATGATGATCCTTGCATGTTGGAAATATTTGGGCTTGGTCATATTTACCCCATCGGGGTTGACACACTTGATTATAGTGAACATAGTAGGGAAATTTGTACGATTTAGTTCCTGGATAACGAGTTGACCCACTATGATGTTTGTGACTATTAGATGGTATGCAAGGATCGAGATGATGCCATCCATGGCTGTGTTCATTAGGTCGTATTGTTGTTGGAGTGTGAGTTGGTGGCCCTGATGAAGTAACATGAGGCATTGGGTTCGAAGGTAAGGGTGCACCACAGGGTTGGACTTGTGTTGAGTTGGAGGGTGCAGTGGCCTCGAAAGTATGTTGTCCCTTCTTACATTCATGTCTAAAGAAGGGATGCTTTGGATGTTAAGGAGGCTTCTCACTGCTATTGGTAGTAGTAGCACAAGTAACGTTCATGAGTTGTTGCTGTGGTGCAGACACCTTAGGAACAGTTGGTGGCGATGTATAAGGAGAAAAAGGATGAGAATGTTGAAAATGAGAAGAAGTGTAGGATACGCAAGATGGTGGTTGTGTTGGAGGCATGGGCTGATAGTATTGAGGAAAATGGTACTGTGGTGAGATAAAGTGTGTTGGCCTAGTTGGAGAAACATGATGTTGAACAAGATAAGCATTTGGGTTTGGATGATATGAATGGTGTCTCTAGTTTAGTGGTGGTCTCCCCCATGACTGGAATTGTTGCCACTATGATCGAACACAGTATCTCTGCACGAACTCTGGATGTAACGTATTTCCCCAATGCTCATGTAAATGTGACAAGATTGGGCATTGGCCCTTGGGGTGATCGTACAGGCATATGTTACATTCATACATATGATTGGAACTTGAGCTCTTATTTTTCTTATCCATTCTTTTCGATTGTCTAATGTTTTGTCCTGCTTCTTGGGTTGTCAAAACTCTATCTCCAATAATATCGATAAATTCTCCACACTTTTTATGCGTCCATTGCAACATCTTATTGATCTTTGCCTTGACTTCTTCTAATGATTGTGGTGCTAGAAAAGATGATTTTTCCTCCTTGTGATAGGTTGATTTCTCCTTTTTATGATCATGGACCTTTGTTAAGTTGAGATTTTGGTCCCATTGATGTTTTTCAACACTCTCCCATCTAGCGAATTCTCCTTCTTCTTTTGCTACCCATTAATAAGCTCTTGGATTTGATGGATTCATAGTTCGTATAGTTGACCTTGGGCATACATTCCTAAGGTCTCTCTTGTTTCATTACGTAGCCCATCAATGATATGGTACATTAGCCTTTCCTCAGAAAACCGATGACCTGGATAGTTGTTTAATAGTGCATAATATCTTTCTAAGGCCATGTCCAAGGGTTCATGTTGTGCTTGTTTCCATCCTTGGATTTTTTTCCTCAAGGTTGACACTCTTATGTAGGTTTGATATTTTTCATTAAAGACTTCTACCATTGTTGACCAACGTCGTATTGAATTTGGTTTTAATGATCTATACCATACTTTTGCTTGGCCAATGAGTGTCATGGGAAAGAGCTTAAGTTTTTGCCACTTGTTATCAATATTATTCCATGTGCAGGCATCGTAGAAGGCTTGTAAATGTTTATACAGATCTAAGTCATAGCCTCCTAAAAATTTAGGAAAGTTGTTTAAGTAGATGGCTCTCTTTATGATGCCTATGGGAGAATCAAACAACCTCTTATATTTGCGTTAAGCTTGTAGTGGCCAGTGGGGGTTCACCGTCATCGAGTAAGTTAGGATTTCGTGTGTTGGGATGACATTACTTTCGTTCATGTTTATAAGAAACCTCCACCTCGGGTTGTGTACTCCAATCTTCATTGTCATATAATTTGTTGGTTTTCCAATGAACTTCCTCACTAGGTGTGGCATTATTATAGTCTTGTAGGAGAGGCATGGTTGTGAAATTGTGTGTGAATTTATATGTGACTTTTAATAATTATTTCTTTCTAAAAGATATATCGTTAAGTCCTTTACAGTGGCCTTGTATGATATAACTAATCTAGATAACTAGCACCGTCCCTGGCAACGGCACTAATGATAAGAGGCGAGGTACCCCTACACTCAACCATACGAATACGAGCGTTACATGCGTGATCCGATCGAACCCCGCAGACAGACTAGTTGTGGAATCTAGACAGTTAGCCTTAGGTCGCAGTTCACTGTCTTCCCACCTGGACTAGTATTAGCTTTGTCACGTATGGTTTAGTCCAAAGTGAGGTGTATGATGGGTTTCTAATCTAATGCTACTCCTGAAGGCAATGGAAAGTAATATTATCTAAGCTAAGAGAGAAAGGGTAAGAGAATCTAAACTAGCCTAAGTGCGATGAGCATCCGTTCCCTGATTATCCATACACACCTTGGACTTTGTGCATGACTACCACTAGGATTACCAAGCGCAAATCCTAGGTACGCTACTGGGTTACCAAGTAGTCACACTTAAGTGCTCGTAATCAAGTCGTACTCATTCCATGTTTTAACATGAGATAAGGATGAGAGAGATTAACAAGGAAAGCGGTAAATAAAAATTAATTAAATGATTAATCTAAGTGAATGCTGCAATGATGAAGTAATCTTGATCTTTATTTCCAGTCATGTGCGTGTCCAAGTACGTCACACTCGAATAAAGTTTTCATACAATTACAATCACCACACTACGAGCATACATGGAGAGGAAAAGGGAGAGAAAGAAATGAAAACACTTAAACTGAAAACTAACTTACTAATTATCTATGATTCATGTGTCTACCTCTTATTTATAGATGAGGAGATAGGCCGCAATATCGCGTATGCGATATCATGGGTTGGGCTATGATATCGCGTATGCGATATTGCGTACACGATATCGCGGTCGCCCCAAATGATGACTCATCAATAAGGTAGCAGGAGTGGCGAATAAAGCAATAGGGATACCCAAAAGGGTGAAAAAATTAGTAGGAGAAAGCCACTTGATATTAAAATGATAAGTCCAAGTAGGCCTTGGAGAGAAGCTAGACTGAATAGCTTGTGTTTTATTCCAATTGATTTTAGCTCTTAAGGCTCTACAATAGATGTCAATGCAATCCAAGGTAGTGTTAAAATTATTATGGTCCTCAAGCAAAGTCAAAAAACTATCATTCACAAACTGACTATAAATGAGATCCTTTCCTTCTTGTGGAAGAGAGATACCTCTTAGCCTCGTAGATTCATTATGAGATCTAAGAATAGCTCTAAGAGCATTAGTAGCTAGGATAAAAAGATAAGGAGCTAAAGGGCATCCTTGTTATATTGATTTTTGAAGCTTAATAAGCCTAGAGANGCATCATAACTTAGGTACTATTTTTGATAGACGTATCAATCTGGTTTTGTCATAGGCCTCTTCAATTATTTGTATTAATGAAACCTTCTCTAGGCTTATTAAGCTTCAAAAATCAATATAACAAGGATGCCCTTTAGCTCCTTATCTTTTTATCCTAGCTACTAATGCTCTTAGAGCTATTCTTAGATCTCATAATGAATCTACGAGGCTAAGAGGTATCTCTCTTCCACAAGAAGGAAAGGATCTCATTTATAGTCAGTTTGTGAATGANGGTTTTTAATTTATTAGCTATAGCTTTAGTAACAATTTTGTAGATAACATTTAAAAGAGTGATAAGGTGCCAGTTGCTAATGCACATACGATCTCCTAACTTGGGTAGAAGCTTAATAATGATTAGTTTTCCAAAGGAACCTTTCCTAAGAGCTTCCTTATACACACTATAAATAGTATCTTGAAGAGCAAGCTAGAATTTCTTGAAAAATTTTGTAGAAAGACCATCCATACTAGGGGCTTTGCCATTGTGGAGTTTTTGAAGAGCTTTACCAATATCCTATTTAGAAAGAAGAGAAGCATTAGCAAAGATGGAATGATTACAAGGAGTAATAACTTCTAAGTAGGTATTAATTACAGTAGGATCAATAGCTTCTTTTCGAAAAATTCGAGAGTAGAACTTGAAGAAAGCCTATAGAATGTTAATCTTGAAGGTAAAGATATTGTCATCGACTTGAATAGCTGAGATTTTAGGGGGTGGGGATCCTCCTTTGAGGAGATGAAAAAATCCTTTAGTAACTTGGTCATCCATGCAAAGCCAAGAAAGATGGGCATGAAGGTGAGCACCTCTAGCTTCATGGTGATCCATTATATGTATGTTCTCCTTGGCAATTTGCAAGCAACAAAATTAAGCCTTAGTAGCTTCACCTTTATTAATGATGTTTTGTAATAAGGAGATTTCCTTATGAAGGTTGGACTTATGAGAATTTATTTTTGAAGCCATCAATTTACCTGCATGTTCGGAAAATCGCTGGAGGCGAGTACAAGCATTAGTCCACCAATCAATCCAATTGTCTTCTCCAAGGGATTTAAAATGTAGATTCTATATTTGCATCAATAAAGAGCAAAAGGAGATGCTATGAAGAAAGGCAGCATTAAAAATATAAAGGTCATTGGAAGAGCAGAAGCAACCAAAGAGGGAAAGAGACCAGTGAATATGATAATGATTTGATAGAACCTAGGTATAATCTACTTGAACAGGAGCACCATTGGTGCTGGTAAATTGAATAGAAGCATTTGTAGATAGGTAAACCTGATCCAACCTAAAAGAAATGTAGGAGCCTCCATGTCTGACATTGCTTCAAGTAAACCAATTAGAAGTATTAGAAGAGGAGTAGTTTCCATTAGCTTCTTGCAAATTCAATTTTCTCTTCAACGAAAGCCAAATAGAAAGCTCATTGTTGTCTAAACCACCTCTTTGTCCTTCAAACTTATCCTCTAGATACTCAATCATATTAATGTCTTCCATGATGATCCAATTAGTTGTGGGCAAGTTGTGCTCGAGCTAATTCCAAAAAAAATTTCGGTCATTTAGATTACAAGGAGCATAAATGAAAACAATCCTTAGGATTTCATTAGCGTATTGTAACTGAACCCAACAATAATGCCCTAAACTATCACTACCATGATCAATAATAAACTCTTGCCACTTATTATGAAGAAGAATTATATAGCTCCTCCTTTGTCATGTTCATGATAAGAAGAGACATAAGTATTGAGAAAAATACTCTTAAAATAGGTTTGAAGATGGAATCTTTGGATTTTAACTTCTTGAATACAAACAACATAGAGGGAATGCCTACAAATATAATCTTAGACTGTAGATCTTCTACAGGGATCTGAGAGTCCCCTAACATTCCATGAACAACACTTCATTGTGTTTATGAAGATGAAGGAGGATCCCCCTCAACCACTAAAGCCTTAAAAGAATTCCTAGACTCAAAGCTATTTACTAAAGGATGACAAACACTTATTCTTCTGCTAGCAGATTGATTAGCATTAGCAATAATTAGGGATCGGTGCCCTTTAGGAAAATCACTAAAGATAGGATTATGTCATGTGACTGAGGCATAAGATTTCTAGGTAACTTGCTCCCAACCACTAGTAGTATCTTTTAGGGCTTCTTCTTAGTTAAGAGGAGTCTTAGTAACATCAGCATCCTCAATATTCATATCTTCTACATTTGACATCTTGGGATTCGAAGAAGAAGGGTTAGCTGAGTGCACCTTAATAGTATCATTACTTATATCCTTAGATATATTTTTATCTTTTAATTTATTACTAACTTGTTCTGTTAAAATTCTTTCAACTTCAATCTTGGATAATAGCTTTGGACATTGAACTTTTTGATGGTTAGGATCAAGACAATAATAACAATGGTTTGGAAGCGTAAGATATGAAATTTTTTGAACAAAATTACTTCCTTTCATATTAGATTCTAGTGAGTTAGGACGTTGCTTTTGCATATTAATTTTAACACACACTCGCTAAGTTGGTCTTGGATGGAAACCTGAAAAGGACTCCATACCGATAACATCCCCAAGCTATGTAGCAAGAATGTCAACATGGGGAGAAAAATGAGAAGGGAGCCCTAGAAATTCTATCCAAATTAGCAAAATACTTTTACTTTGTTTTTTGGGATCAAAATCTTCCTTCTAGGGTTGAAGCACTAAAGAAGATCCATAGATATCTCAAATTGATTGTTGTTTCATGAAATCTACCATAGCCCTAAATAAAAAAGCAAAAAGAAAAAACCCTCTGGTAAGATTAGAAGCCAAGGTTAATTTAATGTTACAAGGTTCCCAGAACTTTTTGACCCATTCCTGGAAAATTGAGGTAGGAGAAATCCTACCAATAAAAAAGCTAATTGCATAAAGATAGGTAAAGGTTTGAATGATTTGATCAAAGATGTCTTCGGGGAAGTCAAACCATAAAATGTTGTCATTATCATCCATTTTAGTAGTATTGTTAGTGGGTTGTGAATCACTACTGGAAGAGTCAATTATTTTACATTTTTTCCTCCAACATTAGAGAATGAAGACTCAGTTTGGATCATGCAGACCTATTGGACCCTAGCCTAACCACTTTAGGGAATCAGAGCAGAGAATGTATTAAGAAAAAGAAATAGAAATAAAAGGGAATAGACTCATTGGGACATCTATTAACTTAATGGCAAAAGGCACTGCAAATGTCAAAAGGTCCCACTTGATTTAGTTCTACAAACAAACTCTAGATCTTGAGCTCATAATAGGTTTGATGCCACCACTCCCAAAAATCATACTGCCTTACTTTGATACCAAAATAATGTGTAGGCTAGAAGAAAAATATGCAATAGACTGGTATTTGTGGCAACAGAAAAATCTTGGGTCCACTAGCTGCCACAATCCCCAATGCTGTAGTTAGAAACCCTACTGTTCACCAGAACCATGGACAAAAGTGAAGAAGAACCCTCGATTGTGACCATGTGAACCCTTCCATGGAAACAGAGCGATAAAGCCTTGACAGCTAAACCCTTAAAGCATTCACATTTGAAGAGCAGAAAAGCTCCTTAGAGCATACACAATGAAGGAAATGCACGTTAGAAGAACTCGATGCACAAATTCACTTACAATCACAATCTTCCTAGAGAATATGATTTCCAGCCGATCATGTGAAACTAGACTCAGATCCCCATGTACAATGCATGGTAGTTTAGCAAGCAGTAATTTGTTTCTTTACTAGGGAGCAATGATTCTCGTGAACATGTGGGAGTGATGAGTGAGGCTTTTAAGTTTTTCAATTAAGTGGAGGCATCATAAATTGATTATCATTTTTTTGTTTCTTGGGGCATAGGTTCGTGGAGAAGCAGACAAAATTAACAAGTCTTGATCTATTTTAAGCAAGAATGGATAAGTAAGGATTATTTGAAATGATGTTAGGATGCTATTAGAGTTTACTCATGGAGAAGATCTATAATCATTAGACTTTTGTAACAAATTAATGAATTACTGGTATGTTGATGTCAACATTGCCCATGCTAGGCATGAGGCCATTCATTAATTAGTTTAATCACATTAGGTTTAGTATAATAGATTTATAGAAAGATGAGTTTGTTTTTTTCATTACTTATATCCCTAACATATTTTTTTCAAGCTGATAAAATGAAATAAAAGAATGCAATATCAACTTTTCTAGCTCATTTTCCTTAGATATTTTGAGAGATAGGTCACTTATACCCATTCACGTGTCAATTGTACTTAACCAGGCCCTTCCCATGATGATGGGGAAGTCACTTTTGTAGTTATCCAAGGATTACCAAAAAATCAGTATGATAAGACCACCCACAAACTGTCATTACAATGTCCTCTACTAATCCTAAAGGGATAGTACTTGATTGATCTGCTAATTCTAGATGGATGTTACTCATCTTAAGAGGAGGTATGTTCTAGGCCTTATACATATCATGAGAGATGAGCTTAACTTTAGAACTAGAGTTAAGAAGAGCTTTGCATGGCTCTTATCTAGTAATCTATAAAAAGATGAGTAGAGTTCCTGGATTAGATCTTTTTCTAGGAAGATGGCCAGCCTTGATCCAATCAAAAACAACATGGGTTAACATTATAATGCGAATCCTAGGTGGCACTTGATTTGAAGGGCACTCAAAGGTGTTTTATGTAGAGGATGAGGATGCTAGAGATGTAGGGTGATCAGCTGAACTAGATTATGAGGGTTGAAGAGGACTGCTGGGTCAAAAGAAAGGTATTTTCCTAGATTGATTATCTAAACTACTTGGCTTGTAACATTTCATTGTTGTGGCTGTGGAGGAATCTAACCCTACATCGATGGAGTAAGAGGTAACTAGGTTGAAGGTGGAGGTGTATGTGTAGAGGGATGTGGAGGATGATAAGGATACATGTATGGGTTTTCCCCTCGAGAAGATGGTGAATGTGTTTGATGGTACTCTGGAGGGTAATAGTGATGCTGGAATAATGCATGACTTGCAAAACTTCTAGGGGAGATGGGCTACTAAACATAGTACCCATATGGATTTGGTTGCTTATAAGGGTACTACTATCTTGGTTGTGGCATTTCCCATGATTGTAGTTGATACCACTATTGGTATTGTTCGTACGATTGTAGAGGAGTTCCACTTGGGTAGTAAGCTTGTTGTTGCTGGTTGAACTGTCTTGGATTGCCTTGAGGGTAAGGCAATCATCTTGGAGCTTGGTGACATGCTAGGTGAGGATTCAATGTGTACACTCCGGACTCTTGTAAGTGTGAGACTACAGGGAAACATCCTTTTGGATGGTTATATTGGCAAATGTCACATTCAGTTTCATCATTAGAGTTAAACTCCATAAATTCTTCTACTACAGTAGCTTTACCGTTACCTCTTTGGTAGGCATGTTCAGCTTCTTTTCACCTTCTGCAATTATGATCACTATTTTGCTCTTTGGATCTTTAGCAATCTTTAACATGGTTTGAAATTTCTCATCCAAAGAATCCCATAATTTTTCAATCTTAGCCGAAATGTGAAAAATAGATTTTTGGATGGATAAGATCTTTCTGTTCACCACTTCATAAAGTGACGATTCGTCCTCTTCACAAAATCAAACCTCTCATTTTCTGATGGAAGAGTCCTTGTTATACTCTTCAACACTTTTCCTTTTTGATAGCTTACCTTCTTCTTTTACTACCTACTTAGTTAGCCTCTGAATTTGATGAGATCTTAATTCAAAAAATCTTCCTTGGGCATACACCTTAAGGGTTCTTCTTGTTTCAGCTTTAAGCCCATCTACGATGTGGTGAAGTTGTTTCCTTTAAGAATAACTATGGCCAAGGATTTAGTGTAAGATAGAATAGTATCAACCCATGGTAGCATCCAAAATCTCATGTGGTCCTTATTTCTAGCCTTGGATTTGCCTTCTCAGATTAGATGCTTTGAAGTATGTCTGATACTTGTCATTGAATAGTTCTAACATGGTATTCCATCTGTGGATAGATTTCGGCTCCAAGGATTGGTACCAACTTTCAGCTTTTGAAATGAGTGTTCTTAGGAAAATCTTGAGTTTTTGCCACTTATTTTCTACATTCTGTAAGGCACAGGCATCTTGAAAAGCTTGTAGATGTGTTCACGGATCAGAGTTGTATCCCCCTTCAAATCTTGGGATATTGTTAATATCTAGATGCTTGATCTGACTATCCTTCATATTCCTGGTTGGGATTCTTACTACCTCTACAATGTTGAGAATACTTTAAGTCACTAATAAAGGTTCATCATCATCACTGTGTCAATGATGTCGATGATGGTTTTAGCCACCCCTTCAATTTTGGTGGCCTTTACGATCATTGTTGTTTCATTAATCACCTTCATCACAGTTGTTTTGATAGCAACTTCCATGAGAATTTCCAGATGAAGAGAAATGTTTAGAATCGAATGAAGAGGATGAAAAGGAAGCTGGAGTACCACCACCATTACAGTTTCTACCACCAATCTTATGCTTATTATGATTTCCATCCTTAGATACCTTATTATTGCGATGTTTACTCAAGTCCCTACCTTGGCTGTCACCTCTTCCTAAACCCAATTTATGGATAGTGGATCATAGGGTCAGGTTCATACCCTCGCCATCAATAGTAGGGGGTGGAGAATCTTCATGTTGAGAACCTTCCAAAGGGGGATCCTCATTGTCCTCTTAATTTAGTAGGAATAAGGGGTTAGTGTAATGTTTCCCCTTCGTATAATCATGGATCTTCTCTTGACGTCTATCTTACTTACATTGTGTTTCGTTGGGATAGTATTTTTGAGTGTCATATCCATTCACAACATATTCTTTGTGAAGATATGCTATGCCCAACTTCTTAAGGATTTTAAACAACATCCCAAGCACAGATCTATCGAGAGGCAAAATAATGTTGCCCTCCATATCACACCATTGTAGTTGTTTATCCTGACGTAGGATGAAAGGGAAATTTGGCACAAACTCATCTAGATGAGTATACACCACTTTGCACTCTTGTGGTACTAGAGGTTTGGTATCTTCAGGCTTGTGAGAAGAAGAAGATATGTTACAAAGAAAAATAAAATTATCAATGTGCTTTTATAATTTTATGTATAGTGAGAATGATATTTGACCTTAGGTTCATACAACAATATTAGTGATATCCACTTGGACCTAAATAGCACACATTCCACAAACAAAGTCCCTAGCAACAGCACCAATGATGAGCGGCAAGTTACCCCTACATCCAACCATATGAATCACAAAGTGTTCATGTGCGATCTAGTCGAACTCCGTGGACTTTATTTTTTCCAATGCATTAGTAATTTAGGAAGTGGAT
>MNCI01001410.1:8963-35889 GCA_015680685.1 Gnetum montanum
AAGGGAAAGAGAACTAAGTGACTAACTTACATTAACTATTCATCAACTAAGTTCTAATTGTTCCTAACACTAGTATCCGTTCCCACTTGCTATACACATCCTGAACTAGTGCAACGCTACTGGATTACCAAACGCTAATCATTATTGGGTTACCAAGCGCTACATGCATGCTAGAAGCAATCGTACTGAGTGTATTTAACTAAGGGGGTTGAAGGTTGAAAAAGATATTAATTAACTTGAAAAGCATTTAAACATTTAACAATAATTAATTACTATTTAGCTTAATCTGTATGCTGCAAGGTTTATCATAAAGTTCGTCTTTATTGTTGTACACAAATGTGTGCTCAAGTACAAATTGCTTAAATAAATATCTGTTCACTCTATGACTCCTATTGAGGGTGGGCACACAGAAATTATTCTATCTCTGGAATGGTAAAACTGCAAGAGTTTGGCTAAGGGTCTAACTCTAACTATATGGAACTAAGGGTGCCACCTCTTATTTATAGAAGATGAGGCAAGACGCGATAGCGTGTACACAATATCGCATGGTGGATGCGATATCACAAACATGATATCGTGGCTCATCATTTGTGAATATAACAATAAAGAGAAAAAATAGAAAAAACTCTAGTTAACATGACCAAACACTCTTAATAAAGTAAGATCTAATGAAGATACAAAGAAACTTGATGCTTCAATGAATAACATCTTTATGATACCTTCTAGAATAACCTATGAACACAAATAGAAAGACACTAATTAGCCACACCCAAAAGATATATAAATTTTTAAAAATATAGCAATAAAAATAATGAAAATATAATGTTCATCCTTAGAAACCATGTTTAAGGACTTTAACATAGGTGGTAGTGATAGAGTAATCTTTAAAGCTTCTATAGTGTGCATGCTTAATAGAGTCAACAGTGTTTACATATCTTTTAGTCATTTTAGGAGATAACAAAGGGCAAAGAGAGCATTGACGGAGATGCATTCACTTACTTGTTTGTAGTCAAGTGATGAGATGTGATTAGTCTATCTATACCTATCTTAATCTAATGAAAGAAGAATAAGAAATAAAAACAAGAGAAATAAGATTATATTTTAGTATAATATAGTTTCAGACATGAATGGTTGATTAGATTGGACAGCTTAGCTCCATCAATGCTAGTAATTTTGAATTTTCCACTACCAAAGAAATTAGTGACCAAAAATAACCCCTTTAAATTTTGCATAAATTTTTTAGCAAGTTCATGAATAACTTTCAATACTATATGAACTTTTTTAATGCTTTTCCAATTTAAGTTGATGTGATATCATTGCTTTTTCTTTTCCTAATAGCACTTAATGTTGATGAGTACCTAAAGGTAATGCTCCTTGATGGATTCAATGTTGATAATGTGTTGTACATTCTTTTTACCTTAATTTATGTGGTTGGATAAGTCTACTCTCAATGATGGGATTTGAAACTCTAGTGACAAGATTGATTCCAAGCCATATACAAGGTTATAAGGTGTAATACTAGTTGCAATGTAGAAAGTTATCCTATATTCCCATAAGAGATAAAATGGTTTTTCATGTCATTTCCATTTGTTATTGGTTATCATCTTCTTAAGAATGTTGATTATATTTTGTTGTTTGCTTCTACATGATCATTCAACTACAATTAATTATGTGTAGAAAATGAATGTTAGATGTTTAACTATTTATATAAAGCTTTTTTTTTCCCACTACTAAACTAATGTCCATTATTTGTAACTATGGTTAGTGGTAGGCTAAATTGTGAAATGATGTTATTGGAGATAAATTGATAGATTTGTGATTTTATTTAACTTAGTAGGATGAATTATATCCATTTTGCAAAGTACACTATGGAAGTAATGATAAAAGTATAGCCTATAGATAACTTGGGGTGCTATCAGTCCAATAATATAAAGATCCCATTGTTGGAAGGAGTAGGTTATTCACGTTGCATGTAACTTTGTTGATGGAACATGTATAAGGTTGCTATGTCATTAACAAATATCATAAGTTTTTACCTTTTTCATTTAATCATGCTTCATGTCAAGTGAATAGTAATCGAAGTGACTAATCTTGGTGACAATGACTCTAAGTTCTACATGTTCTTCACATAGACTTTCATGAACTTTTTGTAATACTACCTAAGCATCAACATTTTGAAGGAAAACTAACAATATATGATCGTATAATTTTCAATACATGATTAGGTATGATAGCATATTCCTTATCTCTATTACATAATTTTAGATAGCAAAAGAATTGCTTGGCTATCTTGACTTACAAAGAATCAACTAATAAAATTTATATTTTTAGAAAGCTTAGAAATTTCTATATAATTTGGAAATAAAAATTACTATAAAAGATATCTATAGGCTTTAGTTATATTATGTTCTTTTTAACCCATCAAAAATCACAGTAATTCTAGTAGTTTTAATTTGAGAGATAATAACTAAAATGTTGTTGAGTTTAGGATACTAAAATTTCAAATGAGCTTAGCAACATGTTCTAAATTTCAAATAAATCTATAAGCAATGAAAAATAATGTGAAATGATTGAGATATTATTGAAATAGTGAATGCCCCAAAATCTAACTCTTCAATTTCCAAGATTTAGTAAATAATGATGAACGACATTGATGAATATTGATAAATTGATGTATTGATGATGAACTAGTAAAATTCATGTTGAAATTATCCTAATGATTTCATGATACAAATTTCCAAGAGATGCCTTTGATATGTGTGTGTGTGACAAGTGGGGAAAAATTTACTAAAAATAATACAATATAGTTCAAATGTACAAATTACCCTAAAAATGTACTATATATATATATATATATGTGGATTAAAGATAAAATAACATTACAGCCATCCATCAATTAGGAAATTTCCTATATGTCATTAAAATAAACTTCTATTTTATAATAAAAATAAAAATTATTATCTTATACTTAAAACAACATTAATTTTGTGTTAAATTAAGATGTTGAAGAGGTTAAACATGTAACAAAGAGTGCTTAATATCATCAAATCACTCAGGTTGGACAACATTGTCTATGTTTATGATAAACATCTCTTAGCTTTCTTACATTATGGATTAAGCAGAAGTGAGTATCATCGATGGTAACTTACATAGTACTTTATATGTTACTATAAATGCAAAAAGTATCTACAAAATTTGCTAATGTATTTTCATTGTGAGGCATGTATTGAATGTCAACGTCTTCAAAGGTTTCAATTAGTATCTTAGCTACGTTATAATATAGTAATAGATGTTTAGTTTTAGAAGCATAGAAATTAATTATGTGGTTGATAAATAATTAAGAATCACCTTTAATAATTAGTTATATAGATTTTTGAGTATGCCCTACCATAAGCCATGGATAAGCCCCTCCTATCCATCCATATTGTTAATAGATAAAAAGTGAAAATGAAAATATAAAGGTAAGATGTCACATGCATGAAGGATGAGAATGGCTATAGTAGTGGCCTCATGTATGTTGGATGCTCTATCAAAGTTGAGTATTTCATGTTATCCTTAAGGTACACTCTCAATAGCATTGAAATGTTCATCTAAAAGCTCAAGGTTAATGTTTGCATTATCCTTGGTAGGAAGCACAAATATTTGATTAGTGATACGTTGTGCTTTAGTTGTAATTTGTGAAAAAAAAATGTAAATGAAATTTAGATACTGTGGATTTTCATTGGATAAATAAACTATTTTAATATATGTTAAAGGAGATATCTCTTAGTATATTATCTTTACAAATGATGTTTGCTTGTCCTCGAAAAAGATAATGTCATCACTTCTTGTGAGAATAGACAAGAGCTAGGTAATTCTTTTTTACTTCAATGTATCAGGTTTGATATGCTACAAGGGCATGACTTAGATAATAGATAGGTGTCTTAGCCCCATTGTCTTACTTTTGGCCAATAAAGGAAGCTTCAGATGTATTAGATGTTTCTAAATAGATGTAAAATGACTTATCCTTTTATGTTGGATTAATTGAAAGTGGCTTCCTTTGTTAGGAAATGTTGGATATCGCTTAATCTTGAAATAACCCTATGAACAAACTACAACCTCTCTTGTAATTCTCATACTTCTTTAATGTTAGTAGGTCCTATCATGTTGATTATGACTTTAATATTATCTTTGACATACAAATATGTGGCCCTAGTGTTCTTTACTTAGAAAGGAATCATAGTATAATAGAATGTTTATCAAGGTGTTATAAAAGTTCAGTATAGTTGATTCTTTGGGCTAATCCTAATTTTTTTCTATCATGAAAAATCATCCATGAAGGAGAGTAATGCATGGAGAGTTATTGTGTCAACAAGTTTATCAAAAATTCATAATAGTAAATCATCTTTAATTATTTCTTTATAGAAGTTGTAAAAATCAATGCATATGTGAATGATCACATTTTTCCTAAGTACTAGAATCATGTTGGATTCCTAGTTTGCATAATCTACTACTCTAATGGAACTAGCTTGATCAAGATTCTTAATTTTGTCATGAACGACCAAGGTTAGGTTTGGAGAAAATTTACAAATCTTTTCTTTGACTAGCTTAATCTAGGATCTAATACTATGTTATGCTAAATCATTCATGGCTCTAACACTAGCATGCCATTGTAAGACCATGTGAAAGCTTAAATAATTATTTGTAGTATCTCAATGATGTTTTACATGGAATTTCATTTTAATGTAAAACTTATTTTCAAGACTTCCTTTTCATTCTTGCTAGTAGTAATAAGGATTTTTATAAGGATATCCTTAGTTATATCATTGGCTTTTACGTCCAATGCTTATATCAAGTGTTCAAGCCATTCTACAGATTTATCAATGATTATGAATTATTCTTGAAGGTCAATAAGCTCAAGGTCTAAATAGCTTTGGTCTATTAATCAAAGGACATCACCAAATAACCTTGAAAGATGTAATCTATTGTCCAATTACTTCCAAATCTTAATCTAGAATCCCTGCACATCAATGAATGAGAACATAGATCATACTAGGTAAATAAAGTAATTTAATTTTCACTAACTACATTATATGACATGATTCTAGCATTAAGATAAGCTATATAGGAAGGTGAACACTTGGAGGCCAATGAATGAGAACATAGATCATACTAGGTAAATAAAGCAATTGAATTTTCACTAACTACATTATATGACATGAGTCTAGCATTAAGATAAGCTATATAGGAAGGTGCACACTTGAGGCAACGAATATGTCGTTGCTAGTTATCATATCATGAAACGAATTTTTAGGAAAAGTAATATGAGAAACATAGATTTCATAGACTAAGTTAAACATGCTATTTGGTGTAACTATAACATATTTGAAGGCCCCAATATATTCTATATGTTTAACATTAATAAAAAAATACATTTCATGCTATGTAGCATATACTTGGTTTGAAAGATGGTTTATGCTAGGTAGCGTAAGAGTGACATAAAGGAATTTTACAATGCGGTGTAAACATGTTGTGAAAAATATCTTTTGCTACATAAAGTACTTTTACACTATTCAGCATAAAAGCAACATTAAAATTTTTTTTACATGATGTAAAAGAAGAAAAGTGTGGGTTGAAAGAAAAGAGAAAGGTTAATGATTTTTCCTTTTGCATGCTTAGAAACAAGGGTAGGATAGTGAAAAGAGGAAAAGTGACATACCATCCAAATGGAAGTGAAAAAGTAGGATTCAGTAAAGCAAGGGAAGAGGCATAGGCTACAAAGATGATGGTCCAAGAGGTGTTACTAGACCCTAGGGCAAATTCACTTCATATTACATTAACATATAGGTTTCTCTTATTCATTTTTGTGATTTTCTTTTACAATTATCTTTTTCCATTATCTCACTTTCTTTCATCTTTTCTTGTTTTGCTTGTTATTTTTGTTTCATGCTATCATGTAACCCTAGTATAGAATAGTTTTCATGCAAAGTATTTATGAAAATTATACTCTTTATTTTATGCTTAACCCTCCATGTTGTGTTTTAAGCTATGAATTTTATTTCACAATTTTATATTTGGCCCTAGAGTTTTTTTTTTTTTTTTTTGCATGTTAAATATTCATCAAAATGTGCATGCTAGTCCTAGAGTTTTTGTGTTTTTACGCTACATTAATCTTTTACAATGACAATGTATTTTAGGTTGGAACTTGGTTGAAAACACATTGGTGGACATAAAGTTAAAGTAACTCTAATTTCACACTATTTTCTAGTTTTACACTATTACTCTAACTCATTCTGAAATATGTTTTCCTACCATTTTAGATTATGATATAGTAGTTTACACTAAAGCACATTATTTTAATCATTTTTGCTTATTCATGTTGATGATTTACACCATCATAAAAAGAGCTATGTAATTTTTGCTTATGTTTCAAAGCCTATATATGCTATAGAAATTATAGTTACCATTTGATTTTTTTTATAATTTTCTTGAATTTTTATAACTCTAAGAGTGTAATTCCTATTATGGAAATTTTTTGTTCATAAGCCTTAAAGTACCACAAAGAAAATTCATCTTATAGCCTATAGCCAAAATTCTTTCCAATTTGGTGGAAAAATAAAGGCAAGTATAGTTGCCTTATTTTCCCCAAAAAGCCTTTTATTATGGCCCTATATTAATGAAACTTAAGTTAGTTTTTAGTGTAAAAATTGAGATATATAGCTCACATGCTATAAATTTCATGCATCCTAGCTTATGAAGGCCAAGAAAGTGCTTCACAAGCTATAAATGCCTTATATTCTAGCTTGTAGAAGTCACAAGTTCCAAGTATTCTAGCTTGTGGGGATTAAAAAGTGCATCTAGAGATGCAAAATTTTATATTTTAGTTCCACATGTTTATCGTTGTAGTTCCACATGCTAGGCAACCTATAAACACACCATGTGAGATTTGGGCTTTAATCCCACATGCTAAGCACTATAGTTTCACATGGTTGGAAACATGTGAAGGTAGCATGCAAGGGAGGAAAATTAGTTATAATTAATCACATGCTTCCAAATAATGCTCTAAACATGCTATGATTTTCTAGAAATCTATCAGTAATCATGTTAGAATTAATAACAACAAATTAGGATCTCCATAGGCTATTTAAACTAGACTTTGTCTCATTGAAAGGACTTTTGGCAATTTTACATCCAAGATGAACTTGAGACTTTAAAATTAGTGTAGATACCCAATAGTTAGCAACTAGTTTCCCCAAAAAGTAAATTACTGTAGCAGAGAAAAATTGTAGCAGGAAATATTCAAGGAGTAGACCATACAAGAGACTTGAGAATAGATCTAACTACAAAACACACCCTTCTAGCTATATTGAGTTCCAAGAATTTTCCTTTGAAGCTCTTGAGCATTAGAATTTCAAAATTTATATTTTCTAAACTTTGGTCCTACAAATGTTTTCCATCATTTTAATATAAGTTTGCAATTTTTTGTGTTTTCTACATCTATTTTTCTACATTTATTTGCTCTTATATTTAGTGTTGTAATTACCATCATAATACATTTTCAATCTTTAATTTACATTTCTATAACATACCTCTAAGTCCCTGAGTGATCGACAAGACTGTCTAGGGGGCTTTGGACCCTTATTTGTGAGGCCTGTGGATTTGAAGTTAAAACTTTTCCATACTAAAATTTCTTGGATCTCTAGCACTAAATTTTTTAGGTGCTAAATCTTTCTAGTACTAGAAGAAGGGCTTTCACTAAACTTCTTCACTTAAAGCCAATTTTAATTTTGTCTATCAGTGTTGGATTTTCACAAAACCTAGCATGTAACCTGTAACTTACAAATCATTGTTGGGTTTTTTTCAAAACCAAGAATGTGGCCTATTGGTCCTTTTAACTTTTTCTGTCAAGTGTTGGGTTTACCCAAAACTTAGCATGTGACTTGCAACTAGCCTAGACTACTTAACTATTCAAAATTTATGTTGGACTTTCTTAAAGCCCATTGTCTATCCTTCCACCAATTTTATCTACAACAAATTTAAAAATTTCATGTTGGATCTCCCTAAGGCCCAACATGTGGCTTATAACCAATGTCATTTTTAGCAATCTTGCATTGATGCTAAGTCTCCCTCAGGCCTAGCATGTGGCCTACAAGCATCTTGGCCATTTTAATTTTCTCAAACTTTGTGATGAATTTTTCAAAATCCAGCATGTAAACTACAACCTACAAATTTCTATTGGATGTTCATAAAACCTAGTGTGTAGCCTTTGACCTATTTCAACGATTTCTTTTTACATTAATTTTTTAACTATAGTGTGTAGTGCTACCACCATTCCCTACATTGTTAAAATATAGAAATTAATTTTCTTCCAATATAGTGCACATGGTTGACCTTGCCATCTACACTACCTTTTCAATTGTAGTGCACATTGCTACCCTTATTTCACAACTTACACTTTGCAAATTCTCACACATTGAGACTATCCCACATTGAGACTACGTTGGATAGTCATGCACATTGAGACTTCCACAAGTTGGATAGTCTTACAAACTAAGAAATTCATATGCTAAGCCACCTAGCTAGCTATCTTATTTAATACCTTGTTCATGCCTTTTCATTGTTCAACAATATTAGATCACAACATAACACACATGGTCCTTAACCAAGAAGTAGTTCATGTCTATGATCCTAAGGATCCAATATCATTGAATGTAAGTAATATCTTAGGCAAAGGGGATAGGAACTAGACTTTACGATCATTAACAAGGAGTACTATAACTTTATTTGTGCCAAAATCTAGGCTAGCCTCCTGATTTCATGTCCTAATTTAGATGCCAAATGTTAGTATGAAATCATCCACTAGAATGGAAAAAAATATATCCCATCATCCTATGACCAACTTCACCTAACAAATTTTTATATGCAAGTGCTAACACAACTAATTAACCTTGATGAGATGAGTGAGGCATTTATCTCATATGAAAATTAAGAGGAATAGGATGAGTTCAAGGTGGATTAGGAGCCATACAGTTTTATCAAAAACCTCTTCCAAAAGTCAACTTCCCAATTAACCATCTCTAGCCTTGCACCCCCGATATCTCCTATAGCTTAGGTTCCTTAATCTTCCCCTATATATCCCATCATGTTCAACCTCCTACCTATAATTATTGCCTACCAATCTTAACCTATGTATTAATCTACATCTTTATTCTTGTTAATGATCTTCATCACTCAACCTCATTCTATGTGCCTAGCCTTAGTGGTGTTTAGAACATCACCTCCTTTTATCATACTAGTGGGATCCTCTTTACAACCCCAAATTTCACAAGCCTCTTAAATGCCATTTGTCATATTAATCCCCTAAGTGCCAACTCAAACCTCATTAGGATTATTTAATCCTCTTGACATAATGATCACCCATCTCCTTCCTTTTATACCAATGCCCCTTGCATCACCCCAAGACTATCAACTTCCTCCATAGCCATTAGTTTAACCTCCCAACCCATAGGGATGTCCCAAGGCCTAGCTAGATCAAGTCTTCCAAATGATCCAAGACTTTATTAAGGAATTGTAAATTCTTAAAGCCTCTACCACCCTAATGGTTAAATTATGGACTTCTGCTAAGATGATCCCATTAGTCCTACCATCTGATAGATAACTCTTCACACTAGCATCCCAATTCCCCATTTCACCAAATATAACAACAAGGATGATCCTAACTCATACCTCATTACCTTATGCTTTGAGTGCTTGTTGTTGCAAGCTTGGTCCCATACTATAATGCATACCTTCCCTATGTCACTAACTAGAAAGATCTTAAACTAGTATCATGCTCTACCTAGAGACTCAATTACCTTCCTAGAGGACTTGATTTTACAATTTATTAACCATTTCAAGTGCAACTTGAGACTTGACACCACCTTAGAACAATTGATGAAAATTAAAAAAGGGTCCCTTGAACTTGTCCAAAAACTCATATAGAGATGGAATGCAACCCTCAACAAAGTCCCTAAGACCATCTTTGAGACATATCTTTTGGTCATTTTCAAGGGGATGATTAATGATTTTGTCAAATTCAAACTATGCTACCTAGATCGTGATCACTTAGCTAGGCTTTTTCCTAAAACAAGAACATAGAGGATGCTGCGGAAGCCAACAATGACCCAAAATATATAACATACAGGAACCAACACATGAGGAAGAATAGGGACAAGAAAAAATAAAAGCATGTAGCTGTGGCCACTATAGCCAAAGAAACAAAAACAATGTAGGGGCCAAAGACAATCTAACCAAAAGCCCATGTCATGATCTCTCAACCTTCAATGTCAGGTTCCTTTACCTCTAATTGACCTAGGTCTAACTTTAAAAGAAAGGATTAGTTCATATACAAGAAGTTTCCCATGAAATTGTTTGAGGTTCTTGACCAATTCCTCAAGAGTGGTTGTATTCAATATAAAAATATAATTGAAACTACCCTTAAGAGGAATGACCATTTGTGTGAGATTTCTAAGGATCCCACCATGGTCACTAAGGATGATCCACCTATGTCCAAAAACTTTAAGCTAGACCACTTCTACTATTACCATCAACTTCCTAGCCATGACACTAATTTTTTCTTAGCTCTAAAGGATGACTTGCAAAAAATGATAGATAATGGTGAGTTGGTACTAGATACATCAAATCTAGTTAGGATCCAAAACTAGAGCATGCAAGTGTATAAGGATCCCTTAAATGCTAATAATGATCAGTATACTATAGTTACATTCAATGTTAACAACAATTCTAAGCTTGCCTAGGAGTCATTTATGATTCAAGTACATCCTTGTGATGAAAAAGCTTCAAATTCATCAAGTTCAAGGACTCCTTTTGTTATAATGATATCATCACCTACACCTCTTAGAGAACCATTTATTATTAAGGTGTTCTTTCCTACCACCACAAAGCTTATAGCCCAAGTTGGCCAATGCCCTTGTGTGGTTGCCAATGCGTCAATCCCTTCATAGCCAAGCAACATGAAATCACCTTCAAAATAGTGTAAGAAGCCATCTCCTAAGCCTATGACCAAGGATGGTAAATAACCAAAGGAGTGGAAGTAAGTAGATCCATTGAAGTCTACACCTATCTCATCTATTCCCATGAGCCCCAATGCTTAAGCTGCTTTGACAAGTTAACCTAGGGAGGACAACAAACAACAAGAGAAAGGGAAGGGGTCCAAGCCATAAACACTAAAGAGTGAGGTCAAAATTATAGGTAGAATGGAGAAAGTCAAGGGTAATAAAAATGAAAAAATCATAAATCATAACAAATACTTCCTCACTACCATGAAATAGGTCAAGCTTTTACTTAAACAAAAGAATACTTCTCTAAGCTTATATGACCTAGTGATGAGATCTCCTACTCACTATAAGACCTTAGTAAATATGTTGACCTCTATTATTATTAGTGAAGACATTCTGACGAATGAAGAATCTATTCATGTAGTAATGGTATTTCCTTCACCTAAGGAAGAAACAATGTCAACTACCTTAATGTTTCATGAGAGTGAGATAAAGTCTAATCTATAAAGTGCTGAAGTATTGAAAGTCCCTCTCTTTATAACTATATGGGTTGGTCAATACAAGTTACAAATATTATATCCTTTCTCATCTTAAAATTTCTAGGCTTGGTAGAACATATGTAGATTACTTTCACTTCTACTCTTAATTCCTTGATGAATCATGGGTAGTGGTGAGATGATTAATTTTTTTAGAATACATTGCTAGGAAATAATTCCCCACAACTACCAATTTCCTAGTGGTGGAAGAGATACTAGAGTTCAACCTAATTTTTGGGAGGCCTTAGATAGCCAAGTTACAAGCAGTCTCTTTTCCTATATGATGGGACACGATATCGCATGAGCCACGATATCGCATCTCTCACGATATCACGTGCGTGATATCGCATCTTTCCCTACGATATCGCAATGCGCTGTCATATCTATAAATAAGAGGTGGCTCTCCCTTGTTTCCTCATCCTAGGCTAGACAGTAGGGAAACTCTGGCAAATTGATCACTCCAAAGATAGAATATTTTCCATGTGCCCACAGTAGGAGTCCTAAAGTGAACGGATCTTTATTCAAGCAAACATTGTACGTGAACACAAGTTTATGTATGGCAATAAAGAAGAGCTTCTTGGATAAACCTTGCAGTGCATGAAATAGGATTTTATTTACTATTATTTATCACTTATTATTTATTACCTGTTATTTACTGCTTTCTCTCTTAACCCTTCTCTCCTAGTTAAGTGCCTCAGTAGGACCGCTTTGAGCATGTGCGTTACGTGTGGTGATCCCAGCAACAATTAGCGTCTGGTAGCCATGGTTGCATCAGTTCAGGGTGTGTACAGTAAGTGGGAACGGATGCTGATGCTAGGTAATTTAGACTTAGTTCATTAGTCAAAGTTAGTAATTAGTTCTTCAACCCTTTACCTTGTTAGCATAGCAGACAAAAACATAAAAAGACTATAAAAATCATATACCTCGGACTTACTTAACCATACACCGTGACAACTACAAGTTTTGAGAAGACAATGAATGATTAACCCTAAGTGTTCCATGGGCGTGTAGGCACTTAGTCTGCGGAGTTTGACCGGATTGCGTGTGCTACGCTCGTATTCGTATGGTTGAGTGTAGGGGTATCTCACCACTCATCATTGGTGCCGTTGTGGGGGACTAAGTGTTTGTGCGCTGAATAGAACATAGGATATCACTCACATCGTTGAGAGCCTAAAATAACCTTCAGGTTAATTAAAGAAAAATTTATATAATTGTAAATAGCACACCGATAAGATACTATGTCTTCTTCTTCTTCTCATAAGAGCAACTCACCACCTAAGGACCATACATGAAACAATCGACAATCAAAAACACATAACCAAAATCCGCCAAGTCCTCAATAATACCAGATAGTCTATAGTCATCCCAATGAGTATATTCCAAACTTTACCTTTATCCTCCATCAAGATGAACAATTGCGATGGAGAGATTTGCAAGGTAACATAGTGTTACCTCCAGATCGGGCAGTCCCAAACATGCTTCTCTGTGCTCTGGCACAAATTGGCATGACTCAACTCTACGTTGAATACGTTATGGATGATTTTGACATGAGGGATTACCATCCCATAGCTTTACAACGTATGAGGAACTTAAGTTAGGAGAGCCAATGTACACTATTGAAGGGCAAGGAGGTCCCGCACGTCCTTAGTGAAATCGGAGATGGTGAACCACTCATAACAGGTTTGCTATCAAAAGATGTTCCCCCTCCTAACGATAATGAGGAGGTGGGGTATCAGAACCTACGATCCATGATACATAACCCTAGTTCTGATCCCTATGAACACCAACTTTTCATAGATGGAACAACAACTCATGATAAGGATGGGCACTTAGATCGTCATCACGATCGGGGCCGAAGCAGCCGAAGAGAAGGTAGGAAACATCGTCATGGTAATGGTTCTCCTTCTTCTTCTCCTTCATCTCATCACTCACCCTCTCCTTCCACATCTGGGTGTAGCCACCATGAACATAATAGTGAGGATAGGGGTAGAAAAAATGAGAGACCTCGAAGGGAAAGTCGAGAGAGAGGAGAAGGGCATGAACGAAGGGAAAGTAGGGAACAACGAAGACATCATAGACGTCATGAAAGAGATGATCATGATGAGCCCCTACTTGCAACCCAAAGTATGCTCAATATAATGGAGGCTGTGAGAATACCAACAAGGCATTTAAAAGATAGTTGGATCAAGCACTTAGACATTAATAACATCCCACATTTTGAAGGGGGATACAACTCAAATTCGCAACATCATTTATAGGCATTCCATGATGCCTATGCCTTGCAGAACATAGAAAACGAGTGGCAAAAACTTAAGTTGTTTCCAAGGACACTCATTAAAGAAGCAGAGAGTTGGTACCAGTCTTTAGAACCAAAAACCATTAGGAGGTGGAGTACAATGATAGAACTCTTCAACGATAAGTATCAAACGTACTCCAAAGTGTCTAATTTATGTAAGCAGATCCAAGGCTGGAAGCAAGGAACTCATGAACCCTTGGATACTGCCATGGGCCGATACTATGCATTGTTACATCGTTTCCCGGGCCATGGATACGCTCAACAGGATCAACTTTGCCACATCGTGGATGGGCTAAGGCATGAAACTAGAAGAACCCTTGGGACTTATGCCAAGGGAGACTATCAGAACTTAGAGCCCATGAAGTTCATCACTTGTTGGAACAAGTAGCAAAAGAAGAAGGTGAGCTATGAAAAAGAGAGAGTGCGGAAGAATATAACCATGATCCCTCCCTTCGAAAGAAGGGAGTGAAATTTTGTGATGAAGAGGATGAGTAACCACTCGAAGAGTTGGTGAATAGAAAAACCTTGCCGATTCAAAAACTAACAATAGAAGTATCGACTAAGATGAATCAATTGTGAGATTCCTTAGACTCCAGACTTGAAACTATATTGAAAATTGTAGAGGAGTCTAAGGAGGAATGAAGTAGTGACAAAGGTAAGACAAAGCAGAGAGATTTAGGCCCTACACATAACAAGGGTAAGGGAAAAATTACTATCTTCGATGAAGTTGTAGATTCAAAGACAAACGATGACGGTGGATGTGAGATCTTCCATTATGATCATCCCAAGGGATGTTGTCCAATCATCTCACATCTACAGGAGTATGGGGTGTATGCACTTAATCCGAGACTTAACCAACGGCAAACATCCCGAAGGTTACCTTATCCTCAAGGTAACTCAAGACAGTTCCACCAATCACTAACATACTATCCAAGTGAAACTCCACCACAACCAATCGGACAACATCAGCAGTGGCAATACCCACAGTCATGGGGGATGCCATCGCCAACACAATAGTACCCTTACCAGCAACCAGAACCATATGGATATTATGTGCAGTAGCTAGTTTCTCTAAGTGACTCTATGAGTCACACAACTCCCCAACATCACTACCAAGTTCAGGAGTACTTTAGGAGGACTCCTTCTCCTCTGGGAGGCACCCCACATACTTACCATCCTCCAACTCCATCCTCACCTCTTCCACCAATAGTTCGCACAACACCTCCTGCTCCAACAATGCAAGGGGAACTCCCTACTCAACCGCAGCAACGTAACACTATGAGAGTTGTAAATATCCAACCCGTTGCTAGTTCTGAAAATTGTAAAAAGAGAAGACCTTTCTTCAAAACCAAAATCCCAGACAAGCTCTCACAACAACAAGTGGTTGAGCCCATTTACACTCTTCACCATCTAACACTTTAGAACACCCTTCGGTCCAACAAAGTTGTACGCATACGGTTATGTTAACGCATACCATAATTGACTGGATCAAGGTAGGCCACCTTCCCAGGAAACTAACTGATCCTGAAAGCCCCTTAATCTATTTACAAATTTCCAGGAACAAAAAACATAAGGCTCTTCTTGACTCAAGTTCCAGGGTCAACCTAATTTCACAAGAGATGTATCAAGCCTGGAACCTACCCCAGCTTAAGAAGAGAAACATTCAACTAGAGCTGGCAGACCAGTCCATCACCATTCCCTTGGGATTGGTGGAGGACATTGCTACCATTGTAGGTGGTTGTTTGTACCCAGCTAACTTCCTAGTGATAGAAGTTGACAGCAACAACGGGGGCTTCCCAATTATAATGGGAAGGGCATGGCTAAGCACAATAGACGCATGCCTTAGGATCCGCGATCTTTCCTTGGAGATATCTAAGGTAAATATTTATGGAAATATCAAGAAGAAGAAAGTTCCGTGCATCACATACAGTGACTCAGAGGGTGATGAAATGGAAGAATGTTTAGGATCTCTTCCATGTAATCAGTGTGTCCAAGAAACACAAATTCAAAGGTGCCTATATGTAGCAACCACACAAGTAGTGGATACCCCGTGATTGACAACTACTAGAAAGAGCAAACCAATATGCATGGAACAAACTGAGGAAACAACTCATGTTAACAATAGAGGCATAGATACATTGGAGTATGAGCATCGCCAACTTCCATCCCTTAATCTGATAACATTAGTGGGAAGAAGTTGGACACTTTTACGAAATTCAAATAGATGCTCATTATTTCGGATCTCTCCCTTGCAATTCAGTCATGGGGAAGATGGCCATCTTTGCTAATCATTGGAGGCCCTCAGTTCTTTTTAGTTTTTGTTTTACACGTTTTTGTTTTACATGTTTTTTTTACAAGTTTTTGTTATACACATTTTTTTCTTACACATTTTTGTTTTACAAATTTCTTTAACCTTGTTTTTGTTTTACAAATTTCTTTAACTTTTCTTGTTTTTGTTTTTCAACATCATTATAATTTTTCATTTTTTGTGTTTTTGTGTGTGTGTGATCCACTGTGTAAGTTCGTCACCCAATAAGTGTTCTTCCTAATGGTATGAACCATTTTCATATTGATTGCTAATGTTTGATTTTTACCTTTAAGTCATAATGTTGATACTAAGGTATGTTTGTTTTGATATGGCAGGAAATGAGTCCACTTCATCCTTCCATCCACAAAATCTATGGTCTCTCTTGGCTTGGAAATGTACAGTCCCCTTCATAATAAGAACTTTAACGAATTGGTGACTAGGCACTTCTCAAACTAAGGAAGGACTCAAGGATTGCAAAGGGTGTGACTTCAAGGGAACTTGATGCTTTTGTGTTGGCCATTCTCTTAGGTGCTTGGATGTTTTCTCCTTGATTCTTCTTACCGTTTCACCGTTACCCAATTGTTGGAAGTTGAGCAAATAAAAATAAGAAGTCTTTGCATGGTGTGGTTCTCACGCATAAAAACACAAAACACAAAAAAAAAGTAAGAATTCAAAGCACACCCCTTAGACAAAATAATTCCTTGGGCTACAAGCACTGGTTATGGAACCAAAAATTTTCCCTCTAACTAAGGCCCTTCTTGCTTCCCATTCTCTCCTCCTTATTTCGTCGGAATGGTGGTGACTCTTGGGGAATGCATTCTTGTTACTTCAAGGGATGGATTAACTGGATGCATTGATGCGAAGTCACTAGATGTGGTTGGTTTGAGGCTGGAGTTGGAAAGAGGTTTATCAAGTCAAATTAATCATGAAACACACAAGGGGCTGTACACCATCTTGTTCTTGGGATTCCATTCCATTCTCTTCTCTCCATCCTTCTCTCCCATGTTCACCTCATTGCCAGTTGTATCATTAGAGTATATATTGGTTCATACATTTTTTTCTTTTTGGTAAATTCTTGCAGTTAAGACTTTAACTCTTGTTTCAAATGACATTCCCAAAGCCTAAAAACTCTTTGAATGTGGATTGTCAGGGCATTAAGGGCATGAGCCTGCTTTGGGGAGGACCCACTGACATTCCTATTTGGGGCACTAGTTAAATTCTTTCCCTTAACATTTTTGCAATCTATTTTATTTTGTTCATTTCCTTCCTGACATCCATTTCATTGATGTCATAGTTATCCCTTTTTATCTATCTTTCTTATTCCTTTTCTTTCTCCATTCTAACGCTACCGGAGGTTCACGATTAGTCATGGGGGTACGGGGCTGATTTTTTCAATTTTTTCCTAACCCCTACACCTTCGGTAGTCATCATTAATATATCTCCAGACCCATATCAGCCATACCACAACTCAGCCAATGGACTTTCACTAAAGCAAGGTATCAATTACATGATGATTCATTTACCCTTGCTAATAAAAGATTGTGTTGTGTGTGCAGATGGCAATCATGCAACAGTAGAGGGGATCTGGAAGGAATGCTTGGAATGGAGCAGCGTTGAAGTAGCTATGCAAGGAGTAAGACTGATGGTGCGCTTCCTGATGGACAACGAAAGGCACAATCTTGGCGTTGGCAGCAGCTACACTTCTTTCTCTCTTCTCTCTCAGCTTCCAACTAAGGCCTGATGTCAATGTAATAAGGTATTCATTCTTGTTGTTATGAACACCAGTTTTGTCAAGTCTTGTAATGATGATCCGTTCACATGTCATCCCATTAGTTTCCTTTGAGTCAATAATCCCATACCTTCCCGATATTATTGTAATGAACTCGAGGATGAGTTTTCATTTAGTCATGGGGGTATGATGGGACACGATATCGCGACCGTCGCGATATCCATCCCTCGCAATATCGCATACGCAATATTGCATACGCGATATCGCGTCTTCCCCTGCAATATCGTGTACGCAATATCGTGCTGCGCCTTCATATCTATAAATAAGAGGCGGCTCTCCCTTATTTTCTCATCCTAGGCTAGACCTTAGGGAAACTCTGGCAAATTGATCACTCCAGAGATAGAATATTTTCCATGTGCCCGCAGTAGGAGTCCTAAAGTGAACGGATCTTTATTCGAGCAAACATTGTATCAGAACATAAGTTTTTGTACGGCAATAAAGGCAAGCTTCTTGGATAAACCTTGTAGTGCATGGAATAGGATTTTATTTACTATTATTTATTACTTTTTATTTATTACCTGTTATTTACTACTTTCTCTCCTTCTCTCCTAGTTAAGTGCCTCAGTACAACCACTTCGAGCACATGTGTTACGCGTGGTGATCCCAGCAACGATTAGTGTTTAGTAGCCACGGTTGCATCGGTTCAGGGTGTGTACAGTAAGTGGGAACGAATGCTGACGCTAGGTAATTTAGACTTGGTTCATTAGTTAGAGTTAGTAATTAGTTCCTGAACCCTTTACCTTGTTATCATAGGAGAAAAAAACATAAAAAGACTATAAAAATCATATACCTTGAGCTTACTTAACCATACACCGTGACAACTACAGGTAAGCCTAGGAAGACAACGAATGATTAACCCTAAGTGTTCCATGGGCATGTAGGCACTTAGTCTATGGAGTTCGACCGGATCACATATGCTATGCTCGTATTCGTATGGTTGAGTGTAGGGGTATCTCACCACTCATCACTATTCATCAAGAAATTCATATGTCCTATGAGGGAGATGAAATTATAATCCATGGAGATAGTGTAATCCCCTTGTCTATTAAAAATGTTGACATAGAATAAGGATTTGAGGTGGAGTTTTTAGAGGAAACTCCTACCCTCAAAAATGATGTTAAGAGATACAACGATGTAAACCAAGTCAAGACCAACAATGATGAGGCCATGAATGAAGCATGGAAAGATATCCCATTCAACGTTATTAGTGAAGGAAACAAAGAATATAAAATCATGCAAAAAAGGCCTTATACTTTCCCTAATCTTTCAAGTATTAGGAAACAGTTGCATGATTGAGTACATCATCTAATCATCTAATTGTGTATCATACCATGTAGCCTTTTACTTTTTAGCCTAGTTTTCAACTTTTATTTACATATTTTACTTTACTTTATCTTACTTTTCAAAGTTTATTCTTATGATGCCTTATTTACTACTTTACTACATAGCCTTTTCTTTACATTCTTGCATCAAGTTTACACTTTACGTTGATCCTCTTTTATGTCTTTTCATAAAAACATAAAACTCCATAAAAATCTTAAACATAAAAACCAAAAAAATAATATGCTTCAAACCAAAACTTTAAAATACTATCCATAGTCATACTATGTGACAATAATAGAAATAAATTGTTCCATAACCATAATTGCACTATATAATAATCAACAACACAAAAAATTGTACATAGTCTCCAAAGTCTATGATAGGCAAAATAAGCAACCACAACACTACAACTAAAATAAAAAAATATAGCATGACCAACATTGCCAAAACTAAGCTGGAGGAGAAGGAGGAGGAGGATCATTGTCTACATTATCATGAATGCCATTGTGATCACCAAAGGCCTGTAAATAATAAAAATATAAACAATTAGTAATCATCATAGCCAAAACCTACCTATGAAACCATGGAAACTAAAAAATAGTAAACATAAAATATAATATAAAAACTTAAAAATTCCAAAAATAAACCTTAGGAGGTTCTAGAGTAATATCTTCTGGGGCAAAGTTATAAAGACTAGTCTCTAACTTGTGAAGAATTTACTCTTCACTCATGTTGCCCAGTCAATTTCACCAAGGTCTACTCTTGTTAGGACCTTTTCCCTCTCGATGTCTATCTACTTGAGAGAATTGCAGGAAAGGTTGGCTGTATTAGTCTTCCCAAATGTAGTAGTCATCTAAGGGGTAGGGGAATTAGTCACTATCACAAATTCTACAAATAATCTTAAAGGTGTCCTCCATGTTTATGCACTGCAAAAATAACTCATGCTTTTGATGCTCAATGTCCTCCTTATGTAACCATTTTATATAACTCTTTTTATTTCCCTTATATACCACTTGTGATCCTCTTTTTTTCCATCCCACTCAAGTACCCAATCACAATAGTTCCTCTATTCTCTAGTCTTACGAACTAACTCCATTTTCTTGTGCTTTCCCACATTGCTCCTAGCTAGAGTAACCTGGCTTTGGATGGCACTTCAGTAGCATGACCACTCAATTTCTTTAGTACACAAGGAGCCTTTGCTGGCCACATGGGCCTTTATAAACTCTTTGTAGTCTCTAAGGTTCCTAATCTCAACTATATGCTTCTTGTTCTCCTTTTCTAAGATCACCACTTTCTCCCATAGGAATTTATTGGAGCATTGGAGCTCTCAAGATGTCTTGGCACATGAGATAGCATATTTAGTATCCTCCATGTACAATCTCCATGGAACATTCTCTACCTTGAGTGATAGTGTAGGGAGCTCATTAAGCTCAATGTCATGTGCAAGATCCCATCTAACCTTAAATACTATAATAGCCAAAGCATAATACAAAATCAAAAATGAAAAAAAATAACCAAAATAACCAAAATATTTCAAACTACTAGAACCATGTAACCATGAAATATGAAAAATAAAAACATAAAAATGCAAAACCAAAAATGAAAAATAAAAATGCACTAATTGGTCTTAACAATAGAGGGGGCTATTTACTATAGCCAATTACCCATATCATCCACCATGCCTTGCATGAATTTAGTCTTATCTAGAACTTCAACCAAAGGCTTTTCCTAAACATAGAGGTAGATGCTTTTAGAGGAGGCTCATGTACTATAACAAGTATAACGATCAACATAGTTTGCAAAAATTGACATAAACTTTAAAAGAAAAAATATAAACAAAACTAAACAAGTACTTGGAAGATCATAAGGAGTATCCATGAGAGAGTTGTCTCCTAGAGGTTAGTCCTCAAAAATAACATCCATGATATCTAATGCTTCATTGGGTACCCTTTCTTCCTCCTCCTTGCATCTTATCTCCTTCTCTTCCTTATGTTTTTTTTTCAACTTTTGCAACAACTTGGACTGCCAACCCTTGTTATCTCCCTGTAACCATGGCAAAGAAAAAACACAGAACAAGTTAGCAAACATTTTTGTTAACAAAACTATATATACATAATAGTACAAGAAATATAAAAACATACAACATACAAAATGTATACATACATACATGCAGCAAATTGATGCACCTTATCAAACCTAACGTATACCTTCTTACATGCTAGCTAATCAACAACAAGAGCATTTACTTCAACTTGTGGCCTCTTCATCTTCTTTTTAGCTACACCATCAACTTATGCATGTACCTTCTTAGCTCTCTTAGCATTATTATCATATGTAACATGGGGTTCAATCCCTATGCTATCAAGGAAATAGTAATGCACATCATTAAACCTCTTAGTGGTAACTATCAATGACTCTAAAATATCCTTAACTAGTGGATCTTGGATATGCATCACTGGGACAATGTGTCTTGTCCAAGGCTTGGAAAACTAGGAGCGATCACAGCTCATCCACTTTCTATCTTTCTTAACTAGCAAGAATTCCACAAACCTTTGGAGATATATAGCAAAGAATATGAAATGCATGTAACATATCATGTCAAGATTATTGCAAATTTTTTGGATTTTATCGTGTAACTCAGAGATCAAGAATGTAGCCTAGTTAAACCTACTATCATCAATGAGAACTTTTCTCATGGTTTAAGTGAAACACCACAAAAATTTCAAGCTTAGTACTTCTCCAACAAGAACCAGGCTAAGTCATGACATTCCTCAACATGGTTGAAGCTCGAGGGCCCCGTAGATAGCTTCAAGCGGAGTCGAACTCAACAAGAAGCAGGTCCTTGGGACCCACAGACAACCACGACATCTGCTATCAAACCTGGCAACTTCGGAGCTTGAAATACTTAGTTTACATTAAGTATGTATTCTCAGCATATACGCTCGATGCTCACAGCGTATACGCCCAGCGTATACGTCCCAGATTGCATCCCCAGTGGCGTATATGCCCAGCGTAGACGCCTCACATGTACGCTCAGCAGGTACAACTGATGTATACGCCTGGCACGTAATCCCTGAAGACGGCATGGAAACAGCATTGCAGAGCAAGGTTTGGTATAAGGCAACAACTCACACGAGTAGAGCAACCATCAGCGTATACACCCGGCAGACAGCGTATACGCCAGCATCCACAGCATATACGCCCAGTACATCTAGCATATACGCCCACAGTCTACGCCCACTTGATACAGCGTATACGCCCAGCAAATGTAACATGTACACTTGTAAATTTTATTCTTTCGCACCCGGTCAACGCGCCACGTGTCACCCAACCCGAGTCTAATGTTAAAACCTATATAAAAACCCTAATTTTTCACTAGCCCAGGGAGGGGGTTGGTAATTTTGAGCAAAACTAGAGAGAAAAATAGAGACGCTGAGAACTAGAGCAAAGAACCTTATACACTAGACAACCCTGTATGCTGAGCATATAGCCTCTACGCTATGCCTATAGTTTGAACCAACCAACAGTCATCCCTGCATCCACCGGGGCTATTCGTCTGCCTTGTGTCAAAGCCACAACTGCGTTAGACCGGTGCATTGTAACTCTTATTTTGAAATACCATTGTTACATTTTCTTCCTAAAATCTGTTACAATTTGCATTAATTGTTGCATGTATACTATTTACGCTCTTTTATGTTTACGCTCCGTTTGCATTAGTTACGTTGTTTACGCTCCGCTTTACGCCTGTTACGCCGTTTACATATAACCCAGTGTATAGCACTTCAGTGTACATTCGGGGAAATCCTTGCCTGATCCGCATGTGGACCACTCAAGGTACTCTACCTTCGTTAATTCCAGCTTGCCCTCAAGCGAAGGTAGGGTCTTCTGTGCATGTCCGGTGATCCCCCGATCTTTGTTTCCTTCCAGTCGAAGATCGACGATTTTGGACGGTACAGAAATTGGTGCTAGAAGGAGGGCCTCTGTCTTGAACTTACTGTGCTTCAGAGCTCTTAGCGTCTACGCTGTTGAGTATACGTCGACCCTTTCTGCAAACCTCTCAGCGTTTACGCTACTCAGTTTAAAACTTACTGTCTGCAAACTATCCAGCGTCTACGCTGTTGAGCGTCTATGCTGCTCCGTTTAAAAATTACCATCTGCAAGTCTCTCAGCATCTACGTTGTTAACCATACGCTGACTCTGTCTGCAAACTCCCTAGCATCTACGCTGTTGAACATACGCTGTCCGCTATACGTTGTAGACCCTGTCTATGCTATACGTTGACCCTGCACATTTTATGCTGTAGACTTTGTCTACGCTGCACACACAACTCTGTTTATGCTGCTAACACACATGCTGCTCACTTTACGCTGTAGACTTGGTTTACGCTATGCACTAACGACATACGCTGACTCTGTCTACGCCCTACACCATAAACTCGTTTACACTACCGTCCATATACGCTACACTCTGTACACTGTAACCCCGTTTACGCTGTACGCTGATGCTGTATACGCTGCTTAGCATATACATTGTACGCTCTATGCTGTAGATTCTCTACTCTGTATACCTATACGTTGTCTACGCTGTCATTATACGTTGGTCGTTGAAGCCTATACGCTGAGACCCAATCTATACGCTGTGCGTCACGAATGTAGGTTTACGTTACCCTAAGTACTCCAATTCCATATCCCTTCACTGTGTGATATTCTCTACTATTCATCATGAACCTCGCAAACACCACCGCTACAACCACCTAGGTCACTGACATCGTAGGCACCATGGCCGTCCAACAGCCCGTGGTACAACCCATAGTAGGGCCTCGCCGGTCCCTTAGATTGCAAGGGAGAAACCCATCATCTAACATCATAAATCAAGACCAGTACAACTTCATATGCGTGAAAATACAAGCCAGCCTAATCGTGGACCGAGCCAAAATGGAAGTCAAGAGGAAATACAAACTTTTCTATAGGAGAGGGCAAGAGTTCATTCCTTCCCCATACGACATCATCCCTCTTCCAGAGCCTTACGCTGAGCTCATCACACAACTCCTTCTGCAAAGGATCCAGTCGCTAGATCAGCCTGTAGTAAATCCTCAATCGAAAGAGGAGGATGAGTTCACAGCTCAATCCGAGCATGAAGACTCATACCACATCCTTAGCCCACAAACTTATATAAACTTGTTGTTTCACCCATTCACGGGCAAAACTTCGTCCCTCCAGCCACTGAACATCACGTAAGTGCATGCACCTCAACAAGACGTAGCCGCACTCGTCCCCATTCCTCCACCAATCGACATTCAAGTCAACACACTTCCCCTCACAATTCCTCCCACAGCCACGGCACCCCCATTTTTACAAATGCAACCCCCTCCAAACAATGTAGGAGTGACCTTCCCACCCCGTGTGATCGGGACGCCGCATGTGATACCGGCATCTACATCTGCCCATTATATCCCCCGGGTCCAAACTCACAGAGCCCCTATTACCACTGTAGCTCAACAAGTTCAGGGGATTCCTACACAAAACATGACCGGGCAATGGGCAGCGATTGGTGTTCAATCACATCAACCCCCTCACTCCAACATACCACCTCATACAATGCCACTGGTCAACATCCCCCAAACACAACCACAACAACAACAACCCCCTGCGTACAATATGCTGCCTCTAATACCACCCGCTATAAATATTCCACAAGTACAACCGCCAACTACACAGCTTACAGCCTTCCAACCTACTATCCAACAATCTAACATGTACACCGTACAACATCCCCAAGCTGTCATCTCACCTAGCACTCAAGACTGGGCAGATGCTAAAAAACTAATGCAGGAACTAACTGATGAGGTCAAACGCCTCAAGACGGCTGCCGATGGAGAGTTGAAGGTAGTGGACTTTTACCACGATGACCCCATTAGCTCTTCCGTTCTGCCCCTAACCTTACCCAAAGGTGTATCATTACCTACGCTAACTATATATAACAAGGAGATGGACCCCAATGCCCACCTTATAACATTTAGACTAGAATGCACATTACTTCAGGCATGGCCACACGTCATTTTGCGAGTGTTCCCTATGTCTCTGGTAGGGAGAGCACTTGATTGGTATCGGGCCTTGCCAAGGAACTCGATATTTTCTCTAGAGGAGTTGTTACATCAATTCGTTACCAGGTTCAAGTATAACTTGAAACCTGAAGCGACACTTGACAGTCTTATACAAGTCAAACAAGCACCTCTAAAACCTGTACAAAAATTCATCCAAAGGTGGAGTGCTGCTCTCAATGAGTTACATGAGCCAATCCCCCAGATGTATCTGCTCACTATTCTAAAGGGGTCTGTCAACGACTTTTTCAAATCCAAGTTATATTATCTCAATGCGCGTAACCTCAATCAAGCCTTTGTACAGATTAAAAACATAGAGGAGGTGGCCCAAAATAGCCACGATCTGCGTATTTAGCCTTTAAGAATCAACACAGTAAAAAAGATAAAGAAAAGGCTAAAACAACTATAGCAGCGTTGGCAGAAACACACAAGCAAACATGGGACAACAAAGCAAACCACCTATTGCCCATACTAATTACACTAAACCCACTCCTGCGATTGCACCAAAATCGTCCTCATCACAAAACCCAACACCAAACCGTACAAGAAACTTCAAAAGGAAAGAACCCTCCCAATACACACCACTACCCATGAAACCATCGCAGTTGTTTGACCAACTCCTGAAGGCTGGGTTAATGAAACACAAACAGTTATCCCCTGCTGCAATCCAGAGACATGATCGGTTCTATCAATTGGTTCAAAACCCAAGCTTAGCAATGCCGGATGAACCCCCAGTACCAAAAGGTTTTAGAATGGATTGCTTCTGCGACTATCACCAACGTAATGGGCATGGCACGGATTACTATTTCACCTTGAAACAAGACATACAACGAATGATCAATGGAGGTCAAATCACTTTTGATGAGGCCAACCCGGTCCAACAGCAAAACCAAGCCATGGATGTGTATAAGGATCCTCTGAATACCAAAGAGGCACCGTACGTTATTAACACAATCTACCTAGATAACGAACCTAAAACACCGAGCATTAACACTGTCTACTCTGACCATAAACAACAACCGCCTAACAAGCCATTTGTAGTACGTATTCCTCCCACTGCATCAACATCCATGCCTCAATCATCATACGCCCCGCAGCAGCCATATGTTGTCCACGTACCCCCCGCCATAGCAACTCCTAACACCCCGACCCGCGAAAAACCATACGTGGTGCACGTACCTCCCGTCACTGCTACCGTAAACCCACCAAACCCTCCTACTCGGCCTGCCCCTTACATAGTCCAAATACCACCTACGGTCGCAATAGCGGAGGTACAACCTCCAGCTAGGCCAACTCCATACGTCGTTAGGACACCCAAAAGTCCTAGTGATCACCAATCCTCTAATTCCCAGATACAAAATAAACCAAGCCCCTATGTCATCAAGGTGCCTAGCTAGTTTGGTACCCAACCGCAAGTCACTGTCCAACCGTAACCCCACCAGACTCCATACGTAATACGAATTCCAAGACAACCTGAGGCCTCAAAACCAACCACGCCCCCGCGTCACACACGAGAATGCTTAGCAGATAGGCTTACA
>MNCI01001410.1:44211-62994 GCA_015680685.1 Gnetum montanum
GGTGGAGAGGTCATGTTTAGCTTTGGTCTTTTCTCTAAGAAAATGACGACATTACCTCTTCCATAACCAAGTTAACATAATCTACAAAGATAATGTGCTCAGAGCCATCACAGGAAACATTTACGAGACAAGTCGAATAGCTCGTTGGAAAGACATGATAGCTAAGTTTGACCTACATTACATAGCGCAATCATCCATTAAGGGTCAAGCCATAGTAAATCAAATGGCCACATCACCAACGCACGATCAAGCAACGATAGAGCCAAAATTCCCAGATGAAAATATAAGCGCAATAGACATAGTACCCAATGACTACGACGCCATTTTAAACTTTGATGGAGCATCCACCTCTCGAGGGGGAAGTGCTACCACTATCATCACCTATCCCTCTGAGGAGATCAGACCCTTTGCTTATCGTTTCAACTTTCACTGTACCAACAACATAGTAGAGTACGAAGGTCTCCTTAGAGGTCTTGCACCAGCACTGGCTTCAGACATCACACAACTGGTGGTCAGAGGAGACTCACAACTGGTCTTAAACCAAGTCACAAATATTTATACATGCAAAGCGCAACATTTACAACCATACTGTGACTTGGTAAAACATTTAATGAGGTAATTTAAAAACATCGATGTGTAACACGTCTCTAGGAACAATAATACCATCGCAGACACACTGGCCACCTTAGCGTTAAACATATCACCTGACATGTTCCATACATTACCAAGCTCCATAATCATTTGTGCCAAACCAATAACCGATACTCTTGATGCGTTGCTAATTGCATCCGTTAGTACAACACACATGATAGAATGGTATGATGACATAAAAGAGTACCTTCTATGCGGTGAAACACCGCAACACTTAACGAATGCACAAAAAGATGCGGTACAAAAACGTTCTAGGCAATACGCACTGGTAGGGGACACATTGTGTCATCAACCCTACGAAGGCATATTGCTAACATGCATTGGTAGTACTAATGCCCAAACCATCGTTGAACAAGTACACGGTGGACTATGCGGAGGACACATAGCACCAAAAGCAATGGCAACAAAGATAAGATGTCTAGGCTATTATTGGCCACACATGAAGTATGATTGTCTCTCCAAGGTTAAAACATGCAGTACTTGTCAAAGACATAGTAATCTAATCCATGTCCCACCAAATGAGTTGCATACAACACAAATCACGTGGCCCTTCCAAAAGTGGGGGTTGGACCACATCGGACCACTAACATCCTCATCTTCTGCAGGGCATAGTTTCATCATAACCGCAATAGAATATTTCACGAAGTGGGTAGAAGCTATGCCCCTTCGAAAAACCACGTCTAAACACATATGCAACTTCATTCTCGAAAATATTGTAACCCGTTTTGGCATCCCTATGACCATCATCACTGACAACAGGCCACAATTTAGCAACGCCAAAACCAAAACCTTCTGTGAAAGCCTGGGGATCAAAAACTCATTTTCATCCCCTTACTACCCCCAGAGAAATGGGCAAGTAGAGGCCACCAACAAAATGATCAATAAAATACTCAAAAAGATGCTTACCCAAAGCAAGAGAAGATGGCACAAACAATTGGTATACGCATTGTGGGCATATCGCATGACACATCAAACTTCAATAGGTAAAATGCCATATAGCCTTGTTTACGGTTCAGAAGCTGTTTTACCTTTGGAATTGCAGGTACCATCTTTAAGGATCACACTCTCTGGACTCCTCAATGAAGAGCAAAATAATGACCTACGCATCATTGACCTAAACTCAGTGGAGGAGGAACGCATACGTGCACTCGATCAGATCGAGTGGTACCAAAAATAGCAACGACAACGCCAACGGCACGACATTCATAAGCGTCCCATAAAAGAAGGTGACCTTGTACTTAAAATTGTTCGGGAACACCAGAACAAATTCTTAGCCAACTAGGAAGGGCCTTACTTGGTCACCAAAGCATACGACAACGAGGCATTCAAGTTAGCTGATATGGAAGGAAATGAGCTCGCAAATCCTACTAATCACTTATTCTTGAAACCGTTCCATATTTGAGTACAAGCTCAGGTACGTGCGAGTCCTAGCATCATAACTATAAACTGATACCACAGCTCGTCTTGGAATCATGACGATAAACTGATACCATAGAACAGTCCTGGAACCATGACTTAAAATTGATACCACAGCTCGTCTTGGCATCATGATGGTAAACTGATACCACACAGTGTCTGCAATGACAATAAACTAGCACCCATCCGGTATGACAGTAAACTGCCACAGTTGCATTCACCAGAGTCCGCTAAGACTATAAACTGGTTTGCCTCTTCACGGTCCGCCAAGACTGAAAACTGGCAATGTACTGTCTGCCACAACACTAAACAGGCAATGTCCAACGGGTCATGACATAAAACTAACCCATGATAGTCTGCTAAGACTATAAACTGGCTTGTTCATCTCTGTTTCTTCAATCTATGGCTGCATCCAAATCGCTGCATCGCTCGCCATCGGCTAATCCTCACAACTTTGCTGCCAGCCATATACCGTGCTAGACATCTCATCCAGTGCCTTTGTTTCGCCAGTTGCTGTTTAAGTCTAAGCCTACTTACTCACCCATGGTTTTCTTGTTCTCTTGGAGTTGTGTTTACAGGATGACACTCAGAGGTGTTCGTACAAGAATGCACTTCGTCACAAGTAGCAAGGTGAGACGTTGTTCACAGCACACATGGCAAGACTAAATCAAACCATTCACTAGTACATCTCCATTTCTTGGTACATTTCCTCTCTATTCATCAACATACTCTACTCAGCCACACCTCTGATACACCCAGTACACTCAAAACTTTAAGCATGCTGTTGCACATTGCAACACTTTGAAGCAGTTGCAACACACAACATAGCACTTGAGCATGAGTACAAGATCAAAACAAAGCTTCTTAAAAAAAACAAAAAAAAACAAGATGACAGTTGTCTTGAAAACAAATACTCATGTCAAAAATAATCGAGTGACATCCCGTTGCATGGCTTTGGCTCTCTGCCAAGAGGTTCCCCCTAAAACACTAAACAAGAGCCATGTTCCTCCAAAGAATGCAACACATCATCATGTGGCTTTGGTCTCGCCAACAAGTCCTCTTGGACACTAACAAGAGTCTTGTTCCACCAAAGGATGCGCATCGCATGCCTTGATTCTGAGTCTGCTAAATAATGGCTATTGACAGGGATCAACATGATACACACCCGAGCATCCCATTTACTAAACACAATCCTTTGGTCAGTTCCCAGTCCTCACAATCTCCATTTCCCTACCAGCTACAAATTTCACTTTCGCAATTCCATGTACTACTGAACACGGTACGATAATGTCTAGTCAAGTGGCAAAGGACAGAGTCTTTATCGAGTTACTTGTGGTGTTTTGTACTTCTTTGTCGACGCTTCTCGGGTCGATTCCTCCAAACGTCAACAAAGAAGGGCCAATGAAACACCACAAAAATTTTGAGCTTAGTACTTCTCCAATAAGAATCGGGCTAAATCATGACGTTCCTCAGCATGGCTGAAGCTCGAGGGCCCCGTAGACAGCTTCAAGAGGAGTCGAACTCAACAAGAAGCAGGTCCCCGAGACCCACAGACGACCATGACATCTGCTATCAAACTTGGCAACTTTGGAGCTTAAAATACTTAGTTTACACTAAGTATGTATTCTCAGCGTATACGCTGGGCGTATACGCTCGATGCTCACAGTGTATACGCCCAGCATACATGCTCAGCGTATACGCCCAGTGTAGACGCCTCACATGTACGCTCAGTAGGTACAACTGATGTATACGCCTAGCACGTAATCCCTGAAGACGGCATGGAAACAGCATTGCAGAGCAAGGTTTGGTATAAGGCAACAACTCACACGAGCAGAGCAACCATCAGTGTATACGCCTGGCAGACAGCGTATACGCCCAGAACATCCAGCGTATACGCCAGCATCCACAACATATACGCTTAGCGTATATACCCAGTACATCTAGCGTATACGCCCTCCATGCCCAGCGTATACACCCACAGTCTACGCCCATCTGATACAGCATATACGCCCAGCAAATGTAACATGTACACTTGTAAATTTTACTCTTTCGCACCCGATCAACGTGCCACGTGTCACCCAACCTAAGTCTAACGTCAAAACCTGTATAAAAACCCCAATTTTTCACTAGCCTAGGGAGGGGGGTTGGCAATTTTGAGCAAAACCAGAGAGAAAAACAGAGATGCTGAGAACCAGAGCAGAGAACCTTGTACGCTGGATAACCCTGTATGCTGAGCATATAGCCTCTACACTGTGCCTACAGTTTGAACCAGCCAACAGTCATCCCTACATCCACCGGGGCTATTCGTCCACCTTGTGTCAAAGCCACAACTGCGTTAGACCGGTGCATTGTAACTCTCATTTTGAAATACCATTGTTACATTTTCTTCCTAAAATATGTTACAGTTTGCATTAACTGTTGCATGTATACTGTTTACACTCTTTTACGTTTACGCTCCGTTTGCATCAGTTACACTGTTTACGCTCCGCTTTACGCCTGTTACGCTGTTTACATATAACCCAGCATATAGCACTTCGGTGTATGTTCAGGGAAATCCTTGCTTGATCCACGTGCGGACCACTCAAGGTACTCCACCTTCGTTAATTCCAGCTTGCCCTCAAGTGAAGGTAGGGTCTTCTGTGCGTATCCGGTGATCCCCCGGTCTCTGTTTCCTTCGAGCTGGAAACCGACGATTTTGGACGGTACACTAAGCTTGTTGAATACCTATAGTCATCTTGAAAACAACATGGAAAATGCCTTAGAGAAAAATAGAGGATAAGTCTCATTAGACTCTTTAACTTTGCACTAATCAAGGGTTAATGCTCCACTACTATGAGAGTTAATCAATTCCTCCATTTCCTCTCTTTGGCTCACCTCTTTCCCTACTTTTATAAAAACCTAAACACCATCAAAAGATAAGCCAAAGAGATCACTGAATGTAAACTCACTAATGCTCAAAACCATAGGAAAACCATGACTATGAGAGATGAATTTATTCACTCCTTTGTTAAAGGAGTCAATTACATTCACCATCTTTGTTATGGGCATAAATGGGCTAGGAAGCATAAATAGATCAAGTAAACCTACATTAGTAATCTTCTATTGAATCTCACAAGGAGCTATGCTTTCCATCCACTCCTACGATGAGATTACTGCACCTCACTTAAGTATGATTTTCTCCTTTGCATGGCCTAAGGTGATCATAGTGAAAGTAGACCCACGTACAAAGCCTATAACCAAACATAGGTAGCCCATTAGTCTTTTACATAGTTAAAAAATACAAGGTCAAGAATGTATAAGCATAAAAATAAAATAAAACTAACTAACTAAAACTAAAATTACTAGAAAACAAAAAAATACTAAAAATGTTGGCTATACAAAAAAGAAAACTACTTACTTTACTTAGATAAAACTAGAGCCTTCATAACCATGGGTGCGTGTACTCCTAGATCTAGGAGACCACACCAGTTATGAGTAGTCCCAGTAGCTAAACATCTACAATAAACCTAAGAAAACCATGATGTATACCTGCCAAAGTCATCATGTAGTTGTTGCAACACCACCAACATTACAATTTGACCTTATGTAAGTACTTCCAAGGTTGTATGTGCCACAAATAGAACTTCAACACTTTTGATTAATCCTCCATCATGTACCCTATACCTATAACATGAGAACATGAAAACCATTAGAAAAAATAGCTTTGGAATAGCAAAAATAAAATGAAAATTTGAGATAGAGCTTACACTTACAAAAGATAGAATATTTTGAGAAGATTTTAAAATAAGTTGTTGATCGAGTGGCCTACCATCAGGGTCTTATTAGAATTGTATCAAGAATACTTAGGCATATCCTAGATCTGGGATAACTTTCACATACTTGGGGTAAACAAACTATTAAGCTACTCACCCTCTACTCAAGTATCAAGATCATCTATAATGAACTTCATGATGCAAATAGCAGATCCTAACAACAAAGTCTCTGCAATCATAGCTACAATGTCCATGCCAAAGTGTGACCACATGATCATACTAAATTTTTGGTGTAGGGGTGCCAAGAACTCTCTTACCCTAGGTCTAAACCACACTAAGTCACAATGGTCAAGACCCATGTTGGGGTTTAGACTATTCTATTAGCTACCCCCATGCAGAATAGGATCCCTACTAGCTCAATGACAATTACAATGGATTTAAAAAATTCCCTACATAGATAAACCATATAGCCATAGGAAAATATGATAACATTAAGGCAAAATTAGACAACAATAGAACCAAGTATAACACATGTGATGCCAACGTTGGTACAAAAAGTGCACAAAAAATGTGCAAAATAACCAAAATAATTAGTTCCAACTATAACATGAACAAAAGTTTAACCTCTTGACATATTCACAAACACATAACATGAAAGCTCACTAGTAGACATTTAAGCAAATAGTTATTATGAAAACAAAATTTAACATAACTAGCAAGCTAAACTTGATAGCATTGAAGCCTTGTGCATAAAAACTAGTAAGAAACATGATGTCAAAACTATGTTATTAACTTATATGCTAGGCCCAGGAAAGATTCAAGGGAAAGTGGTAGTGAAAACATGAGTTTTATTGTATAATTGAACCAATACGCTACCATCAAAAGTTATGAAAAATCTCAAAGCATCCTGCATGGCCCAAAAACCATAGAAAATATCATACATTGTCCAAGATGCCTAGGAAAAAATTCATTATAGCCTAAAATCCAAACCAAGATGACCAATGTTGTCAATATTGCCTAAAAAGCTTGACAACTCAACATAGAAACTGCAACAAACTTACATAGTTTCCATGGCTAGAAAAAATTAAAAATTTTATTTCTAGATCTAAACACTAAGAACAAGTACCAGATAATCCAAACCCTCCTTCAACATTGCACTAACAACTCTTAAATCACCAAAATCTTAATTTGGAATTGCTTAAATTTTTTCCAAAAAACCCAATTTATAGTGAAACTACTAGAGTAAAACCTTTGTAAAAAAATATGAAAAAAATTCAAAAAAATTCCAAAATTCATCTTAGGCCCCTCTACACTACACCAGTAACCCCCAAGAACCCTAGACACTACCCATAAGTGGCTAAAAATTGTCAACACTATTAATTTTTCAAGGGAAAGATTGCAGAAAAAGCAAAAAACATTATGCATTGGGTTGGAGGAAAGACCATAAAAATTAAGAACTCCAAAAATTATGACTCTACCACTAGTGCCATGGTAAAACCTTGTACTACATTCCTATGAAGCCCAAAACTAACATTTTCATTCCATGAACTTATTAAAAAGGAACAATATTTGACTAATTTTCATCAAAATCAGAGAAAAAATGTTGTAAACAAGCTTAGAGAAAAAATTCAAATATCCATTGAAACACACCTTTAAGCCAAAATTTTATTATAGGGATAGTCACACAACCTGAACCTTCTATTTGACATAGATAGAATGAAACATTTCAATTGGACCAAGCCTAGGCATTGAAAAACATTCCTACAATTTGGCAAAAATTCATAAAAAATGGCAAGAGATGGGTACTTAGCCATCTTGGATGAAGATCCTTCAATTACAGAAGGATTTGAAAGTTTAGATATGATCCATACAACCTTGTCTACATCCTCCAATACAAGATTTCTACTTAATGATCCCTTTCTCTTTAACATGATTACCAACACAATATTGATTTTGCCTTAGCTTGTCTACAATGGAAGCCAAAATCCTTACTTCTACTTTAACAACATTGTGCTCAGAGATGTATGGGTGTGGAATTACCCTCAAATATCAAGTATTTGATATTTAATAGTCAAGCCTTACTTTTAAATACTACCTTAGTAAAATCAAAGTTTGGATGGGTGCATATGTTGAGAATTGGTGCTTGAAACCCTCTCCTAGTACTTATGCACTATGGATGGAAACTTGGTATGCTAGGAAACTTACCTGACATATAGTAAACTAAGTGTTCATAAAAGGAAAGACCTTGTACATTAGGTTTACTTGGGGTTATACCTTATGAAGATGTTTGACCTTGAGTGAGCCCCATAGGACGTAAGTAAAAAAATACTAAAAAATTTCCATATGATATGGTTTTAATTCCAAAAAATTATCACACACTATGGCATCATGCACCACAAGCTGTGAAGCTTGTAGTGTAGTGTGCGAAGCCTCAACCACTATCTAGATTGACTCTCATACTTTAACCTTGGCTTGGGATGATTAGTAGAGCTATATATCTCTCCAAAATTCTTAAATGCTCCCACATGAGCCCCTAGATACCAAAAAATAAGCTAAAATGGTAAAGAAAAATCTTACAACTACATTACACACTCAGTACATGAGCCTCACATGCTAGCTAGCTTGTGGAACAACATGTGGGATTCAAACCAGTTGTTGCATGACCTTAGACAAACGTGAAAATAGATAATTTCAACCCTAAGTACTAATGGTGATGTTTATGGAGCTCTAAAACCAAATCAGAAAGATTTAAAATTAATTAATCCTTAGCCCACATGCTAGGCACATAGACCCCACATGTTGGCTAGTGTGTGGGACAATGTTTTGACCAGATCCTGCTACTGAAAACTACTTAATTTGACTAGTGAAAAATAAGAGAACTAAGGTGAAAGATAAGCTAATATTTAACCTCCTTTAAGTCTTTAACAATTGAGTTTAAGCCTAAGATGCTAAGCTTGTAGGCCCACACATTACCTAGTGTGTGGGCTTGAAAGAAACTCTTACTTAGCTTCTTAGGATGTCAAAATTACTATTTCTAACACAAAACCATAGGCATTAATATTAGTGGCCCTAAAGCTAAAAAAGCCAAGTCAAACAAGCTTAAAATTAACCAATATTTATCCCACACAATGGGTAGATAGACCCCACATATTGTCTAGCATATGAGGTAGCATGTGAAAAGTTTCGATAGGTTTTTGACACTAAAAATGGCTCAAAATTTTATTGTTAGAGCTTGGGAATCTTAAATGGGAAGTAAAGCTAATATTTAACCCTATTTGATTCAAGAAAAGTGAGTTTCGCACTCACATGATGGGCCTGTGGGCTCCACACACTACCCAACATGTGGGATAGAATGTGGGCTTCAAACTAGCCCTTGGTTAACTTATTTTAGCTTGAAAACACCTATTTTTAACACTAAAACCTATGCACTATCCTAGAAACCTAATATGGCAAAAGGGCTACCTTTAATAACTTCATGAACCAAACACTAAGCTCTCATACACTAGGACCCTAGCCTCACATGCTACCCAACATGTGGGATACCATGTGAGGTCTTTGAAAACCTTCTACTGCTTAAACTAACTCCAAATTTAGTTCATCTCACATCCTAGGCCACTACACTAACACAAAAAGTCTATAATAGTTAAAACTAGTCAAAAGAGCCTCCCCTCAAACTAAGTCTTCAACTCTACATATTGGCAACACAAGTGCCACACGCTGGTCAGCATTTGGGCCAATGTAGGGGATATAAATAAGCTTTTTACTAGTCCAAAATCACTCCTCATAAAAGCTACCTAGACCCTTCTCTAGAGTCTTAATATTACCATAGAAGCCTAAGAGTGTTAAATACTGAGTCAAAATCACTTGAAAATTATATGGTCAAATTCAACATGTTGGGATACTAGAACCACATTTTGTACAACATGTGGGCTCAACGTGTAAAAGTTTGGTAGGCAAAGAACTCAATTCAAACTCGCTAATCCTCAGTCCAAGACACTCTAAGAAGCCCTACACTTGCCTTACACAGTATAGAGATGATCAAACTAAGTCAAAAAAATCCTAAACTTAACAAGAATCCTTCACATGCTAGGGATTTGGATTCCACATGCTATGATGTTAGGCTAGACTGCTCACAAATTGAGTGAATAGTTCTCACATGCTAGGGATTTAGCACTTCAGCCTTTTTGAGTATGTAATTAGTAAGGAACCTCTTTTTGAGAAGTATGTAATTGGTTTTGCATGAACTTTTGACCTTTTTTAAGCATATACACAAGATTCACTACCTTGGTTTACAAGCTTTCTACTTGATTCAATGGTTTGTAACCTATTTTTCTATGTTTTAATTACCTTGAATATTCATTTAGTCTCTTATGCCTCATTTGGCCTTGTCCCACCTTCATTTGATATAATTGAATATCATTTCCAATGCTTTATAACATTAATTATCCTAGTTGTACCTTGTTTGGCCTTATCTTGACATTCTTATGTCCAATGATGGTCTATTACTAAGTCATGTTGCATCATTTTGGGATTATTTAGCAAATCATGTCATTCTAATGCCACTTAATGTGCTTTTGGTTGATATGTAGGATTGGAATATGGACACATGGATGAAGTTTAGCCTACCTTTAAGTCTCAATGAATCCTATGATAATGTTGAATAGTCAATCGATCTTGAGTGCCTAGATTTTAAGTATGAGAGCCTACGTAATCATATAGCCTTAATAGAAAAGTCCCTCAGGTGGCTTGAACACATAGTCAAAATCCTTAACCTTGAGGTTGGTAACATTACTAAGGTCTCTCTAGCTATAGTTCCCAAGATGACACACAATGGTAAGGAGAAAGTGTTAAAACAAAATTCCTCACTCAAATCAGGATAAGCTTAAGACATCACCAAGGCCCTTCTAGATAACATTAAAGTGTTTTCTTAATCATAAGAGAATATGCTAGGTCTCAAATCCATGACTAGTGCAACATAGCATCATACTTGATCCCAGTGTCAAGCAAAAGGTTCACAAAATTAGACCAGACTTATTCCTAGTAGTTTGTGACAAGATCATGAAGCTTTACCAAGCTAGTTTCATTTGAGCTATCAATTACATTGATTGGGTATCTAATATAGTAGTGGTTCCCAAGAAAAATGGAAGCATTCATATTTTTATTTATTTCTAAGATTTCAACAAGGAAAATATTAAAGATGATTTCCCATTTCCTAGCATTATTTAACTTATCAATACCATGGTTATACATGTCTGATTGTCTTTCATAGATGGGTTCTTGGAATATAACCAAGTTAGGATCAAGCTAGACATCAACTATACCCAACCTTCATGACCATTTTGAGAATCTTTTGTTATAGCATGATGTCATTCAATTTAAAGAACACAAGTGCAATCTATCAACAAGCCATGATCCATATATTTAGTGACTACATGCTAGGGTTGCTTGATGATTATGTTGATGACATAGCAGTCAAGTTCAAAATAGTCAATGATCATGCATATGACCTCACTTTTGGTACTTCAGCAATGCCTAAAGTATGAACTTAGACTTAATCCTAAAAAGTGTGTATTTAACATTAAAATTGGTAAGATGATTGGTTTTGTAGTATTTGAGGTCGGGATATGTGTTGATACTGATAAGGTTAAATCCATAAGCAATTTGGCAGCACCCACTAATCTTAAGAAGCTATGGGAACTACAAGGTAGATTGTAATGCATTCATAGATTCATTTCAAGGCTTACAAATAAGTTGTAGCCCATGCAATACCTTCTTAAGAAGGGGATTCACTACGAGTAAACTAACCAATGCTAAAAAGCCTTTGATAACATTAAGTAAGAATTATTCCAACTACCCATTATAAACCATTTTACATATACCTTGCAATATTCAACATGTCCATAGCCTATTTGCACTATCAAAAATAGAATGATGGAGTAGAGCTACCCATATACTGCTTGAGCCATGCATTGATAGCTTACGAGACTTGATACATAGAGGTTGAGAAGTATTGTCTAGCCATAGTCTTCTCCTTTAAGAAGTGAAGATTCTACCTTTTAGGAGCCAAGTCAACATCCTATGTAAGGATAATTGATGAGCCGCAATATCGCGTCCGCCCCGCGATATCGCGTCCCATCTTATTATCTATAAATAAGAGGCAACTTCCCTTGTTTTAGGCAATTAGACTTAGACCCTTAGCTAAACTCTTGTAGTTTTACCATTCCAGAGTTAGAATAATTTCCATGTACCTACAGTAGGATTCTTAAAGTGAACAGATCTTTATTCGAGCAAATTGTACCTGAGCACACATTTGTGTACGGCAATAAAGACGAACTTTATGATAAACCTTGCAGCATATGTACTAAGCTAAATAGTAATTAATTTTTGTTGAATGTCTAAATGCTTTCTTAGTTAATTAATCTCTCTTTCAACCCTTGACTCTCCTAGTTAAGTACACTCAGTATGACTACTTCGAGCATGTGTGTAGTGCTTGGTAACCCAGTAACGATTAGCGTTTGGTAATCCCAACAGCATTGCATTGGTTCAAGATGTGTGCGGCGAGTGGGAATGGATACTAGTGTTAGGAATAATTAGAACTTAGTTAGTGAATATTTAATGTAAGTTAGTCACTTAGTTCTCTTCACCTTCCCCTATTAGCATAAGACATTAAAAAGATAAAAGTTATAAAAATCATATACCTCAAGCTTACTTAACCATACAACCATGAAAATACAAGTTTGGGAAGATAGTGTAGGGTTACCTCGCTGCTCATCAATAATGTACTAAGAGCCATAACAACCAATATATACAAGACTAGCCAAATAACCTAGTGAAAGACCATAACAACTTAGTTTTAGCTACATTACATCTCCCAAGCCTCAATGAAAGGTCAAATATAGCAACATAACTTAGGACTTTCCTAGTTAAGAAAAACATAGCCATCAATCCCAAATTCCTTAATGAGCATGTCAACATTGTCAACAAGGTATCCAAAGGTTATGAGGCCATTATGCACTTTGATTAGGCTTCAAATGCCCATGAGGCCAATAATGCCGCTATTATAACATCACCCTCTAGTGTGATCCAATCTCTCACTTATGGTTTTCAATTCCTATGTACCAACAATGTGGAAAAATATGAAGTGTTGATCAGAGGAATGATGGTAGCATGTAAGCAATGAATCAAATGCTTAATGATAAAAAATTATCTATAACTTATAGTTAACTAAGTAATTGAGGTTTATGCATGCAAAGCAAAACATTTATAAACTTATTGTGACCTAGCCAAGAAACTCATGCAACAATTTATAAATGTTGACATTCAACATATACTTCAAATTGAGAACACCTTAGTTGATGTCATTGCAACCTTAGTCCTAAGTGTGATACTAGATATGTTTACCAAGTTACCTTCCTTGATAGAGAATTGTACTCTTTCCATCATGCAGAATACTAAAAGTATCTCTATAACTACTATTGATAATGTTCCTCCATAGGAATGCTATGATAATATCAAGTTCTACCTAATGCATAGTGAATCTCCACTAAACAAAACTACTTCTCAAAAGAACACTATATGTAAAAGATCAAAATAATATTTCATTATTGCTGATAACACATTATGTTAAAGGTCTTATGATGACATATTTTTGGTGTTCTTGGGCAAAATCGAAGCTTTCATAGTCCTTAAGTAGGTCCACAAAGATGTATGTGAAGGACATAAAGGACCCACAACCATTGCTACAAAGATTAGAGAATTAGAATACTATTGGCCCTATCTAGAAAGTGCCTAGTTGTAGAAGGTTAAAAATTGTGATGCCTGTTAATAACATGGCAACTTAATACATGTGCCACCAATTGAAATACGTACTACTTAGATCACATGACTATTTCAATGATGGGGAATAGACATTATTGGACTTATAAATTCTAAGCCTTCTATAGGGCATAGATTCATCATCATCACAATTGAATATTTTACAAAGTGAGTTGAAGCTATTCCTCTAAGGAAAACAAGCTTCAACAAGTTTGTAAATTCATACTAAACAACATAGTGTTCTATTTTGGCATACCCTTAACTATAGTTACAGACAATAGACCATAGTTCAATAGCCAAGAAATCCAAGGCTTTTGTAAATAATTAAGCATCAATAATTTCATTTCATCACCATATTATCCTTAAGCTAATGGGAAAGTTGAAGCAAGCAATAAGATGATCATAAACCTTCTTAAAAATATGTCAAATAATAGCAGAAGTAAGTGGCATAAGCAACTTGTGCATGCACTTTGGACCTATAGAATAACCTTTCAAATCATAATTAGTGTAACCTTGTATATCCTTGTTTATGAATTAGAATCTATTTTACCTCTTAAGTTGTAAGTGCCATCCTTTAGGGTAACTCTATCTAACTTGAGCAATGATGAATAAGATAAGGATATTTTTATCATTAACCTCAATTTGATGAAGTAGTAAATACCAATGCTTGCTCACATCGAACAATATCAAGAGAAACAAAAATAATACATCATCATGATTCAAATAGACAAAAATTTAGGAAAGAAGATCTAATCCTTAAGGCCATTAATGAAAATACAGAAAAATTCTTGGCCAATAGGAAGGACCTTTCTTTATCATCAAAGCTTATGGAAACATAGCATTAAGATTGGTGGACATAGATGGGAATGAATTGGCCAACCTAGTCAGTAATTCCTACCTCAAACCTTATTATATCTAATGCTTAAATGTTTTCCTATAGCCCTTTTTTATCTTTGTTTGAACAAATTATTGACACTGATAACCTTTGTAACCTATGGTAAGTATCCAGTGCGACCTCTCATCCCTTTATTTTTGGCATAACAAAGGAACTATTAACTTTGTATAAATTTGTGAAGTAAAATACATATTTCTCATGTTATACAAATTATAACCTTTGGTGGCCTATATTTTGCTTATTTCTTAATATGACCTTAAGCAAACTATTGTGAGCACATGTATTCTTTAACTTGTTTTCATGTTCTCTTGAAGTTATGCTTGTAGGAAGAAGCCTAAATTCATCACAAGGATGCAACTCATCATAGTAGTGAGTTGCCACATGACCTCAATATGTGAGATTTGGTTAACTTGTTCCATTGTGCCAAGAGTGCTTATCTCACATCAATTCTATTACTCATTTAGAGTCATAATCCTATAGTTGAGTTACAACCTTCCCTACACTAATAACAACAAAGACCTATGTTTTTTGAATGCACCATGGTCATCTAACATCTCCTTTGATATTCTTTGACATCAAGTTTGTTGAATGCAATGCATCTCTTTCAATGAGAAAATAAAAACAAAATTTGGCCTTGGAAATGAAACCCAATGAAGGTTTCACCCCTCAAAAAAATCATGAATAAAAAGAAAATGAGAAAAAAAAATTGTAAAGAAAGCCAAGAGGCCAATGAAGCCTAAATTCAAATCAATAGCTTCAAAAAAAAAGGAAGGAGCCTAATGGCCAAAGAAACCCAAGAGTGGAGTACTACTTCCTCTAATACATTATCAAGTAACTAATAGTCTAAGAACAATGCATGAAGACAATCGCAATCAATAAGCATGTCACTACCATACCATAATTATGATGTCAAAATTTGAAATTCTTTGTTAATCCATGTAACCATATTTCCAATAACCAATATAGCCTTTATTTCCTCTTAAACCAATAACACTCCAACGTGACCTTATTTCACCATTGTGAGCACTCCTTGGCATGGTTTAACAAGTATAGAATCAAGAATGAAGAGGGAGTGTTGGTGATGAAAATTATAGAAGTTTTTTGCATTCTTTATTGATGTCTCTTAGGTCAATCCTCAAAACATGACCAAAGAGGAGCTAATGAAACACCCCAAGGAAAATTTATGTTACAACCCATAACCAAAATTCTTTATAATTTAGTGGGAAAATAAAGATAGATATAACTGCCTTATTTTTCCTAAAAAATAGTGCATTATGGCCTTGTACTAATGAAATTTAAGGCATTTTAATATAAAAATTGATATTTATAGCTCACATGATGTAAATTTCATGCATCCTAGCATGTGGAGGCCAAAAAAAAAATTCTTTACAAGCTACAAATGCCTTATATTCTAGTTTGTGCAAGTTGTAGGTCCCAATTATTCTAGCTTGTGGGGATTTAAAAATGCATCAAGTATTGCAAAATTTGATATTTTAGTTTCACACGCTAAGCATTGCAATTCTATACACTGGAAAACCTGTCAACATAATGTGTGAGATTTGGGCTTTAATACCTCATGCTAAACATTGTAGTTCCACATGCTAGGCAGCATGTGGGGATGAAATTTTAGCTATAATTACTCACATGCTACCAAAAGATGCTCTAAACATGATAGAATTTGCTAGGAATCTATTAACAATAATGCTAGAATTAACAACAATGAATCAAGGTCTCCATAGTCTATTTGAACTAGAATTTGTCTCATTGAAAGGACTTTTGGCATATTTTCATCATAGTTGGACTTGAAACTTTCAAAGTAGTGTAGATACCCAAGAGTCAACAACCATTTTTCCTTGAGTATAGATCAAAGTAGTGGAGAAAACCTGTAGTGAGAAAAGTTCAAGTAGCATATTGTATAGGATACTCAAGGATAGATTCGACTATAGAACACATCCTTCCAGTTGTATTGAATTATAAGCATTTTTCTTTGGAGCTCTTGGGCTTTAGAATTTTAAAAATTTCATTTTCTAAACTTTGGTTCTACAAATTTTTTCCATTATTTTAATACAAGTTTGCAATTTCTTCTGTTTGCAACATCTATTTTTCTACTTCCATTACTCTTAGATATAGCATTGTAGTTATCATCACAATAAATTTTCAATCTTTAATTTAAATTTCAATAATAGATCTCTAGGTTCCTGGGTGATTAACAAGCTTGTCCAAGGCACTGCAGATCCTTTTTTGCAAGGTTCATGGACCTAAAGTTAAAACTATTCTATGCTAAAATTTCCTAGATCTCTAGCACCAAATTTTTTAGGTGCTACAAGCCTTTGCTTAAGAGGACTCTAGTGATTGTAGAGTTAGTTGGCATCTTGTGCTTCATGGAAATTGTAGTTCCAAACTATCCTATCCCTAATGTGATAATTAATGAAAACATGAAAGTATGATTTCATCGTAGAGTAGTTGAGTTTTTGTTCTATCTACTTTCGAATTTATTATGATCCTTTGTTTACATCTGAGTGTATCCATAATGGACATGATATTGGAAATCATTCATGTCTAAGCTTTGAGCAATGTTTTAGAATACATGCAAGGTGAAGATTCCGGTTAAATTGAGCTAGCATACTAAATAATATCATAATGGTCTATGGTTCAAAATTTCTCTAAGATTTGGCACCAATGAGGTATCAACATAGTGGTAAGACACTTGATTTGGAAGCTCCAGGTCATGGGTTTGATTCCAAAACATACCTATAGGTGTTTGAATGCAAATAATACTATTTTGCTCACTTGAAAAACTTTGAATTTGTTTTGCAATCCACTTGCAAATGGTTAATTGATTAACATGTAAGTATATAATTTACCTTTTCTTAACTTATGATTATTCATTTTTTACATTGCTCCTAAGATTATGTGGTTTAATACTATGCATGCTTTACAATTATAATATTAACAAAGAACAAGCTTTCATAGTGAATGATACTTTGGTTCTCACATAGATGATGTTGAATGCGATTTCACAAGGTGACCAAATCAAAATTCAAATAGTAATTCAAATTATATTTGAAATAGAGAACTATAATAGATGATATTACCAAGTGTATCAATGATGGATGGCAGCGACTCCAGCAGCAGCAGCAGCGACCCTAGCAGCGGCAGCAGCGACTACGGCCCCAGCAGTAGTGACTACGGCCGCGACCCACACGACAGCGACTACAGCAGCAGCAGCAGCAGCGACTCCAGCAACCGTAGCAGCGACTCCAGCAGCAGCAGCGGTGACTACGGTCGCAACCCACACAACAGCGACTACAACGACTACGACGGTAGCAACCTTCGGGACCACGCCCCTCGCAACGGCGACCCCGGAGGCGGCTGACACCGTGACCCCCACGGCTACGGCCGTCGAGCTTCCTGGGACGGCTGACATCGCGGCCGCGACAACCAGGGCAGCCGCAACTCCTGGCGTGGCCATCGAGGCTCATTCCTATTCCAACAACACCCTGCGCCTTCGCATCCGTAACCCCCCTACGGATGGCGTGCGTACCATGGAACGGAGCCTCATCGGTCGTTTCATCTCCTGGGGGAGCTGCCCCAGGCTGGACCTAATTCGATGCTGGGTCAAGGAGCAATGGAAGTTGGAGGATGTTACCGTCCGGAGCCTCTTGGAGGACCTGCTCCTCTTCGTCCTCCCCTCCTTGCAGGCCTGCGACTCCGTTCTTCTTGGTGGGCCTCGGTTCTATGGGGCCCGGGGTCTCGCATTGACCCCCTAGCGCCCTGGTGCCTACAGAGACCCCGATCTGTTTACCCGCGCCCTAGTCTGGATCCGGGTGGCCGGTATTCCGTTGGAGTTATGGAGCCTTGAGTTCCTGCAGGAGGTGGTGGGACATTTCAGCGAGTTCATCGCTTTCGACAGGGTCACGCGGTCGCTGGACCGGTTGGGTTTTGCCTGTTTTTGTGTCTGGCGAAACCTGTCCATGACCGACCTCGTCCGGGAGGTCGTCTTGGAACTCCCAAGAGGGGAGGAATCCCTCCAAATTACCTATGAAAACATAGACGTTTGGGACCAGTCACTGCATAGCACGGCCCCCCACATGGACCAGCCGAGCGGGTGCGGATGCTGTGGTAAGCCGGGCCATCGTGAGGCAGACTGTCGTTTTCGCAAGCCCCGCTCGACTAACCCTGCCCGCCAGCTTTTCGAGGAGGGCAACTAGGTCATCATGGGCCGTAAGGGATGACTGCATCCCCCACCCAATC
>MNCI01001410.1:71192-83055 GCA_015680685.1 Gnetum montanum
CTCCTACCATTGATTCTTCTCCCTTAAGACCATAACTTCCTTTCATAGGGATTCTTTGGAGCTATCTAGCTCCCATGAAGTTTTTGCACAAGAAATTGCTAGATCAGTAGCAATCTCATACAACTTCAAGGGTACAGTAGATACATTAGAGGGAAGCTTAGGCAAGGAGTCAATCTCCATGTCTCTATTGGGGTTCCACTTCATAAAATACACTACAAAAGCATGTAACATAATCATAAACATAATGTGAAACCTAAAATAGCCATGACATAAGCATAACCTATAGCATATAAAAGTAACTAAGGTACATAAAATGAAGTCCTTACCTATCTTAGGTGCAACCTATTGCAATCGGTAAATGATGTCCTTAGCCATCCCATGTATGAACTCCACCTTGTCTAGAGTCTCAACCCATGGTTTCACATAAAACTTAGGTACAGGTGCTTGCATTGATGGCTTAGAAACTACTAGAAGCATAACAATAATCAAATGGTTAGGATGAAAACCAAAATTAAACTATAAGATATAACAAAAATATTAAGACATGGGCATACTTGGCTCCTCCTCTTCCTCTTTCTCCTCTGGGATAACGATGGGGGATGTACCTGATATCACCTCATCGGACAAGCTATCTAGATCATTTATATCTACATCATCAAACCCTTCAACCTTAAGCTGCTTTAGGAGTGCCTCTTCTACACACCTTTGTTATGCTTTGGTAGATACTTAGGCTACCATAGCTTAACGTTTGTCTACAACCATAGCACATAGAAAATTAGTTAACACATGAAACCATAAAGTAGACATAAACTTCAAAAAATAGCCAAACTTAAACAAAGCATACCTGAGATTGCCTATTGCAAGGACCTAAGCTTATACTTTAGCTTCTTCAAGGTAGGTTGGTCAAATGCCAATGGTGATTCCTCCATGGGTCTCTTGAGCTTCTTCCTAGCTACTCCTTCAATCCCTACATAGTCCTTTGGCCTCCAAGATGCTCACTAGAAATGTGAAAGGCTCCTCATCATCTATGTTGTCAAGGAACTCACACTGCCTAACATTCAGATCCTTAGTGGTAATGGATAATGTATCATCCATTCCCTTTGGTGGGTTCTAAGCCTGCACCATTGGATAAATGTGCTTTATCCAAGTCTTAAAAGGTTGTCTTGGATCTTGGGGAATCCATCTTCTATTCCTATACACCACCAAAAACTCTATAAACCTCTTCAAATAATCTACAAAAAATGCAAAGTGCATGTGAATTATTGTAGAGGTATTAACACAGAGTCAAAGGATCTCCTTCTAAAGCCCAATAGCCAATGTAGCCACCCAGTTGAACTTGGTGTCATCCATCAAGACCTTCTTAAAGGTCCACCCTTGCGTTATGCCAATCACCTTATTTTGTGACAATAGTTTAGGAAATGCACAAAACCTACATAAAGGATATGACTCCTTTGCATCAAGGTTCATGGATACATCCATGGAAATTTTGGAGTGGCCCATGTTGGCATCAAGCCTTTCCAAAATTTCATCATGATGGTCCAATTCCTTCACTATTCTTGTTGGAACCTTTGCCCCTTCACAATAGAAATGTCAAACAAATTGCAAAAGAGGCCCTCATCAATGTCCATGTTAACCTTCACACCCTAAATATGATATGCAACATCTTCAAAGTAGGGATGGAAGGGATAGGTGTCATAAATACATCAAGTAAATCTACACATTGGATGTTTTCTTGAATGTACCCAAGCACCTATCCCCTTAGCCACTCTTTTGCTAGTATCACCTCACCAAACTTTAGGATGAGGGTATCCTCATGACATGCTTCTAAAAGTGGTATGGTAGCATCAGTAGTGGTGGAAGGTCCTACAAAACAACAACCAAAATTTAGCAACATAAGAAAAATTTAACAACCAGTCAAAGCAATAGAACACTTAGAGTTATAACCATAAAACATTAGAAGTCATAGCCTTTATGTTTACCTTTCCTTTTCTTCTTCAAGGTGGTTCAAGCAAAGGTCTTGGTTGCAGGGGTCTAATCCATGGAGTTATCAGAATCTACCCACCAATTGTGCATCATTCCATCCTCCTTACGATTTTTGTATATAGGGTTGAACCTTGAAGCATATGCATCAAAGTCTTCTCTCAACTATTGACACACAACATTTCTAATCTGAGGACTCTTAGTGAATTTTTCTAAAGTAGTTTGAGCCACTATCAAGATTTTATCATTGATGATCAAGCCTTAATCATTAACCTTGTACCTGTAATAAGTTTGTATAACCAATGAAGTTAAGAAAGATAGTCAAGTTGAAAGCATAAAAACATTACAGTAACCATGTTTACCCCTGTAGATGTTACACACTACCAACCAGGTTTTGGAATAATGTGTAGGGTCTATGCACCACCATAAGAGAATTTTTACCATTATATTGACTATACTCTAACATCATCTAGATCTCTGTGAGGTAACGTGGATTGATAACATCTATCACTTCTCTTGCTAGCAACTTATCAATGATGAACCTAACAACCAAGCTAGATGTCCAAGGCAACCAAGACTCCACTATAGCCCTAGCTACATTGGTAAATAAGTGTGACCATAACATCACACTAAAGTTTTGTAGAATGTAGGCAAAGAATTCCCTTGTCCTAGACCAAAACCATAGTAAGCCTTTCCCAAAGGCATATCAAGGAGTGACAAATTTGTCTTAGGATGACCAATGTAGCATAAAATACCCACCAACTCCACAATGATGAGGACAGGCATTAAGAAAATCCTACATGAAGCAAAACAAAAGCATGATGACCAATTCAAATTGCTTAGCAAATTTGGAGAAAACATCTAGTTGGAGGTGAAATTAGCCTCTATAAAAAGTTCTAAGATGTTTATCTAAATTAACTTAAGGAATTCCATAAGAAAACATTATTACAACTGTGCATTATGATCAATTGAAATTACTTAGCAAATTTGAAAAAAAAAACATCTAGTTAGAGGTGAAATTAGCCTCTTTAAAAAGGTCTAAAGTGTTTATATAAGTTGTCTTAAGAAATTCCATAAAATCATTATTACATTCTTTTATAGCCTCTTACTTCATAACCAAAATATTATAGCCAAAATTTTATAAGCCTTAGTCTAAACTATGCATAAATTTAGAAGAAAGACATCTAAAACATGCATAAATTTTAAAAAATCATGGATAAATTTAGAAAAATCATTTAAACTATGAATAAATTTAAAAGCATTAAACTTAAAAAAGCATATAGCATAAGCCTTCTAAAAATAGTAAAGTTTTTGCTTTTCTTAAAAAATAAATTTAAAGCATAAGTTTTACATATTGGCAAGAAAAGCTACAAATATCAATCACTTCCATCCCCAAAGGGGTAATGTGCTATAACCATGATTTTTCCTTATTCACATACCCATAACCAAAAATTTATTAAAAAATCATACAAGCTTCGATTTTACTGATTCCACCATGGAAGGAATCTTCAAATCACAAACTTTACAGCCATAACCATTGCAAATAAAAATACATAGCTATTTTTACATGGAACATAGGCAAAATTAGCAAAACTATAGCCATCACCATTAACCCCTTTTCACACAAGGTTGGTAAAAAATTCATCAAAAATTCATTAAAGCTCCAAACAAAGTGATTCCACCACAATTTGAAAGCTGAAGCCAAGGCCCATCCAGGCATAACCAAGAAATAGCCAAAACCTCTATCGTTTGCTTAGAAAAAAGTTGTGAACATAGATGAAAATCTAAAAACTGCATAGAAACCTAACTGCATGACCTTAGAAAAATAGCCATACTTGGAAAAAATTCAAAACCTTTGTTGTTTTTGCAAGAGAAATTCATCAAGTTGGATGAAAATTTTGAAAATGGCACAAACCTCCTTTTGACATAGGCTTAATGCAAAATTCATAAAAAAATTCATTTTAAGTCCAAAAGGAGTGATTCCAACTCTATTGGAAAGTTGAAGCCAAGGCCCACCCAGCCATAACCAAGAGATAGCCAAAACCTCTACCATTTGCTTAGAAAAAACTCATGAACATATATGAAAATCTAAAAATGGCATAGAAACCTAACTGCATGACCTTAGGAAAATAGTCATACCTTAATCATTTCAAAGCCAAATTAAATAAGATAATAGTTATTGGAAAGCTTAAATGTAGGGCTACAAAATCATAGATTGGATTTCAAAAATATATAGTCATTTTCTTAGGGAAAAATACACAACATTTCCTATGTAAAAAGCTAAACACCGAAAACCCAACTTAACATAGCCAAAACAACCAAAACAATGGATACACATTAGAAAACACACCAAAATAATGAGGTAATATTTTGCTGAAATTTAATTTTGACAAATCTTTTGACCTAGATCTAAGAAAAATGGCCATACCCCCAAATTTTGGAAAAGAAAGCTTGAAGAAAGCAACCTTAATTTTAAAAATTGAATCTAATAAGAGAAATACAATGAAACAACCATGAATTCATGGGGAAATGGCTAAAATAAGAGCTAGGATTTTGTTAGAATTTTGATTTACCCCTTCTATCAATAGAGATCTAAGAAAAATGGCCCCACATGTGGCAAAAAAAATAATGAAAATGGCTAGAAAACAAAGAAAAAATGGGTAGAATTGCCTACCTCAAAGTAGCAATAGATGAGGCTTGGCTTGAAATGGGCCTTGGTAGCCCTAAAAAATCCTTCACTCATTCATCCACCTACTAAATCCTAGGATTCTAACTCTTCCCTCCATGTTGTTTCAGTGCCATGGCAGGTTCCATGTTGGGAGTCATTTGAAATCAAAGAAAATAGGAGGTCTATGTTATGCATAGGAAGGAATGAGGCTTCCATGCTGAAGATAGTTTCCATCTACCAAAGCTCTCCACTAATGCGTAGTTTGCAAAGATATGAATTATGATTGAAATCTTATGACTTGGCATTAAAAACCACATCTAAACCTAAATGCACACCTTGAAACCCCAACTACTAATTTAGTGCACCATAACTCAAAGTGCACTGAAGTGCAAAGGGAGGAAACTTTCTTCAATGCTGAGATTGATGGGAAATAGCTTATCACTTTTTAAATTTCAAAATTTTTTGGATTATAGGCACCACTAGATGCCTTCCCTCTAAGCCAAAAATTGCATTAATGCTGATCTTTTACCACTTTTGACACTTAAAATAATGTTTCAACCTTAACTCCCATGCATCCATGTTGGGGATGGCATGCCTACATAGATACATGTCTTCCATTTTACAAAATCATTAAAACATAGTTGTTTACCATTTTTAGTAACTTGAACTTGCCTTTTTCAACCCTGGGATCCTAAAAAAGGGATGAAACACTATCAAAATGGGATAGCTTGGGTTTTCACACTAGGCAACACTGCCCAATGTGGAACAAGGGGGTAACATCCATTCTTACCTCCCAACACCCATCTAGCCCAATTTTGATCCTAAAGCAAACCCCACATGATCAAGAACACCTCCAAGCATCTTTAATAGCCCCAAAACCTCACCAAGCCTAGTCAAAATTGTTCGAAACCTTGAGATTTGGTGTTTTCACCCTAGGCAAGGCTTCATCCATGTTGAGTATCTCATTCCTAGCATTGATAGATGGGAAAAAGCTAGAAATAACCTAAATCAACTGCCTAGTAACCATTTTTCAAAGCCTAATAACCCTTAGACCTTTCTAGAACCCTCTAGAGCTTCCAAAGATCCTAAAAGTAGTCAAATATGGTACAAAACTACCATTCCCCTTTCATCCACACTAGGGCAATCATGTTTAATGTGGAAGAAAGGGAGGAAATTGCACGACACACTTAGAAGCCTCCAAACTACTAAATCTTGGCACCTAGGATTGACCATTGACATTGACAACCCTAAAGACTAACATGCATGGTTGATTGGCTGTCAAATTAGCCTAGATCTAGCTTTCTTGGTTCTTCCATGGTGGGTGATACCTCTTCCATGCTTCCTAGCATGGAAAAATAGGGGGATTAACTTAGAAAGTTAATGGGGATGCCAGAAATGAGAAAAAAACCACAGGATTGCCTTGTACCTAACACCAAAACCTTAACAACCTCTTCAAAAGGCATTAGACTATAAAAAATTAGCAAAAATCAACCTCCTAAGGTTCTTCCACACTAGGGAGAATCTTCTTCACTTTGAGAATTCCAATCTTAGCATCTATGGAAGGGAGAAAGCCAAAACTATTAAAGTTTACATGTAGTTTAAGTTTTGAAATCAACCCAAATCCTTCTAGAATCCACCAAACTTTTGGAAGTCACCTAAAATGACTAAAACATATCCCTCTTGGGTTCTCCATGCTAAGGAGGATCTCATCCATATTGAACATCTTAACCTAAATGTGGATGAAGGTGGATCCTAAAAACCCTCTCATAGCCTTCAAAGCAACTGGATTTTGACCTTAGACATCAATAGCCAACACCAGCAACCCTAGAGACACTCATGCATAGTTGAAATTGATTATAAGTGGCCAAACAATCCTCCCCCTAATATTCCATGCTAAGCATGGAGTTCCCAACATGGAAAAAGGGGGGAAAACTTAAAAATTTCCTAATGACCCTAGAAATGATCGAATTTTCACATCAAGTATCAGCAGTTGACACTAACATCTTTAGAAGCTCACATGCATAGCGACAAATGTCAAAAATTAGCAAAACATAGGGTCTCCTAGTTCCTCCATGCTAAGGGCTTCCTCCTCCACACTAGCCATCATGGAAGAAAAGGGAAAATTTTGGGGGACTTCAAAATGACCCCTAGACACCTCAATCAAACACCCTACAGCCTCACATGGACTTTAAGACTAGTTTTACACCTTCCAGAGCCCTCAAATGCTTTAAAAGTGTTCACAAATAGCTAGAAAACCTTTTCCTCAATCTTCCATGCTAAGAATGGAAGCTCTAGTTTGGGAAAAAGGTGGAAGTCCAAAAAGCACTTCATAACCATTGAAACAACCAAATTTTAACACTAGGTAGTAGCAATCCACACTAGCAACCTCAAAAATCTACATGCATGGCTAGAAACGATACACATAATTAAAAAGATACTTCTTCCTATTCTTCCATGCTAATCATACTATCCCTAATGTGGAAAATAGGGGAAGCTCAAAAATCATCTAGGAAGCCTCCAAACTAGCCAAAATTAAGCTCAAACCCTTGTCATTGACCCCGGCAACCCTAGAGGTACACATGCATGATCAATTAAGTCTAAAACTAGCCCAAATGTAATATTTATAATTCTTCCACATTGGAATCCCTTCCTCCATGTTGGGTAGTGTGGAAAATGAGGGGGAGACTCATTTGAAGCTTTGAAACACCATAGAATGACATCAAATGACCTTGCATGCACTCTAGAACCTTGTATCCACCTTATAGAGCCTTCAAACCTCAAAAAACTAATCCCATATGGTCAAAAAGTTGTTCCCCCTAGTCTTCCATGCTAAGCTCCCTAGCCCCAACATGGAAAAAATGGGGAAGCTCAAAAACCAACTCAAAGTACTCAAAACTATCAAATTTTAACATGGAGACATAGCCTTTCACCCTAGCACCTTTGGAAGCTAACATGCATGGTGGATTGTGACTCAAATTGGCCTAGATTTGGGATTCTTACTTCATCCACATTAGGGAAGGTTCCTTCCATGCTGGGTAGCATGGAAAGAAGGGGGAAGCTACTTTTCCACTTTTGGTACAAAGATGACACTCCTAGAAGCTAAGGATCTATGTCAGAGAAGCCTAGGAACTCATAGCCTTAATATTTTTCTTTTTTGACCTCATTTTAATCTCCAAAATTCATTTTCCCCAATCTTACATGTTGGAGCAACTTCCCCAACATGGAAATAGGGAGGAAAGACATTGGATGCCCTTAAATAGCCTTCAAATGTACCCAAAATCAACCAAAAACTTGCAAAACCATGATCTACATGCCTAGGGGCCTAGAAACCTAGTCAAAGTGCTCTTAAAACACTCTGAATCCACAAAATAAGTGTCCCCCATCTTTCCATGTTAGGGATATTGTGCTTAGCATGAAAAAATTGGGGGGCAAGCCATTTCAACACATTTTGACACCCACAACTACCTCAAAATGGAGCTAGGGGATGCACAACTCCTAAATCTAGGTGTCAACTACCTATTTGATCATGTTTGATCCTATTTTAACATCAATCTTGATTCTCCATGTTAAACCCTCTCTCTTCCATGCTAGCCAACATGGAAACAAAGGGAGAAGGCTTCAAAACCTACTTTTTGACCTTTACAGACATTTAAAGTGCCCCATTTTGATGGATTTGGCCCTATGTTACCTTAGGGAGACCTCAAAACCTCAATTTTAAACCTATGGATGCTCTAAAATCAACTTTCTCTAGTTTCCACATTAAGGATCCCTTCTTCCATGTTGGCCAACATGGAAATAATGGAGGCCTAGTGTGCAAGTCTCAAAACTCCTAATTTCTAGGCCCAAACAACCCTAACTAATGCCTGAACTCACCTAATAACTTCATAGCCTTAGAACTATCAAAACCTAATCATTTTTTGACCTATATTAGTCAAATTTTACCATATATAGCCTATTTTTCTTAATTTTTCGCCTTATTACATAGTTTTTAGCTTATTTGGGACTTGTGTTTCATTGTTGGCCTTTATATAGCCTTATATATTCTATTTAGTTGCCTGAGTATAGCTATATTGGCCTTTGTTTAGCCTTTGAATGGTATCAAATAATGGGGTTTGACCTTCCTTGACCATCGTTTGACACCACATGACCATGGCCTGATAAGGTTTTAAATTGGCATCATAGTCCACCAAGACTCTAAACTGGCATTGTAACCTGCTAAGGCCTAAAACTAGCAAACTTATGGCCTTTGTTGATCATTTGTAGGCTTATTTCTTATACTTCCCCTTGCTTAACCTTTTTTTGACCTTTGTTTGGCCTTTATTGTACTTTGTCAAATTTTCCTTATCTCATTAATGACCTTGGATAACCTTATTTGCATTAGATTTCATGTGTTTACATGATTTTATAGCATTCTAGTACTATTTATTCACTTTTACCTAGGTGCCACTAAATATGCTTTTGGTTGATATGTAGGGTCAAATTATGAGTACCTAGGAGCAAATCAATTTAGCTTTGTATCTATATGGACCTCATGGTATGTCGAATGGTGTATCAACCCTGATTATCTAGATCTTGAGCCTAAGAGTCTTATAGATCACATAGCCTCAATAGAGGAACCTATAGAATGGCCTAAAAACCTAGTCAAAACCTTTAACTTGGAGGTGGGTAACATAACCGAAGAGTCTCTAGTTGATGTTCCAATCACAAAGCACAGTGGTGAGGGAAAAATCCTGAAACTAAGTTGCTCGTTGGAACCTCAATATGCTCAAGACATACAAACTAACTCATATGGAACAAATAGACTTTGAGTTCCCAAGTGTACGAAGTTACAATCTTTACAAAATTGGATGTTCATCATAAGAGAAGTGAACACCCTAGATAAAACTGACATCCACTGCCTCTTGGTAGTTGAAGAGTGAGAGAGGAGATCCCACAATCATGAATAGTCCTTGTTGTGTGGTATTGCTACATCATCCTTGGTGAAGATAGTTCTACTTCCAATCCATGCTTCCAATTGCAATAACAACAAAATCACAAATTAGTATGTAATATGTAACACATAGTAGGAATGTTAAAAAATTGGGTAAAATAGATCAGCAATCCATTAAATTTGAAAAAGTTCAACACAAGGAAATATTTGAAGAGGGTGTAAGAAATCACAATAATGAAAAGGAAAGTTCACTAAAAAAGGTTGTGAAGATGTGCACAATTGGATGTCATTGATGAGGTAAACAAAAGAATTTGAATGTAAGAGTGTCTAAGGGTAAAGAACTTAACTAATCCAACCAAAAGATATGCAAGTGGATCCTTCCCAAAGCAGGCATAAGCCTTCATGCCCTTGCATAACTTCAAACCAAAGAGTCTATGGGCCCTATGGATAATTAACGATTATAGAAGGTTAAGTACAAAAACTTGGAAGAAACTACCTGAGAATTTCAACACATCAATCTAGGACATTGAAAAATAACATGAAACTAATAGTGAGGTGAGACATGGAAATCATAGATGAATGAGAGAGAGTGGAATGGAGTTCTTGATTAAGGTCACATGAAGTCCCTGGTGGATTCTGTGGCCAAATGACTTGATAAGATCCATCATTAGTCCAAACCAAAACCAACCTTGTTCAATGACTCTACATCACCATTCTAAGACCAGTCCATCCTCCTAAGACATAAGAGTGCTCCCATAGAACAACTACCATTCCTTATTAGAGAAGAAAAGAGAAGTAGGAAGTGAGGAAGGGCCTTAGTTAGAGGGGACCTTCAAGCATGGGTAACATATCTTTCTAGTCTCATAACCAGTGTTTGTAGCCTGTTCATTTTATCTAAGGCATGTGCTTTGAATTCCCATTGTTTTTTTTTTTTATTTTTTTGTTTTTTTTTTTTCAAATAGAAACCACACCATGCAAAGACTTATTCAACTTCCTTTTATTAGTTGACATGGAAAGGTAAGAAATCTATGAAAACACACATGCACTTAGGCAAACAAAAAGGCACAAAGAATACTAAATTCTCTTGAAGTCACACCCTATTCAAACCTTTGAATTCTTTCCAACTATGAAAACAACAAAAGTCACAAATTTGTTAAATTTTTATTAATGAAAAAGGGACTACATAGAGTTTGTGAATGGGTGGATGTTGTCAACTCACTACCTATTGCATAAAAAAGAAACCATGTCCTAATCATCCATAATGAAATTCAAAGCCAGAATCCAGACATCAATAATCAAATAACAAAATAGTACATACCACCATCAAGCAACGCATTACCACTGTACTTGGCACTTATTAACAAAAAGTTAGAAAATCACACCAAAATAAAATAAAGTATAAAATATTAAAGAAATAGCAAATGTACTAACGATGGTGTAAAACAAAAATTAGAAAAGATTAATAACATGAAAACAAGATGTACAATAAATAATGTATGAAACAAAAAGTTGTAAAAAAAATGTGTAAAATAAAAAGATGAAAAACTAAAGAGCCGCTTATATGGTTAGCATGGATGGCCATCTCCCCCATGACTAAGTTGAAACGAGGAGATCTAAAATATGGAGCGTGGTTGTCCATCTGATGAGGTGTTTGTTACATTAGTTGGGTTATGCTTATGGAAAGGTTTAATTTGTTGTATGTTGAGCAGTTGTTTCTTGTCTAACCTCTCAGATTTGTAGATCATCATGACCCCAGAAGAAAAAGTTTCGTAAATGATGTAAGGTCCTTCCCACAATGTTTGGAACTTAGTTCATTGAGGTATGTTTGTGGGATTCCAATAGAGAACCTTTTCTCCTATTTGAAATTTAATTTTTTTGTTTTTAAGGTAATGGCACTTTTTATTGTAGGCCTTGTGCAACTTGTTAGATGATGGGACCACCAATCGATTTTCATCTAGTAGGTTGAGATTCATTAGTCTTTCTTTTTGTGCTAGACTCAAGTAAAGGTTGAGGTAAAATGTAGTTGAAAGTTTACAAATCTTAGATTGAATAGGAAGTATTGGTAATTTTCTAAAAATAAGCTCATAGGAAGTTTCCATGTTAAGTGGTAGGCCCAAAGGGCACATTGAGTTTTGTGCTCCAATCTTTCCTATATTTGATAACAGTTCTTATTAGAATCCTTGTGATTTCCCTATTGGTAACATCAACTTGACCATTAGCTTGGGGGTGGTAGGGTGTTGTGAGTTTATGTTCAACCCCCAAGCATTGCATGAGCTTCCAAAAAC
>MNCI01001410.1:107497-130384 GCA_015680685.1 Gnetum montanum
CTACTGCGGGCACATGGAAAATATTCTATCTCTGGGGTGATCAATCCGCCAGAGCTTCGCTACTTTACGCCTAGGATTTCAAATAAGGGGAATGCCGCCTCTTATTTATAGATATGGCGGCGGACCGCGATATCGCGTACGCGATATCGTAGGGGATGCGATATCGCGGCTTGTGCAATCTGCGTCTCATCACTCGGCAAGTATGGACTATGGCCTACTAAGTCCTAAAACCAACAGCATCATGACTTGCTAAGGTATAAAGCTAACAACCTTGTGGCTTAAAAATGGAAAATGTAATGAATTCTTCTTTTCACCCCTATACCAACATTGTAGCCAGTCTGCCTAATAGCATAGTTTACAAGTTTTACTTAGATGTGTACACCTTGCTTTACAATTATCATTACATCACACTTTATTTACTAGCTTTAGCTTATAGCCTTGTTAGATTTACCATTCAGGTTTATATAAAACATATGAAACACAAAAATTTGAAGTCAACACATAGCCAAAGTCACACCATGTGACAATAAAACCATATACATATGACATATAACAAGAAGAACAATACATAGTCATCAACAAGTTTATCAAATGAACGAAACTAAGTCATGGGAGAAAGAGGGGGCTCATCAAGTACATCATTACCAACTACATCAATGTCATAGCATGAGGCCTACAAACAACAATAAACCAAGTAAACATTAGTAACCAATATAGCTATAACACATGATGGTTAAAACCATTAAAAAAACCTCAAAAATAATTAGATAATGAGCACAAAAGGTAGGCTTAATATAATGATACCACCATGAGTCATTATTAAATGAACATTAGAGCGATACCTCTAAGGCACATGGATGAGATTCATACTCTTTATGCAAATCCTTGAAAAATATGGCTAGATTATATGAAAAAGTAAAATCGAAGCCATTCTCAAGGTGGCAATTTCATATTCTAAATTCAAATATTAAAGCAATTTCATGTTGTAAATTCAAATATTAAAGCAATTTCATATTGTAAATTCAAATATTAAAGCACAAAATACATCTAGTGATAATGAGGAGACATTGAGCTTAAAATAGCTTAATATGTTTTCAAATCTTCAAACTAGAAAGAGAAAAATGAACTTAAATGTCATCTGAAGTCATCGTACACTGTTAATTTTAGTGCAGCCTTAGAAGCACCGCTAGAAAGCTGCCCATTGATAGTAATATCCTCACTGTACTTAATTTTTGTCAGCTTCATACCTCAATTCAACTTTTGGTCTCTGTATCATATATTCGTATTAGCCTATAACCAGCACAGTGCCAATATCTTTATTCTGGTCAGAATTCATTCCCTATTTCATGAATTTATGGCCAATTGGCCACTGGACTTCAATAATGTAGGCGATAAAACATAAAAAAGTCCAAAACGAGGTAGCACAGAAAGAAGAATCACATGCAAGCAAGCATAACGAAAACCTCGCAGACACGTTATTCTCAAGACCACAAAACGCCTTTTTTCCTCAAAAATACGTTGGCCTATGCTGGCTAGCGGAGTTTTGACGAGGGCAAGCGTATTTAACACCAAATTTCCTCCACGTCCCATGCGCTGTCGTGGCCTGCCCCATGGCACGCTACCGACCGACCGCTGCTTCTGCCGTCGGCCTGCGGCTGCGTGAAAAAACAAAAAAAACGTGCAAATGGGGCAGGCCGTTCCATTGCCACCTCGCCCTCGCGCACCGTGCAACCCCGGTAACACCGCTGCTCTGCTGCGCACCCCGCCTATGGAACAGGCAAACAAAACAAAAAAAATTTATCAACCTTACCACGGATAGCAACTATTCGAAATTTATTTTAGTTTCTTCTACAGGAGGGTTTGAATTTGAACCAAACATCCATTCACCTTACTCTATCGTTGTATCTGTTGCAACAACAATGCAGGAACAGGTAGATACTATTCTAGATGAATTTCCATTTGAATTGAATTGATTAAAAGACTGCAAAATCTTCAAAAGACCATCACAAACAGACGCAGAGACAAGCAACCCTGCAAATACTTATACACCATGAAACAGAAGCTTGAATGTTCTGCCCAAACTCGTCTCATCCTTTATTTTATTCTTTTTTGTAATATTATTGCAAACACAAATCCTGTTTACGGTATCCTTGCTCTCTACATACAATGGCAAGCATGAGAACAGTAACTGTTTTGATGTTGATAATGATGTTGATATGTGCGCCTGCAATTTCTGGAAGTTCTTGCATTAGTGCCAGCACCGTGAAGTAAAACCGTGGGAGCAGCATTAGCAGCAATAATAATATTCACATAGAAATAAAAAATTGATAAGAAAATAAAAAAATCTATTAAACATAAATTAAATTTAACACCATTTACCTTTGTTCCACCTAGTCTATCATATTTTATTTCCTTTTAACTGAATTTTATCTTTCCTTTACCTTATGATAACTTTATTTTACCTTATTGTACTAAGTTTTACCCTACCTTTGCCTCATAGTGATTTTACCCGGTCGAATAGAGCTCCTACCATGGCTCGCTAAGGCTTAAAACTGGCAAAATGTCATCATTTTTCACATCATTTGGCCCCATTTGTTCACATTCTTCCATCACTTGGCATTGTGGACCTTAGTTGACTCGATTTGACATGAGTTGATATCATTTGATGTCAATAGAACCTTATTTGACCTTGTTTGATAACATTTTATAGGGTTTTGACCATCATTTGACCCTTGCTTCACCTTGTTCACCTTAACCTACTCCTTTTGATCCCCGTTGATGATGTTTGGACTATGTTTGATGATTAAGTTGATGTGTTTTGACCCATCTTTGCATTATTATTAGAGTATTTTACATTACTTTGATATTGTTTAATCATTGTATTACACAGATGTCACTTGATGTGCTTATATTGACATGCAGCAAATGAGCTAGAAAGATGAGGAAGTAGATTTGACTAGCCTTAAAGCCTAAATATGCCCCTCTCGTGATGTTGTCAAACCAAGTGGACCTTACATACCCAAACACTCAAGCCTCAAAACCATTCTATCATACAACCTTAACATCCTGAAGTGGCCAGATTGCCATGATCTTAAAGCTAGGAACATCATGGAGGGTTCCTTAGTTGAAATTGCCATCTAGACCATGATGGTGAGGAGAAAACACATCAAACCAAGTTCCTTGCCAAAACTTCATCCCGCTCAAGATATTATCAAATCCTTGCAATGCAACACCAAAGCCATCATAGAAACTATAATTACATCTAACATTAACATCTTTGCTTTTACTATGGTTGACCTTTTATTCGTAGGTTTGAGCAGATGACAAACATTACAACCAATAAAAAGCAAGCCCACATGACCTCCATCTTTTCCTCTCTCTCTCTCTCTCTCTCTCTCTCTCTCTCTCTCTCTCTCTCTATTTTCTTCTATTTTTCTTTTATCTCCTTCATCAAGTTTTTTCTACCTTCCCAAATGNCTGTAAGTTTTGTACATCAGATGCACATTGCACAAATATCTCTGTTGTAACAATAGTAGCCTATGGTGGCCAATGATTTTCTAGTTGTCTCGTGTAGTCCTATGCATTATCTTGTAACAACATGTTTCCTTTTTCTTGTTCTCTTGGAATTGTGCTTGCAAGATGAAGCTTGCAAGTCATCACAAAGGTGCAACTCATTATGAAAACAAGTTACCATGTGATCTTGATGCATAAGATTTGGTTAGCTTGTCCTTCCATATCAAGAGTGCTTGTTTAACATCACTCTTGTTACCCTCCTTGAGCCACTATCCCATAGCCTACTTGTAACCTTCCTTACCCTAAACAACAATGATGACCGATGCTTGACACTCATGCATTGTGTTCATTTGACATCTCCTTCATCATGCTCCACCATTAAGTTTGTTGGATGTAATACATCTCATTCAATGATAAAATCAAATTAAGTTTAGCCTTGACAATGAAACCCAATGAAGGTTTCACCTCGCAAAAAAAAAGGAATGGGGGGGGGGGGGGGGGGGGGAAAGNTAATGCAACCATAAAGCTACATCAATGACTCTAGACAAACAAATGGAGGAGCCTAATGGCCAAGGAAACCTTGGAGTGGAGTGCTACTCCCTCAAGAACATGACTAAGTGACCAATACTTTGAAGCAGGAAGCATGAAGACTATAACAATCAACAAGCATGTCATTGACATACTGTAACCATGATGTCAATATGTGGAATTCATTATTAACCCTTGTGACCATTTCCTCACAACCAAATATAGACTTTATCCTATGTCATCTTACTATAACCTTATCTCATCATCACAAGCACTCTTTGACATCATTCGACAACTACAAAATCAAGCATAGAGAGGAAATGTCAGTAGCAAACTTGCAATGGTGCTTTGGATTCTTTGTTAATGTCTCTTAGGTTAATCTGAAAAACATCAACAAAGAGGAGTCAACGAAACACCACTAAGAAATTTCATGTTATAGCCTTGTAACCTTTACCATCAAAAATTGAGGCAGGATTTCATTGTAAAATGTGAGGTTGAGCTACAGTCTCACATACTTTAACTTATTGGGACTAAAAAATGCCTCATAAGTTATTGTTGCCTCACTTACCAAATGGAAAAGCTATATTAAGTATGTATCTAGGCTTGGGAGGGCTGAAAATGCCTTGGGGGTTATCAAATTTTGGTTTTTCACATTTTATGTTGGCCAAAGCTAAAAATATGATGGAACCACCTATAGCTAACATAGGAATTATTGGGACTTTCTTTTTCATAGCAAGGCTAGCTTAGTTTCCATGAAGCCGGCATATCTTTCCAAGGCAAGCATAGTTTTGGTGAAGGTAATGTATTTTTCAAGACCAACTTACTTTTTATAGCACTTAGCATATTTTTGATGGCCTTTGTACATCAAACTTACCATAAATGAAAAATTACATTATAAATGATGGCCTACCATGCCTGTAAATTATATTAATCTATCATCAATCATGATAGAAATTTATAGCTCCAAATCAACTATCATATGACCTAAAAAATAAAATTTGAACACACTAAATGAACTTTCTGGCAATTTGGCAATTGACTGAGAATTAGAGACTCTCAAAACAATTACATAGCAACAAAAAGTCAAGCAAATTTCCACCATTTTCTCAACCAATGCAATAGATATGAACCTAAGGACCAGCAAGGAGTTTTAGAAGTTGAAGCTTGGAAGCACTTGGATCATGCAAACGACTACAGGACATAATCTGTTAGTTTAACCAAACTCCAAGCATCATTCAGGCTACTCCTTGTGCATCCAAGCACATACTTGTACACATTTGAACTTTGTCCTTGCAACATTTTTATTATTTTAATAAAATTTGTAGTTCATTTTTTATACAAGTTCATTTCAAGTTAATTCTTGTGCTTTCTCTTAGATTATATTTGCAATTTCTATTTACTTTTATTACACCTGTTTACACTTTCTATGTCCCTAAGTGATCAACCAGACTATCTAGGGTACCTTGGATTCTCTTTCTTGGAGGCCCTTGGGATCGAAGGTCAAATTGTTTCTATCAAAGATCTTCAATTTTCTAGCATTGAATTTTTCCACTATGACACCTATAATTCAAGAGGCAAAATAGTTTTAGATCCATAAACCAAGCTATAGGTCCATAGCATGTATAAGAGCTATTCTTGCTATTTGCATTTATCAATGTTTGACTTCTTCTTTAAGATGTGCACAATGACTTTGTTTCTAGCTTTAGCTTGGCCATTTTCTTGTAGATAGTAAGGTGCTAAAAAGAAGTATTTAATGTTTAGCTATTGACAAAAGGCATGTATTTCCTAGCTACTAAATTACAGTTCATTATCTATAATGATTGTTAAAGGCAGGTCAAAACAAGATGCAATGTTATCCAATACAAACTTATAGACTTGTTGTGTTCTTGTTTTCCTCAAAGGGATAGCTTCAAGTCACTCTGTAAAATACTTGATCATGGTGATCATGGAACTATGTCCTATGAATAATTTAGGCATTGTTGATCCAACTAGGTTAATTCCCCATCATTGGAATGGTCATGTGATCTAAGTGGTGTGTACCTCAGTTGGTGGCACGTGTATTAAGTTGTTGCACCATTGATAGGTATCATAGGTTTTAACCTTTTATAGGTAATCATTTTCCATATAGGATCAATAATATTCTAATCCTCTAATCTTTCTAGTCATGGCTCTAGGTCCTATATGTTCCCTACATATGCAAAGTAAGGACAAATGAAGGTCAAAACCATACAAAATAAGGTCAACGAAGTTGAATGAGGTCTTAAGGCTACCAAATGACATCAAATGATGCCAAATAATGGTCAAAATGGTGTCAAGTAACATAAAATGAAGCAAAAAATCTACTAAATGTATCAAAATGATGCTAAATAATATCAAACATTGTCAAAATGCTTTAAAAATGATGTTGAATAATAACAAATGATGACCAAATGACATCAAACAATGTCAAATGATATCAAAATGATACCAAATGATGTTAAGTGATATCAAAATAATACCAAATGATGTCAAATGATGTAGAGTGTGGTTGAATAGGGTTAAACATGGTCAAACATGATAAAAAATGGTAAAAAAATAATTATTTTTTTTATTTTATTTTATGATTGAAATAAGATAAAAATTACCAAAAATAGGACATAAGTTAAAATTTAGAAAAAATATACCATAAATTGCTAAAATAGGAAAAAAAAATCTTGTGAAAAAGACTATAAATTGTTAAAACAAGTAAAAATCTTGTGAAAATAAGGAAAAATATTATGTAAACTAATACAATAAATAAAATTTAATAAAAATAATTAAAATAGATTAAAATTTCATGTAAAGTGGTTGTAAACTACTTGAAAAAGGTTTTTTGCTGGTCAAACAATTAAAAAAGCATAAATATTGAATTATATCATGTTGGGACTAGTTTCATAGTGTGTGGGTAGTTTGGACTATCATCACAATATGTGGAACCTAAATCCCTAGTATGTGAAGAATTTGTAACAACTGAGAATCTTGGTTGCTAGAGAAACTAAGAATTCCAAACGAAATAGCTTTTACCCTAAATCCCAAGGATCTCTATGAAAAATAGGATCCAAGTTGCCTTGGACAGTTTGGTAGATCACCCATGGACTTTACGAAAGGCAAAACAATGTAATAAAAAATGAAAATGCAAAGTACATATATGGAGGATAAATTATGCCAAAATTACAGAGATGAATAAAACTTACACACAAATGGAACTATAAACTTTATTTTAGCAAAAATAAAGAAGATACAAGAATGTGTACAAGATGGCTTGTGGAAGTAGGGGGTTCACTTTGGTGGGGGTTCAAAGTCCATTCAGATTGCTATGATTAGCTCCACGATTCATATGTTCTACCACTCCCAATGCTTTAGAACCTTTTCCGCTCCTACACTAGATCTACAATGTTGTTGATGTAAGAGGATGAGAGGTGTGATGGATTTGGTCACAAAAGTAAACAATTCTAGGATTTTGGGGTTCTAGGTGCTCAGCATTGATGCCAAAACCTCACAAATCTCAAAGGGGGGATAACAAGGGTAACAATGGCTATGGGCTCCATGATGGGGATTCAAGAAGCTCTATGTGTGCTTAAAGCCCATGAATGTAAAAATGCCTCAAAAATGCAAAAATGTGGAACCCTTTCAAAGTCTTGGTACTTGGGTTTTATAGGGTTTTGGTTCATAAATTTGGTTGCAAATTTTGCTTGATCTCTATTGCAAATTCTACATGATTGCTGCTACAAATTCTACTTGATTGTTGCTACAAATTTTGCTTGATTACTAACAAAATTTTGCTATGTGGTGGATGTTCAAATCTAGTAGGGTTGCTATGTATGGTAAGTGTTATACCTCCATAGCATCAAAGGCATTCCTTTTACTAAAAATAGTAAATAGGAATTTCATCCTCGTTGGCTTCTTCCACCCATGATGGGCCTTTTAATAACAACATTAACATGTAGGATCCTTAGTGAAGTTGATGCTATGCTAGAATCTTGGGCCATGTTGGAGCAATGTTGGGAGGAAGATGAAACACTAAGGGGATAAAGTGGCAATGCTAGGGGTAAGGGTTATACCCCCCTCCCCTTCCACATTGAGAATGATTGATGTAATATCCCCCAACATTGGGTGAAGGTGGGCCACACCCTCCAACAAGTATCTCTAGTGTGGAAAATGTCATACCCCCCATAAAACCCATAAAAATGCCAATTTTGGCTTCTCAAAAGGCATTTTTAACCCCCCGAAGCCCAAATATAAACATTATATAACTTTTTTTACTTGGACAAAGAGGCTTTGACCACTTATGAAGAATTTTTCAACCCAAAAGTATAAAGTATGTGATATTGCACCTTATGGATTACAATTTTCACATTTACAATGAAATTTAGCCTCAGGTTTCATGGGGTGAGGGTTACAAAGGTTACAACATGCATTTTTGATGGTGTTTCATTAGCCCCTCTTTGTTGGTATTTAAACGATTAATCCAAGATTCACCAACAAGGAATACAAAACACCACTATAGGTCCATCACCAACGTCCCCTCTTTGTGCTTGATTTAGTCATGTCGAACCATGCCAAAGAGTGCTTGTGATGATGGGATAAGGCTAGGATGAGGAAATGGTAATGAGGTCATATGGAAATGATTATGAGGGTTAACAATGCATTCCATAGTTGATGTCATGGCTATGACACTGACATGTTGGATAATTAGTGTTTTAGCATTTCATGTTTTGAAGTGTAGCTCACTCAATAAATACATTTGAGAAACCATCCCATTACTTCAAGGTTTCTTCAACCACTAGGCTCCTCCCCTTGCATGTTTTGAATTACTAATTTTTGCTTTTGGTTTCATAGGCTATTTAAATTCTTGGAAATTTTCTTTCCCATTTTTTATTTTATTGGATTGGAACCTTCATTTGGGTTTCATTGTCAAGGCCAATTCTAACATGATTTTCCTAATAGATGAGGTGTGTTACTTCTAGAATACTTAATGGCTTTCTCATCAAATAGGATGTATTACACTCAATGAACTTAATGATTTTACAATTGAATAAGATGTGTTACATTCAATGGACTTGATGATGGAGCATGATGAAGGGATGTCATAAGGCCATAATGCATGACTACAAAAGATAGGTCAAAATGCTATTTAGGATAAGGAAGGCTATAATAAGTCTACGGGTTTGCTTCAAGGAGTGGCAATGGTAATGATGTGGAACAAACACTCTTGGTATAGTAGGACAAGCTCACTGAATCTTGTACTTTGAGATCACGTGGTGTCTTACTGCCATGATGAGTTACACCTTCACAATGACTTTGGGCTTCATCCTACAACCACAACTCTAATATTGAAAGAAAACCAAGCAAAGAAAACATATTGTTACAATATAATGCATAAGGCCACATAGAATGATAAAACTAGCTACCATAGATCACCATGTTACAAAGTTTAATAGTTTCCTTATTGTGCAAAAGATGGGTCATGTAGGCTTGCTTGTTGTTGCTGTGATGGTCATCGATGTAGGTTATATGTAATAAGGTTTTAGATAGGAATGATTAATTGAATTGGCCATCTCATTCCCATCCATGCCAGCTATCATGAATGCTCTATTGTTGTTGTCTTTGGTGATCAAGAAATACCCTTCCCAATTAACTGAGAATTTATCTGCATGCTCACAGATGGCCTTGAGAACTAGGTTCCCTTCCTTGATCTTATGTCGGTTTAGGTTATGGTGGTGTTGCTACTTCTACCTCTCTTGATATTACTCGATGTGAGCAAGCATTTGCACCCATTACTTCTCCATTGAGTCTAGGTCCATGGTACACAGCTTCTTGCATTGTTCATTGTTTATGAAGTCATATAAGGCTACTCTGAGCAATGACACCTATAATTCAAGAGGTAAAATAGCTTTAGAATCATAAACTAGGCTATAAGCGATTACACTAGTTTTCATACATAATGTTGTTCCATAAGCATAAAGTGCATGGACAAGCCACTCATGCCATTTGTGCTTGCTATTGTTTAACATATTCTTAAGCAAGTTGATGATGGCTTTATTGCTTGCTTCTACTTGTCCATTGGCCTGAGGGTAATATGGTGATGAGAAGAAATGCTTAATGCCTAGGTCATGAAAAAGATTCTTCAATTTTTGGCTACTAAACTGTGGTCCATTATCTATGACTATGGTCATAGTTATGCCAAAATGGGCTACAATGTTATTTATTATGAATTTATAGATCTATTTAGATGTTATCCTTCTTCAGAAAATAGCTTCAACCCACTTTGTAAAGTATTCAACTGTAGTGATGATGAAACTATGCCTTGTGAAAGACTTAGACATGATATGTCTTATGATATCCAATCCCTATTGTTGAAATGACCAAGTAATCTGAGTAGTGTGCAACTCAGTTGGTGATACATGTATAAGGTTGCTATGCCATTGACATGTGTCACAAGTTTAACCTTTTGTAGGTAATTTCTATTCATATAGGACCAATAATAGTGTAACCATCTAATCTTAGCAGCCATAGCTCTAGGTCCTATATGTCCCCCACATACACCCTCGTGAACCTACTCTAGGACTATTCAGGCTTCAGTTTTACCCAAGCATACTAACAATATGTCATCATAGGACCGTTAACATAATGTGTTATCACCTACAATGACATGTTATTTTGATATCTTGCTTACAATGTCTTTTTAAGTAGTAGGTAGGCCTTGTGAAGGTTCATCATGCATAAGGTAAAACTTGATATCAGTATACTACTCCCTTGTATGAGAAATATGAACTATGACCACAAATATATCCTTAATGCTCTACATGATGGAAACAACACAATCCACAATGAAGGTGGGAAACTTGCTAAACACATCTGGCATTGCAATAAGGGCTAGTGTTGCAATTACATCAACTATAGTATTCTCAATTTGGGTTATATATTGGATATCAATGTCTATAAATTGTTGCAACAATTACTTTTCTAGGTCATAGTAAGGCTACAGATGTTTGGTTTTACAAGTGTAAGCCTTGGTTACTTGGTTAACCATAAGTTGTGAATCACCTTTGATTATTAAGTGCTTGATTCCTAGATCATGAAATACCATCATCCCTCTAATCAAACTTGTACTCACTACATTGTTAGTGCATGGAAACATAAAACAATAAGCAAAGGGTTGGATTTTAGTAGAGGTAAATGTTATGATGACAATGACACTAGTCCCATGGGTAGTTGAATCTCTATTAAAGTGCATGATTGCCTCATAGCCTTTGGACACTTGGCTAACATTGTTGATGTGTTCATTTGGAAACTTAGGGTCTATGGTTGCATGGTTATTAATAGGTAAAACTGTGGTTATAGCTTGACCTTTCATTGTGGACTAGGAGATGTAATGAAGGTCAACCTCCATTGTTATGGCTTTCCATCAAGCTATATGACTACTCTCATAGATGTTGGTCATTGTGACTCTAAGCATGTTATCTTTGCAAATGACATTGACCTAGCTCCTAAAGAAGTAGTGTCTCCACTTCTTCAATGAGAAGACTAGTGCTAGATAGTACTTCTCCAGTTTAATGTATCAATTCTCATGGGCAACCAATGCATGGCTAAGATAGTATACTAGCATCTCTACTCCATCATCTTGTTTCTAACAGGTTAGAGAGATAATAGATGTGTCAAAGATAGAAAGGAAAATGTAAAATTATTTATCCTCTTGCAAAGAATAAACTGTCAGTAGTTGTGCCAACTCTTTCTTAAGGTTTTCAAGGCTTATTGGCATTGAACCGTTCACTCATAATGAACTCCTTTCTTAGGCAAGTGTTGCATGGGTTGTAACTTATCCGTAAGTCTAGTGATAAACCTATGAATGAATTGTAATTTTTCTTGTAATCCCCAAATCTCCTTAAGGTTAGTTGGTGCTACCAAGTTAGATATGGACTTAATCTTATTAGGATCGACATGTATTCCTGCTTCAAACACTACAAATCCAAGCATCTTACTAGTTTTGATGTCAAAGACATACATTTTGGGGTTAATCCTAAGATCATATTTGAGGCATCATTTAAGTATAAGTTCTAGGTCATGTGCATGGTCATTGACCACTTTGGACTTAACAACTATATTGTCTATGTAATCATTGAGCAAACCTCACATGTAATTGCTAAAGATGTACATCATGGCTCTTTGGTAGGTTGATCTCACATTATTTAGTCCAAAGGACATCATGGTATAGCAAAAGGTACCCCAAGGGGTCATGAAGGTTGTAATAAGTTGATGCTTAGGATTAATAATAATCTTGTTGTATCCCAAGAATCCATCCATAAAGGATAATAAGACGTGCCTGATTGTAGTATTGATAAGTTGATCAATACTAGGCAACAGAAAATCATCCTTAATGGTTGTCTTATTGAGGTCTCAAAAATCAATGCAAATGTGAATACTTCCATTTTTCTTAGGAACTACCACTATGTTGGATACCCATTCTATGTAATCAACAACTCTAATGAAACCAACTAGGTATAACTTTGTGATTTCATCACAAACTATCAAGGCTAAATCAGGTCTAATCTTGTAAACCTTTTGCTTGACTAGTCTAATGCTAAGATCAAGTATGATGTTATGCTGAACTAAACATTGGTCTAGACCTAGCATATCTTCATATAACTAGGCAGATACCTTAATGTTATCTTGTAGAACCTTGGTGATTTCTTAAGCCTATTGAGGTTCCAATGAGGAACTTAGTTTTAGGGTTTTCTCCTTATCTTGTAGAACCTTAATGTGTCATGATAGGAACCTTAACTAGAGATTCTTTAATAATGTTGCCAGCCTCTAGGTTTTTACTAGGTTTTCAAGCTATTTTAGAAGTTTATCTGTTGGGGCTATGTGATTGAAGAGACTCTCAAGCTTAAGATCTAAGTAATCAAGGTTGATACACAATTCAACATCACTATGAGGCCCACATAGGCTTAAGGGTAAACTGATCTACTCCTAGACACTCATATTCCAATCCTACATGTCAATCATAAGCACATTAAGTGGAACCTAGGTAAAGGTGAGAAAATAATGCTAAAATGACATGAAATTATGCAAATTTATGCTACTTCAATGCCAAACAAAGTTCAAACAAGGTTGCATGAGTCTATAAGAGATAGGGATAGATAAATAAAATGGGATCAAGACCAAACAAAGGTCAAACAAAGTTCAAAAAAGTTGAAGCATAATGAAAGTATGAAAAAAAAGGTAAAATAAGGTCAACTAAGGTCACAAGTTTTCCAATTTAAGGTCTTGGCAAGCCATGGTATTAGTTTTAGGCCTTAGCAAGCCATGGTTATGTGGTGTTAAATGATGATCAAGGAAGGTAAAACCCCCATCATTTAACACTTATCAACAAATAAAAAAGGGTAAACATAGGCTATAATAAAGTTAATAAGGTAGAGGCAATGAGATCAAAGTGATGCATGGTTAAACAATATCAACAAGATATAACAAGATCGAAATGGGTTGAAACACTTTGAAACAAGACTTAATCAACCCAAATGGAAGACATATGGTAGAACATGATTAGTATTGGTCAAATAGCATTAGATTTTGCTAGTTTTAGGCCTTAATGAACCATGGTTTAAGGCTACAAACGTGATACATAAGTTTGGGTATCTACTAGGGCTATTTTGAGAATATTTATGACCAAAAAAGTAGAGTTTCTAGGGTATCTACGCTAGACCCATGTTGGCCAGCATGGGTGGGGTGACCCCTAGTGTGGATGGGATAACTAGGTGATTTCCCATGCTTGTTTTGAGTAGGTTTCGATTCCCAATGGCTTGCATGTCTAGCGTAGTGGGTTGGGGAAGGAAAGAGGTTAATTCTAGTGTTAATTTCAACCTCTAGAAGCCTCCATTGGAACCTGGATCTACCACCCACACTGGAAAAACACTAGCCAACATGGCCCCAACATTGATACCAAGGAAAATCAATTTTGTGATGTCCAAATGGACAAAACTAAAGTTCCAAAGCTTTTTCAAGGTAGTGTAGGGCTAGATCTATTAAAATTAATCACTTTGGAGGTTGAAACTGGTAAAAAAAAAGAAGATTTTAAGGTTGTGCCTCCCTAGAGCCACACTAGGCAACATGGATGGGAGAGGGATTAGCATGGGAAATTTAGATCTAGGTTGTGACAAGGTCAAACAGGGCCAATTTGTAGTTGGGGCTAGGTTTTAGTAGCTATGGGCTTCTTAGCTAAGTTTTGAGCCTATTTTATGGAAGTTTTAAGTGTTAAATCATGTTGGAAACTATATCCACATTAAGGCCATGTTGGTTAGCATGGATCCAATGTGGCTTAAGGGGGTGCACTTTATTTTTAATTTTGGGATGACTCTAGAGGTAGATCAACTAAGTTTTCAGGCTCCTAAGTTTGTAGATAGTGATTTCTAAGGTTTTTCGTCAAATTTGACCAGGTTTGAAGGTTGTTTGAGGTAATGCATGGTCATACCCCCTGAGCCACATTAGGCAGCATTGCTCTAGTGTGGATGAGGGGGCCTAGTAATTTTTAAGGTTAAATTGAGGTCAAACAAGTGCAAACTTAAGGTTGTGGCATCCTAGGCTTTACCAATGTAGGTTTTCAATCTCTAGGTATGTCTATATGTTATCAAAAGTGGAAACATAGCTCACCCACATTGGAGCCATGCTACCTAGTGTGGGTTAGGCCTCCCCTAGTGTGGATACTTTGAGATATGATATTTTGACAAGGTTTGGCAGCAAATTGACTATGCATGTTAGCTCCTAGGGTTTCCAATGTCAAGTGCTAGGGTTTAGGATCAAATTTTGGTAGTTTTGAAGGTTCCTAGATGGTTTTGGAAGTCATTCCCCTTGCAGCCACTTGACATTTTTGATGATCAAATAAGATTAACTTTTGCTATTTTTGATTAGTTTTGTAAGGTTTGATGGCTTCTAAAAATGCTGAGAGTGTTCTAGGGTGAATATGGTGAAGTTTGAACTCATTTTGATTGGTTTCGGAAGTTATCCCCTTGACTAATGCTACCTAGCATAGCCCCAACATGGAAAATTATGTGGGATAGCATTTTGCCTATTTTGGTAGGCTTTTATTGGTCTAATGGCTTTCAACAATGCTAATAGGGCTCTAGGGTTAGAATAGTGCTAATTAGGATGGTTTTGGTGCATCTTCCATGGGCTTCCCTAGGTGTACCCATGCTAACCAATGTGGGTCAAGGGGTCCCAGTGTGGGCATGGGAGTGATTATAAAATATTGTTCATTTTATCAAATTTTGATTACAAGAGGTCCCAAGAAAGGTAGGAGGTCGATCATTATCAAGTTTGGAGTCAAATATGGGAATTCTTGATCATACCCCATTCATCCATGCTAGGGTAATGCTACCTAGCATGGATGGGACTCCTCCTAGTGTGGTTCCACTTGGGTTAAGGATTTTAACCATTTTTTACTAGGTTTGACAAGGTGTCAGAGCTACTAAGATTACTACAAACTAGTGGTATGAATTTGACATTGCAATCGATTGGTTTGATGGCTCCATGATGTTTCTTATGGTCATCCCCTCTAGGCCACACTAGACAACATGGCCCTAGCATGGATGAAGAATGGGAAATAGATTTTTACTATTTTTTTGATAACTACTAAATGCCTAAAGCTTTTGGAAGGCTATAGGGGTAGGTTTCAAGATTATGTTTGACCATGGGTGAGGTTTATGAGTTACCCACAAATTACCCATGTTGGCCAACATGGATGGGGGATTCCCCAGTGTGGTTAAGGTTTCAAGTGTGAGATTGGTTATAAAGAGGTGTCTAGGTCATAGGAGTGAATTTCTTAGCAATTTTAGGTTATGGGAAGGCTTTTATGATTTATCCCCAAGGCATCCTCATTAGACCCACATGGTCTAGTGTGGATGGAGGGTTCTCCACCATAGGGATGATAAATGATGCAAAATCGACTTAATTCTTTGTCTAATATTGAGCATCAGAGGTCAAAAAAGGCATCAAGGTCAAAATAAGGCTACTAGGTGGTTGATTTTAGTAGTTTGATTTTACCCTCTTCCATCCACACTATAGCAAGATTGGGCAACATGGATGGAGCCCCCCTTAGTGTGAATCCACCAAATCTACAAGTTTTGCATACTTTTAACTAGGGTTGATGAGGTTCCAGAGCTGCTAGAATGACTAGAGGGGTTTAAGGCCATGTGGGCCCATCTTAGAGTTGGATCAAGGCATGGTGAGCACTAGAAGATGGGTATGGATGTTATACCCCCCTCAGCAATGCTAGGCCAACATTGCTCCAGTGTTGTTACCTAGAGTGACAAGTTGAATGTAGGTTTTATCCCCTATCAAGGTCTAGGGTTTATCCATGTTGACTAAGGTTATCAAAAATGGCAAGGGGTTAAGATAGCATGGTCATGGAAATGGTGTAGGCAAGGACCCACATTGGATCCATGCTACCCAGTATGGGTGAGGGAGGGGAATTAAGGTTGTAAAATGCTTTTTTGGCTTTAAAACTGTCAAAACCTCAACATAGAAGAGGTTTCCAAGTTTGAAACCCATCATAATAGGGAGGTGTCTAGTGGGATGCACATCAAAAAATTCAAAATTTTGAAGCTTGTTACTAACTTTTGCCATATCCAATGTTGGCTAGACTTCTCTCTCTCTCTCTCTCTCTCTCTCTCTTCCCACCTTGCACTTTCAACACATCATGAGTTTTAGTGCCTAGAATTGGAAACAAGAGCATGCAAGAGTGCATCTAGGTTTAGATCTAGTTTTTATTATTTGATTTTACCAAAAAAATAATCATAACATTTATTCTCTCCTACAACACATTGGATTTAAGCTCTAGCAGAGACCTTGCTTTCAAGCACTTTTCATCGTTAGCATGGTTACCTTAGATCTCCCTCCAAGGTAGCATTGAAGCTTCCAACCATCAAATCTTCAAGCTTTTTCTCTCAGTGTTGACACCATGAAGAAGAGTGTTGGTAGCAAAAGGAACCCAATCATTCAGGAGGTACATGCAGTAGCCCAAGGCATGTCCCACCTACCCCAACTTGTTGTGATTCAAGGCTCATCTACTACAACTCTGAGGTAGGCCATTGCTAACCAATTTTTGTTTATTCTTGGTCATTTTTGCTATTTTCTTCTAGTCTAGTATGAGGTCATTTTCTCAAATCTAAACCATTGTAATTGATGAAATTTAATTTTGAAAAAATCCCACCCCCTATTTTGATGGTCTTTATGGGTTTCTAAGGTTTTTTGATCATTTAAGTTTCATTTTATGTGGTTTCAAATTAAGTCTTATTAGTTTTTATGTGTTTTTGACTAGTTTTAACAAAAAAGTAGGCATAATTGTAAATTTTTTAATTAATAAATAGGTTATAAGCTATTAAATTCCAAGGTTTTTAGTTTTTATGATTATGTTTAAGGTTTATATTAGCTATGGTTTTGCTTGATTTGAAGTTGTAACAAAAAAGTTATAAATGTTTTTGCTAGACTGTACGTTTCTATTTTGTGTCAATTTTAGTTTTTTGTAGACGTTTATGAATTTTTTCTGAAGCAATAGTATGCATTTTGTATTTTTTATGGCTATGGGCACATAGATCTTAATGTCAAATTTCAAATGGTGATGGAATCACTCTGTTGGAGCTAAAATGAACTTTTGGTGAATTTTCTATTAAACTCGCATAGAAAGGACTTTTTGATGATGGCTAGGTTCATGTTTGGTTTTCTACATTTTTTGTAAAAATGGTTGTAAATGTTTTGATTTTCTAGCTATGTTTGTAGAGCTCATGACTTAACAATTCCATCAGTAGTGTAATCACTGAAATCAAAGTTAAAATGAATATTTAATGAATTTTCTACCAAGGCTATGCAAATTAGGGCTTTGCTTCAATTGTATTAATTTTACCCCTCGGAGATGGGTAGTGTTGGCATACTTAGTGATTTCTCTTGTCAATGTACCATACCCCTAAGGATAGGTAAGGATGTTATCAATGCTCTAAACTTGGTTTCATGGCTATAAAATTTTCTTGCTATTTTTAGTAATGATATTTTCTATGGCCATTTGTAGATTTTAAGTTTGGTTATCTAGACTTGGTCAAAAAAGGTTGTGAAAGATTTTAATGCATTTTAAGTTATTATGTAAACATTCTTATATCTTGGTTGTAATGTTTAAATATGAAAAAGGCTATGATAAAATTGATTTTCAAATTTCTAATGGAATTTTAGTTAACATCCTAGAGTTTTTTACGAGGGCTAATTTCACACCTAATTAGGATACATAGAAAAATTTCCAAGAAATTCTATGTTGTGAAGCTATTATTTTTTTATACTAAACATTGTAAACATGATTCTAATCTGTGTGTATCATTTTCTCATGCAAAGGCCTTCTAAAGCTCATGCTAATAGTGGTAGAGTTGGTGAGCATCCTATGTTGCATCAACCCTTCCAAGGCTAACACTTGATTTGGTTCTTAAGCAGGGCTCACTATGGTTCCAACTAGGGATAAGGGAATTCCTTACCTACATCCTACAAAACTTCAATGTGATGATGTGGTCACACATAGCTAGTAATATAGCTAATATCATAATAGAGACCCTAATTCCTCAAGCATCTAACTTGATCATCAAGTTCATAACTGACAATCTAGAAACCTGGGTAGCAAGGGCGGTGGTGGACACCAAGGATACCATGGGCACACACAATCTATCTGAGATCTAGAGCATGCCAGAGTATTCTTAGTATAATGCTAATAATACTTTGATGGTGGGACACCAAGTCCACACATTGTTTCAGAATCCCCTTGGCACAATGTATTGTCTACTAGGGTAAGCATGGTTCTTATAAGTTTTTTATTTTTTTTGTCTTGCTTACCTTTCCTCTAACTCATCAATTTTTATGCAGATCTTATAGGTACAGGGTTAATGAACAAGTTTTGATTAGGAATGATCAGACCTTGGCGATGTGTCAAACTACATTAAATGTATTTACCAAAGTCTCAAAAATCACAAACCATTATGTATGATCAGTTAACGGGTGACTTTGATAAATACACTGATGTCTTCAAGCCCATCTTCAAAAAGTGTGTAGTCACTAAGATAGCACACAACTGGTGAATGGGCCCAAAGCACATTAAGGAAAAGACTGTTTCTATTGGAACCTCCACAAAAGCCTCATTGAACAAGAAGAAGAAAGATAAGAACAAGGATGATTATGTCTAATGTTGTTATGGCTACTTAGGTCTTAAGTGTTCTATGGTCTTAACTTATGGTTTAAGCTTTTGGTTATATCTTGGTTTTACTAGATGTTCCTATGCCGATGTTACATGTTTTTTGTAACCTTACAAAATCTTCCACCTCACTTGACATCATCTTATCCATTTCAAAATGTTCTAAGGATACTCTCATTCTGAAATTTGATGAGGTGGGATCGACACAAAAGTGGTTGAGGGGGCATGCACATAGGAACACCCAAGCAAACATTTAGTGTGGGGGTTTGCTTGATGTTTTCATGGTACCTATTCCTTCTATCCCTACTATAGAGATGCTAAACATCATTAACTCCTTTGACACAAAAGCCAGACATTTCAACATTATAGTTCTAGGTGTGCTAACCATCATACTTATTCGTGAGGCTACCTTTTGTAACTTGTTTGGTGTTTCCTTTGACAAGATGAAAGTTGCCACCAAACTAGTGAAGGAGGCAGACCATCATGAGGAAGTTAAGACATGGTTAGGTGCTTGCCATGGCCACTCTAGGCTTACCTTAGATGATTTCATGGACATTGAAGCATGGGAAGCTCATCCCTTGTTTAGATCCTATGCCTTTCCTAAGCTATTGTCACAAAAGAAGGTGATCTACATAGCATAGGGATGGACCTTTAAGAATGTCTTAACAAAAGGTACGAGGTTCAACTAGGCTACTTCTTTTGCTATAGGGATTTAGGAGGAGATCCTTAAACTCCACAAGAATAAATATATAATAATTCACATGCAATATGCATTTTATGTAGCTTATTTGAAGAGGTTCACAAAGTTCTTGATGATGAGGAGGAAGGGGTGTTTTATGTGCCAAGACCCAAAACAACTCTCTAGGCCTTGGATAAAGCATATTTATCCTATCATGCAAACCCAAAACTCACCAGAGGGTGTGGGAAAATCACTACTTATGAAAACTAAGGAAGTTAGTGATAGTCAGTATGCATCCCCTAACAGCATAGGGGAGGAGTCTCTCACAGTGCCAGCTAACATCAGGATGGCCTAACATATGCACATAGAGGCTGATGGGGCAACCAAATACAAGATTAAATGGCCAATAGATGAAGCATCACCAGCAATAAAGAATCCTTCTTAGAAGAAGCTTAAGTTGGAGTTTAATAGGTCACATCAGGAAGTTACTAATTTGTCTTAACTATGTTTTGACTATTCTATGTATTATATATTATGGCTATATTGCTATTTTATGTCTTATGGTTGTAGATAAGCATTAATATATGATAGACCAAGCTACCACTATAGAGGAGAAGAAAAGCCATGTAGCTACCACAATAGAGGCACAAGGGGTGTTGCTGCCGTAGCAGAGGAGAAACAAAGGCATGCAAAGGAGGCACTCTTGTAGCATCATCAAGTTGAAGGGTTAGCCAACATTGATCTAGATGACCTAAATGCTTTGTTTGGTGGGCTCCTACTAGGTGAACCCCCCATTATCATCCTAGAGAAGGTAGAGGAGCCAGGTATGCATGCTTTAATGCTTCTCATTATATCCTATGGTTTGATGTTTTCATTCTAATCATTCAATGATTTTTATTCTTGTTATATTTCCTAAGCCACAGGCAGAGGCCTCTACACCTAATTTTTACATGAAACCATGGGTAGAGGTTCTAAACAAGATGGAGTTCATGTGCAAAGTGGTCAAGGATATCATTAATCAATTACAACAAGTTGCACATGCGGTCGGCAAGAACTATGTTTTATTTGCCTTAGTCATTTTGCTATGTTATATAGGTATGTGTGGTTATAGGTTTTATTTAGGTTATGACTATCTTAGGTTGTGGATTATGCTTATGCTTATATCTATGGTTATGCATTGTTTACAATACCATTAGTAGTGTGGGACCCTAGCCATGACATGGAGTTCAACTCCTTACCAAAGCTTTCCTTCAATGTTCAAAATGTACCCATGAAGTTGAATGAAACTACCATTGATCTTGTAGTTTAGTGTAAAAAAACTTCATGGAAGTTCCAAAGGTCCAAAAAATCCCTATGGGAGCAAGTTTTGGCCTTAAGGGAGGATAACCAATGACAAGCTAAGATGATTAGGGATCTTTAGGATCACAAGGCCTTTGTGGAAGCAAAAGTGGCTAACACATAGATCTTGCAAATCAAAGAGATCACATGGAACCACTATTTGGAATGTCATTCATGATAAGGTGGCACTTTCTAGGGAGATGGCAGAGTAGCGGATGTAGATGGATCTCATCTCCATAAAAGCCAAGGATTTGAAGGACTATTATGCCTAGGTCCTATAGTGGGGCCAAATACAAAAAGATCATAAGAGAAAATACAAGGCTGATTCATAGGCATGCTTAAGTGGCTTAAAGAGGAGATGAATGAATGATGCAAGAGAAAGCTATTCATCTAGGGGATTTAGGCAAAGTGTGCTTACTAGCTTTTTAAAATCACTCTCCGAGTAGTCAAATCTCCTACTCCTTAGGTCATCATGTCTACAAGTGATACTTCTACAACTATAATGTCAGGAGCCTTTCCTAATTAAACTAGAGTAGACCCAAAAAACATCCACACAAGTATTAATTTTAGGGATGTTAACTGGGCCAACATGAGAAAAGACTAAATTCTCCATCATTTGGAGACTAGTCGTCAATGTCTATCCCCAAAGTTTATCAAGCTAGATTCCCTACAAGTTTGATATATATATATATAAGTTATAGGTTTGTTGTTGATTTCTAATTGGCTTTATGTTATTATATTTTAGGCACTAGGAGACATTAGTGGCCCCAATGACAAGGATGGGGATGGCCCATCACTTCCTCCTCCAGATGCTCCTTAGCATCCTCCAATTGTCCATTTTCAGTTTTCCTTATTGTTGATAGCATGATGTTTACCTTTTTTTGATATTGATGGCTAATGTTAGCCATGACTTTTTTATGGGAGATTTTATGGTTATTTTTTATTATTATTTAGACATGTTGTCACATAGTGTGGCTATGGCCATGTATGTTATAAATATTTTAAATTTTAAGTTTTGGTTTTGATTTTGGATATATACTATTCTAGCATTGTGGTTTTATCGTGGCTTTATGATTTTAAGGTTTTAATGTTATCCCATTCCAAGTTCGGCCTCAACAAACCACATCTAGTGACTTCGCATTAATGCATTCAGCCAATCCATCCTCTTGAAGTAACAAGAATGCCTTCACCCAAGAGCCACCACCATTCCGACAAAACAGAGGAGGAGAGAATGGAAAGTGAGAAGGGCCTTAGTTAGAGGGAACCTTTTATTTTAGTTCCATAACCAGTGCTTGTAGCCCAAATAATTATTTCATCTAAGGGGTGTGCTTTGAATTCTCACTTTCTCTTTTCTCTCTTTTTTTTTATATATGTTTATGCGTGAGAACCACACCATGCAAAGATTTGTTATTTTTATCTGCTCAGCTTCCCGATAATTGGGTAACGTCGAAGCGATAAGAAAACTCAAGAAGAACACATCCAAGAACCCAAGAGAATGGCCAACACAAATGCATCAAGTTCCCTTGAAGTCACACCCTTTTCAATCCTTGAGTCCTTCCTTAGTTTGAGAAATGCCCAGTCACCGATTCGTTAAAGT
>MNCI01001414.1:2578-23538 GCA_015680685.1 Gnetum montanum
CCATTTCAAATATTTGTATTATAATATTTTAGAAAATCTCAACCATCTCATGTCTCTGTTCCATACAATGGCTAAATATGCCAACACTTAGAAAGATATTATGCACTATTAAACAACTGTCCAGGCCATGAGTTCTCCGAGGAAAGGTTAATGTACCATATCTTTGATGGGCTTCGTGATGAAACAAGAGAGATCCTAGGGATGTATGCCCAAGGTCAACTATACGAACTATGAACCCATCAATTCCGAGAGCTTATTAAGTGGGTAGCAAAAGAAGGAGACATGGCTAGATGGGAGAGTGTTGAAAAACATCAATGGGAGCAAAATCTCAACTTAATAGAGGTCCATAATCACAAAAAGGAGAAATCAACCTATCTCAAGGAGGAAGAACCATCTTTGCCAGTACAACAATCATTAGAGGAAATTGAGGCAAAGATCAATAAGATGTTGGAATCGATGCATAAAAAGTGTGGGAAATATATCAATATTATTGGAGATAAAGTTTTGACAACCTGAGAAACAGGAAAAAATATCATTAGACAATCAGAAAGAAGGGATGAAGAAAATAAGAGCTCAATTACCAATCATATGTATGAATGAAACTTTTTTTTGTACAATCACCCCAAGGGCCAATGCCCAATCTTGTTACATTTATATGAGCATTGAGAAAGCATGTTACACCCAGAGTTCGTAAAAAGATACTGTGTTCGATCATAGTGGCGACAATCCCAGTTGTGGGGGAAGCCATCCCTAAACTGGGGACACCCTTCGTATCATCCGAATCCAAATGCTTATCTAGTTCAACATCCTGTTTCCCTGACTGGGTCAACATACTCTATCTCGCCACATTATTATTCTCCTCAATACTATCAGCCCATGTCCTCAACACCATCATCGCCTTGTGTACCTTACACTTCTCCTAAATTTTAACATTCTCATCCTTTCCCTCCTTCTACATTGCCACCAACTGTTCCTAAAATGTCTACGCCATAGCAACAACCCACGAACATTACTTGTGCTACTATTGCTAACAGTAGTGAGAGACTTCCTCAATGTCAAAGGCGTCCCTTCTTTAGACATGACTGTAGGAAGGGACAACATAGTTGCAAGGCCACTGCATTCTCCAACTCAGCACAAGTCCAACACTGTGGTGCATCCTTCCCCTCGAACCCAATGCCTCATGTCACTTCATCAGGGCCACCAATTAACACTTCAACAACCATATGGCCCAATGAATACAGCCATGGAGGGCAACATCTGGATCCTTGCATACTATCTTATAGTCTCAAGTATCATAGTGGGTCAACTCTTTACCCGGAAACTAAATCTTATAAATTGCCCCACTATGCTTACTATAATTAGGTGTGTGAACCCAATCAGGGTAAGTATGACCAAGTTTTGATATTTCCAACATGCAAGGATCCTCATCTTTCATTTATTAATCCTCACCATGCTCAACCGTTTATTCATAGGGGATACCCCCCATTCTAATAACAAGCAGGATTAATAAATATTTTTCATTTTCTTTAATTTTACAATTTTTTGTTTTCTAGTTTTTCATTTTACAATTCTTTGTTTTATCTTTTTGTCTTTTTATCTTTTTAAAAGTAATCTCATCTATGAATAAAACACTCATGTGGCTCATTGGTTGAGGTGTGCTCTATGTTATCAAGTCTCGAGTGATCAATTATTTGAATAGTGAGCCCATTACACCCACTCATCCATTCTACAAATAAGAGGTTCTGTTTGAGGGTACAGTGATATTCTTGACATTCTTAAAACTTAAAATGAATTTTTTGTTCATTGTACCCAGAATGAAGAAGGATGGATCAAGAGGGAATGATTAGGATGTGACATCAAGGGGACTTGCGAATTTTCTTTGGTGATGTGTGTGTGAGTTATCAAGCAATGTGGTTGTACTAAGATCTTTGTAGATCTAAGGANTAAAAAAAAAAAAGAGAAAAGACAAAGAGAGAGAGAAAAAAAAAGTGCCACAAAGAAAAAATCACTCCTCCCTTGAACAAAATGCCAAGTGATCGTACGCCTTGTTATTATGGTACTCTCATAGTCACTCATCATGGGATGAAATAATGCAGTGTCACTGATTAGAGGAATGGAATTGGTCCTAATCTTGGAATGACGGGTTAATGACACATTAATCATGCTTTACACATAGGATTCATTGTACCTTGGGTCAGTTAGCTCATGTCCCAATCTCTACAATCCCTTCTATAGTTTGTCTCATCTTGTTGTTCATGTAATTATAGCTCATGTATTATGTATCATAGAATTCTTACCTCATTCTAGTGATATTTACATGTGTGTGTTTTGTGGAACTAGTGTGGATTACATTTAACCCTTCTAGTGCCTACAGACATTTTAAAGTGTGGTTATGCAAGGGCATTATAGGTTAGAACCTGCTTTGGGGAGGACCCACTTGCATAATATTTGTATTTTGCACTCATAACACATCCTCCACACATCATCTATTACCCTCAAAATATTTTCAATGATATTCTTTCCTTTATTACTATCCCTTCGATTCAAATGTTCCTATGAACCATCACATAACCTTTTTCTCCCATTTGAGGTCCTTATTGATAAATTCCACACCATCATAATTTTTGTGCCTTCAGAACTAGTTGAATTACCCTGGAACCCCTTAACAATCATCCATATGTCCTTAGTTTCCATCATTAATTTCAGAAAATTTTTAAAAATTTGATACATTTTATAAAGTGCCTAACTTCGATAGGTTGCAATATCACGGCTGACATGATATCGCGTCCACGCTATCGTGTCTCAAAAATATATATATACACGATCCACTATGCTAATCAACATCATTTGCAACTATTCACATGGGGGAAGTTTTTTCAATTTCTCTCTATGACTTGCAATTGCACATCCCTTGCTTTCATATCCATAACTCGGTCTCTAGTACTCCGATTTTCATTCCGTTTGAACCTACTTGAACTCGAAGTGTTCAAATTAGTCATGGGGAAGGGGCACATGACGAATAGTACATAAATGTTTTGAAATTCATCATCACCCAAAGGACATTATTAAGGGTAATTAGTTATAAAATCAAAGATAAATACGCCAAAAATAATTTCATCTCCTTAGTTATATTGGGAAACTAGATTTGGAAACCACCTAAGCAAAGAGGATTAAATATTATAATCTTTCAAGGAAATTTTCTCCTAATAATTAACATCACATGGAGATAAAGCAAATTCATCAAGGCAAGCAGTAAGGTATAACCTAACTTTGGTAACAACCTTACTAACGATTGGCCCTGTGTGATTGCAGATGACCCCGAAACACGAACAACAAGAAGGTCCTACTCAAGGTGTGATCAAACAAACTAGGAGAGGTGAAGGACAAGTTCTTGCCAAACAATGTGCAAAGTAGGAAGAACAATTATTTAGTATCCATCAAGAAGACCCTGCCACTATACAATCAAGGTAGGTGGAAGGAGGAGCTATTGCTGCATCTCAATAGGGACAACATCTCACGTTGCCCTAGGATTGTGTTCAGACCATCCATGAAAGGTCCACATTTACTGTAGTGATTGTGGAATTAAAATTTTGACCTTTCATAGAATTTGCTCTAGAGGCCATTAGGGATCACCTCAAAGGATCCCCACTATGGCCTAGCATCTCTGAAAGTGGTGCTTGGTACTTAGGGAAAATGGTTAACATTTATGCTGTGACTATTGATTTCTCTATTCAAGCCATCTTGGAAGTATTGAACCTTCTGAATATAGGGCCAAAAGTTGATCAGTTGTCTACCTTCTTAGACCTTGATGTGCAATGAGTTTGGTTAGACAGGGCATATGGCAAGGAAGATAAGACCTTTGGGGAGTTAACAACAGAAGAGAGGATTTATTTTAAAATAGGGACTTATCACATCTTTCCCACAAGAGATTTAAAAAGAATTTCAACATATGCGGCAAGAGGATGTGCAGTATTGATGGAAAAGGTTAATGCTAACCTGCCTCATCTATACTTTATGGAGATCCTAAGTTGGTTTGAAGAATAGAAGATAGGGAAGTTTGTGTTGCCCTTCCCTTGTCTTATCAGGAAGTTGTGTAGATGTGTTGGTATTAGAGGATACACCAATGATGTCCTTCGAAAAGCCCAAAATGCTTCATATGCTGAACTACTAAAGCCACCAGCTGTAAGGAAAATCACTGGTGAGACATTGGGGCCAGAACAAGAAAAAGAACAGATGGCAAGGCCAACTACAACTCAACTTGTAGGACCTTGCTAATGTCCAAGCATGGGACCCAGTCAACAACAAGAAGCAAGGCCTAGCACGGGTCAGCACGATTAACCACCACCACCATCGCAAGATTATAGACCATCGATAAGCCATCTTAGGGCTATGGCTAAGATGGTCAGTTGGAGAAGTTGTGATGACACAAATAACTTCCATGTTATTAACGATGCTATAAAGCCTACAGTTTCTATGGATCATGCATAGAGAGAAGTGTCCATTCAGATAGGAAGAGGGGAGAGCGCTTGGTCACAAAAGATTTCAGGAAACACTGTGTCCTTTCAGGTGTAGTTGGCAATTGGTGAAGGGGCCACGGTGGTGGTCATGCAGCACTAGGATGCAGTGGGAGCTGCAGAAGTGATCATAGACCACATTAAAAAATCATTCAATGTGCCTATTGTGCCACCAAAAAACCTTACAGTAGCATGGGATGCTCAAACTTTGGCTGGTATCTCAATGACTCTTGCAGAACATGAGGATGTACTTGACCGATTGCTGCAAACAGGACAAGTAATGAAATCCTCGTTTGACATCCCACAGGATGTTACAACCATACAATTAGACCTCATTTCCACCAAGGGAAAGCTGGTCATGACAGATATAAGCATGCTGAAGTAGAAGTTCAAAGATTACAAGAAAGGCTCGTGGCCCTACAAGCAACACAACAGGATGCTTCTCAATTTGTTCCCGCAGACTAGTTGGATACTTTTAGAACCAAGTAACTTAATAAATTATTGACAAAGAATAAAAGGGTTGTGGAAAAAAAAGAGAAGGTTGTTTGGGATGCCTCTGTAGCACAAGTGCAAACTTATGTGCATGTCAAAATACTCAAAGACTTATAAGAGGAGAACAAAAAACTTGTTGTTCAAAACCTTCGATTGACCTTTGTGGAGAAACAAAAGAATGTTCTTTAGGAACATTTTCAATAGTTGTGAGAACAACTAATCATGGTCAACCAGAATATGAACCGTTTATCTAGGGAAAATCGAACCCTCTCGATGGAGGAGGTACGTGCCATCTGTTAGAAGACAACCATCGAAATATGCGCATGACAGAATGAGGCTAAACGACATGAGAAACTAAAGGAGCATTTTTGATACTAGGTGGGGATGTATAAAAAAAATCATTGAAAAGGAGATCCATATGGCCAAGGCCCACATCAATGCTCTTAGTGCTCAACACACTGACTAGCGGGCCATATTGGACACATATACATTTGTCCACCAGGTGGAAGTTATGACCTGGGACCTATAGATCTAGGACTTTACAGAGTACATGGAGTTGGAAAATCTATGGTATGCCAACCTTGCCATGTTAACAGTAGGGCACCCAAGAATAGAGCTCAAGCAATAGGTAGCCACCACCTACGTCAAATATGAAACAGAATTTGCAAAACATAAGAAAACATTGCAAAAATTGGAGGTTGCAAATTTTGAACTCGAGGTGGTTAAAGTAAGCTACTAGGGGCAGAAAGGTGTTGCATTAGACTTGGCTCGATGGCTCATAGATTTTCAAGAATACAGAGACAAAGCTAGAGCCTACAAGGAGGAACGACGGGTGTTTGCGGCTTGGTATGTTAAAGCAAATAAAATGTTTCCACAATTACCGTGCTCATGGGAGGTGCCAACTCCATCAAACATTGGAACATTAGCATGGACGACACAAGATCCCCAAACTGAAGAGGAGAAACTCCAGGCCATACTTTAACACCATCAAATCCCAAGACCTGGAGCGCAAGACAAGGGAAAGGAACCTATGGAGGAGCCACCACCACCAAGAACTACATGAGTTCCACCCAATTTTGTAGTTATAAGATTTTCCTTTGTGTTCTTTTTGTTGTGTCTCAATTTTTTTCTGATTCCACACTATGGCATGAATCCATTCAAGTTAGTCAATAATCCCATACCTATCCACTATGTAATCAATGGAGCTTGTTCTCACTTTAACTCGAGGACAAGATTTCATTCAGTCGTGGGGGTATGATGAGTCATGAATTGTTGGCTGTGATATCGCATCCATGATATCACATATGTGATATCAGATCCTGGATGTGATATCACATACGTGATATCACAACCTATCTTATCATCTATAGATAAGAGGTAGGTAGATTTGGTAAAGAGGCTAGAATTTTAGTGTTAAGGTAGTTTTTGTCAGTTTTTTTCCTCTCAACCCTTTCTCCCAGTGCATGCCCACAGTGTGATGATTGTAAACCCTAGTTTCCTTTTTAAAAATCCACTTAACTTAGCTTCAAAAATTTGAAACTAGGGACTACATTGGGTTATGGCACAAAAAACTTACAAATTTTGACTAGGTTCCACTGGACTTTCCCAAGAATGGCAAAGAAACCATGACTATGCTGATAGTAGTTAACCTCCTAGCCATGACTACGTTGAGATTAGTTAACCTAAAGTCATAATACAACTACCAGTTCTATCTTCTCTCTCTAATCCCTAGATTGGGCACCTTGCAATGTAAGAAATATGACCAAGCATGAAAGGTCTTGACAAGATACTACTAACTACATTGAAAGGGGACTAAGGACTATGCTAGGCCAATGTAGTTCCAACTATTGCTAGCATTGTCCATAATGGAATAAACTTATAATAGCCCATCCAACCTTACAAAACCCTAGCCAAAACCCCTCATAACACCAAAACTTGATCAAAGGCACCCCAACTATGAAAAGAATCAAGCCTCCTCACTAACTACACTAAAAGAAGTGAAGGACTACACTGGACCAACATAGTCCAGCATCACATCTTGCCTCCCTACAACCCTAACCAACACACCAAGTCCATTCAACCTCCATTCAACCTTGAATTAACACATCATCTCTCCAAACCCTAGTTTAAGCCTCTAGCAAGCCTAATACATGGTTGATTGTAGTTAATGATGTCACTGTTTCTCTCTTCCCCATGACTACAATAGGAAAACCTAGGGACTACACTAGGCCAATGTAGTCCTAGGGTTCTAGGAATAGTAGTGATGAGTCGTCATTTGGGCAACCGTGATATCGCATATGCGATATTGCAACCCAACCCGCAATATCACATACGCGATATCACGGCCTGTCTTCTCATCTATAAATAAGAGGTAGACAGAAGAGTTAGAGAAAAGAGATCATTAGTTAGTCAGTTTTAGTTTAAGCTTTTTAATTTCTTTCTCTCCCTTTTCCTCTCAGTGTATGCCCGCAATGTGGTGATTGTAATTGTACGACATCCTTTATTTGAGTGTGAAATACTTGGACATGCACATGACCAAAAATAAAGATTAAGATTACTTCATCATTACAACATTCACTTAGATTAATCATTTAATTAATTTTTATTTACTACTTTTCTAGTTAATATCTTCTCACCCTTATCTCATGTTAAAAAGCGGAATGAGTACGACTTGATTACGAGCATTTAAGTGTAACTACTTGGTAACCCAGTAGCATACCTAGGATCTGTGCTTGGCAATCTTAGTGGTAGTCATGCACAAAATCCAAGATGTGTACAGATAATCAAGGAATGGATGCTCATCGCACATAGGCTAGATTAGATTCTCTTACCCTTTCTCTCTTAGCTTAGATAATATTACTTTCCATTGCCTTTAGGAGTAACATTAGATTAGAAACCCATCATACACCTCGCTCTGGACTAAACCATATGTGACAAAGCTAATACTAGTCCAAGTGGGAAGACAATGAACTGTGACCTAAGGCTAACTTTCTAGATGCCACAACTAGTCTGTCTATGGAGTTTGACTAGATCACGTGTGTAACGTTCGTATTTGTATGGTTGAGTGTAGGGGTACCTCACTCATCATTGGCACCATTGTCAGGGGCAGTGCTAGTTATCTAGGTTAGTTATATCATATAAGGTTGCTATATAGAAATTAATGATATATATTTTAGAAAGAAATAATTTTAAAAAAAGTCACATACAAATTCACACACAATTTCACAACCATGGCTCTCCTACAAGATCATGATAATTCCACACTTACTAAGGAAGTTCATTGGAGAACCAACGAACTATATGATGATGAAGATTAGAGTACACAACCTAGAGTGGGGGTTTCTTATAAACATGAACAAAAGAAATGTCATCCCAACACATGAAAGCATAACTTACAAGATGAAGATGAACCCCTACTGGCCACTATAAGCTTAACGCAAATACAGGAGGCTATTCGAATCTCATGTAGGCATCGTAAAGAGAGTCGTCTACCCAGGCTTGATTTAAACAACTTCCCTACTTTCTCAGGAGGCTATGAATTAGATCCACATCAACATTTACAAGCCTTCTACGATGCCTGTACATGGAACAACATTGATAATGGTTAGAAAAAACTTAAGCTCTTTCCCATGACACTCGTTGGCCAAACAAAAGTATGGTATAGATCGTTAAAACCAAATTCAATACGACGTTGGTCAGCAATGGTAGAACTCTTTAACAAAAAATATCAAACCTACACAAGAGTGTTAGCCTTGAGGAAACAAATCCAAGGATGGAAACAACACAACATGAACCCTTGGGCATGGCCTCAGAAAGATACTATGCACTATTAAACAACTATCCAGGCCATGGGTTTTCCGAGGAAAGGCTAATGTACCATATCATTGATGGGCTTCATGATGGAACAAGAGAAATCCTAGGGATGTTTGCCCAAGGTCAATTATATGAACTACAAACCCATCAAGTCCAAGAGCTTGTTAAGCAGGTAGCAAAAGAAGAAGGAGAATTGGCTCGATGGGAGAGTGTTGAAAAACATCAATGGGACCAAAATCTCAACTTAATAAAGGTCCATGATAATAAAAAGGAGAAATCAACTAATCTCAAGGTGGAAACATTATCTTTGCCAACACAAAAAACATTAGAAGAAGTCAAGGAAAAGATCAATAAGATGTTGGAATGGATGTATCAAAAGTGTAGAGAATTTATCAATATTATTGGAGATAGAGTTTTAACCCAAGAAGCAGGACAAAGTATCAGTAGACAATCAGAAAGAAGGGATAAGGAAAATAAGATCTCAACTACCAATCATACGTATGAATGCAACATATGCCTGTACGATCACCCCAAGTGCCAATGCCCAATATTGTTACATTTACATGAGCATTGGGGAAACACGTTACACCCAGAGTTCGTACAAAGATACTGTGTTTGATCATAGTGGAAACAATCCCAGTCATGGGGGAAACCACCACTAAATTGGAGACACCCTTCGTATCATCTGAATCCAAATGCTTATCTTGTTCAACATCCTATTTCTCCAACTGGGCCAATGCACTTTATCTCACCACAGTACCATTCTCCTCAATACTATCATCCCATACCTTCAACACAACCACTACCTTGTGTACATTACACTACTGCTCAATCTCAAGATTCTCATTTTTCCCTGCTTCTACATCACCACCAACTATTCCTAAGGTGTCTGCACCACAGCAACAACCCATGAACGTTACTTATGCTGCTACTTCCAATATCAGTGAGAGAACTTAGCAACATTGGAGGTGTCCCTTCTTTATAAAAGACCCTAAGAAGGGACAACATAATTCTGAGGCCATTGCATCCTCCAACGCAACACAAGTCCAACCCTGTGGTGCATCCTTATCTTCGAACCCAATGCCTCATGTAACTTCATTAGGGCCACCAACTCACACTCCAACAACAATACAGCCCAATGAACACAACCATGGAAGGCATCATCCCAATCCTTGCATACCATCTAATGGTCCCAAATATCATAGTGGGTTAACTTGTTATCCAGGAACTACATCGTACAAATTTCCCCATTATGCTTATTATAACCAAGTGTGTGAACCCTGATGGGGTAAGTATGATGGGGCCTCAATACTTCCAACATGCAAGGATCCTCATCTTTCATTTATTAATCCTTGCCATCCTCAACCATTTAGTTATGGGGGATACCCCCCATCCTAATAACAAGCAGGATTAATTAATATTTTTTGATTTCTTTAATTTTACAACTTTTTGTTTTTCAGTTTTTCAGTTTTTCATTTTTCAACTTCTTGTTTATCTTTTTGTGTTTTGGTATTTTTTTCTTTTTATAACTAATCTCGTCTATGAATAAAACACTCATGTGGATCTTTGGTTGAGGTGTGTTCTATGTTATTAAGTCTCAAACGATCAATTATGTGGACAGTGAGCCCATTACACCCACTCATCCATTCTACAAATAAGAGGTTCTGTTCGAGGGTACAGTGATATTCTTGACATTTTTACAAACATAAAATTAATTTTGTGTTCATTGTACCCAAAATGAAGAATGATGGACCAAGAGGGAATGATTAGGGTGTGACATCAAGGGGACTTGCAAATTCTCTTTGGTGATGTCTATGGGAGTTATCATGCAACGTGGTTGTACTAAGATCCTTATAGATCTAATGAAAAATGGGAGTAAGAGTAATCAAAAGGGCACTCAAAAATCCAATGCTATTCTAGGGGATCCCACTAGAAAGACATGCACCCATGCCTAAAGGTTGGTGGCTTCTCTAAATTTAGTGATTGAAAAAAAAGAAAAAAAAAAGAAAAAGAAAAGAAGGAAGTGCCACAAAACAAAAAATCACTCCTCCCTTGAATAAAATGCCAAGTGATCATACACCTTGTTGTTATGGTACTCTCATAGTTGTTCATCATGGGATGAAACAATGCGATGTCACTGATTAGAAGGATGGACTTGGTCCTGATCTTGGAATGATAGATTAATGACACATTAATCATGCTTTTCACGCAGGATTCACTGTGCCCTGAGTCAGTTACCTCATGTCCCAATATCTATGATCCCTTCTATACTTCGTCTCATCTCACTGTTCATGTAATTGTAGCTCGTGTTGTGTGTAACATAGAATTCTTACCTCATTCCGGTGATATTTACATGTGTGTGTTTTATGGAGTTAGTGCAGATTACATTTAACCCTTCTAGTGCCCATGGACACTTTAAGTGTGGTTACACAAGGGCATTATAGGTAAGAACTTGCTTTGGGGAGGACCCACTTATGTAATTTTTTGTAATCTTCACTTATGACATAGCTCACACACACCATTTCTTACCCTTTGCATAATTTTTCATAATGTTCTTTCCCTACTACTATCCCTCTAAATTTCAATGTTCCTATGTACCATTACATAGCCTTTTTCTCCCATCTGAGGTTTTATTCATAAAATCCACATCATCATAATTAATTGTGCCTTTCAAATTAATGTAATTACCCTAGCAACCTTTAACATGTGCCACATGTCCTTTCTTTCATATTTCATTTTCCAAAAAACCCTAAAAATCTGGTTTTTCCCTCGAGCCTAAAACATCGATAGGCTGTGATATCGCATCCCTCCAAACCTATAAATAGGCGACCACCCCACAACACTTAGCCTCATTTTGCACACATCACATGGGGGAGTTTTTCAAATTTTTCTCTATGACTTGCGAGTGTGACACCTTTGCTTTCACATCTGTATCTCGCCCACTGGTACTCCAATTTTAATTCCATCTAAACCTGCTTAAACTCGGAGTGTTCAGCTTAGTTATGGGGGAGGGACACCTGCTGAGTAGTGCCTAAATTTTTTTGGAATTTATCATTGCCCAAAGGACATCATCTAGGGTAATTAGCTATAACACTTAGAATAATGATGCCCAAAAAATCATTTAATCCCTAGGTATACTGGGAAACTAAAATTGGAAACTACCTAAGTCAAAAGACTCATTATTACAATCTTTCGGGCAATATCACATGGAGATAAAGTAAAATAATTAATTAAGGTAAGCAGGAAGGTATAACTTAACTTCAAAAACAATCTTACTAATGCTTGATCTCATGTGATTGCAGATGGCCCCGAAATGTGGACAACAGGAAGGTCCTACTCAAGGTGGAAGAAAATGATCTCGGAGAGGTGAAAGATAAGATCCTGCTGGACAACATACAGAATAGGAGGAGCAATCATTCAGTATTCATCAAGAGAACCCTACTATCATACAGTCTGGGCAGGTAGAAGGAGGAGCTGCTATAGCGCCTAAACAGGGACAACATCTCACATTGCCCCAAGATTGTGTTCAGGCCATCCATGAAAAGTCCACATTTTCTACGGTGATTGTGGAATTGAACTTTGAATCTTTTGTAGAGTTCGCTCCTAAGTTTGTTAGGGATCACCCCAAAGGGTCTCCCTTATGGCCTACTCTCTCTGAAAGCAGTGCCTGGTACCTAGGAGAGACGTACCAATTCTGGCACAATAGAGAGCAAGGCACCACTGTTAATATTTGTGGTGTGACAGTTGATTTCTCTACGTGGGCCATTTCAAAAGTATTAAACCTTCCAAATATAGGGCCAAAGTTGCTCAGTTATCCACCCGTTCAGACCCCGATGTGTGATGGGATTGGTTGGAGAGGACTTATGGCAGAGATAAAACATTTGGTGAGTTGATAATGAAAGAGAGGATTTACTTCAAAATTGGAACATATCACCTCTTTCCCATGAAGGGCTTAAAAAGAATATCAATGTATGTAGCTAGAGGATGTGTAGTGTTGATGAGAAAGGTTAACGCTAACCTACCCCATCTATATTTAACGGAGATCCTGAGGTGGTTTGAGGAATGGAAGACAGGGAAAATGGTGCTGCCTTTCCCTTGTCTTATCAGAAATCTTTGCCGATGTGCTAGTATCTAGGGGTACACCAATGATGTCCTCCAAAAAGCCCAGAATGCTTCATATGTTAAATTGTTAAAGTTTCCAGCTCCAAGGAAAATCACTGGCGAGATGCTGGGACTAGAAGAAGAAAAAGAAAAAATGGCTAGACCAATTGCAACTCAACCTGCAGGACCCAGCCAACCTCCAAGCACATGACCTAGCCAACAACAGGAAGCAGGGCCCAGCACAGGCCAGGATCAACCACCACTGCTACAAGACTACAGACCATCGATGAGCCATCTTAGGGCCATCGCTGAGACGGTCAGTTGGGGAAGTCATGATGATGCAAACCTCTTCCACGTCATTGATGATGTCATTCAACCTACTATTTCTTTGGATTTCACAAGGGGCGAAGTGTCTATCCAAATAGGGGGAGGGGAAAGTAGATGGTCACAACAAATCTTAGGAAATGTGGCATCTTTCTAGGTGTAATTAGAAATTGGTGAAGGGGCTATTGTGGTGGTCATGCAACACCAGGGTGCTACAGGAGCTGCAGAAATGGTCACGAACCACATCAAAGAATCATTCAATGTACTTGTTGTGCCACCAGGAGATCTCATAGGAGCACGGTATGCTCAAAATTTGGCCATAATCTCAATGACTCCTACAAAACATGAGGATGCACTTGATCAATTGCTCCAAACAGGGAAAATAATGACGTCCCTATTTGACATCCCTCAGGATGTTACAGCAATGATGTCCCTCAGGAAGCTAGTCTTAATAGAAGTGAGGCTCAAGCATGCAGAAGAAGAAGTGCAGAAATTGCAAGAATAGCTTGTGTCCCTACAAGTAGCACAACGGGATCCTCTGCAATTCATTCCCACAGACTAGCTAGATAATTTCAGAACTGAGCAACTAACCAAGCTAATCATGGAGAATAAAAAGGTGGCTAATGAAAAAGAGAAGGTTTTTTGGGATGCCTCTGCAACATAGGTGCAAACTCATGTGCATATCAAAGAACTCAACGCCTTACAAGAGGAGAATAAATAGCTCGTTGCCGACAGCCTTCGGTTGCCCACTATGGAAAAGCAAAAGAATGTTCTCAAGGAACACTTTCATCAATTACGAGAATAATTCATCCAGGTCAACCAAGACATAAGTCATTTAGCTAGGGAGAACTGAACCCTCTCAATGGAGGAGGTACACACAATTCATCAAAAGATAGCCATTGAAATAAGCGCATGAAAAAATGAGGCTAAACGACATGAGAAGTTGAAGGAGCACTTCCGAGATTAGGTGGGAATGTACAAATAGATCCTTGAGAAGGAGATCCATATGGCCAAGGCCCACATAAATGCTATCAGTGCTCAACACACTAATTTTCGGGCCATATTGGACACGTATGCCTTTGTCCACTAAGCAGAAGTTAAGAACCAGGACCTGCAGATTCAGGATTTGACAGAATACATGGAGTTGGAAAACCTGCGGTATGCCAACTTTGCCATGTTAATAGCAAGATGCCCAAAGATAAAGCTCGAGCAGTAGGTATCAACCACCTATGTTAAATATGCAGTAGAATTTGCAGAACGTAAGAAGTTGTTGGAAAAACTGGAGGTCGCAAATTCTGAACTTGAGCTGGTAAAAGAAAGCTACCAAGGCCAGAAGGGTATTGTAGCAGATTTGGCTCAATGGCTAGTAGATTTTCAAGAGTACAGGGATAAAGATAGAGCCTATGAGAAGGAATGACGGGTGTGCACGGCTTGGTATGTCAAGGCCAATCAAATGTTTCCGCAACTACCCTGTCTGTGGGAAGTGTCGACTCCGTCAAACATCGAAACATTAGCATGGATGGCACAAGACACTTGGACCGAAGAGGAGACACTCCAGGCCATACTTTAATGCCGTCAAGTCTCAAATCTTGGAGCACAAGATAAAGGAAAAGCACCAATGGAGGAGCCACCACCACTAGGAACTACATGAGTTCCAAAATTTTTGTAGTTGTAGCACATTCTTTGTGTTGTGTCTTTGTTTTGTTTTCATTTCACACTGTAGCACAATCCCATTTTCCCATCTAATGATCTCATAGCTATCCACTGTGTAAACAATGGAACTCGAGAATGAGTTTTCATTTAGTCATGGGGGTATGATGAGTCATCATTTGGGCGATCGCGATATCGCGTACGTGATATCATAGCCCAACCCACGATATCACATACGCAATATCGTGGCCTATCTCCTCATCTATAAATAAGAGGTATAAAGAAGAGTTAGAGAAAAGAAATCATTAGTTAGTCAGTTTTAGTTTAAGCATTTTAATTTCTTTCTCTCCCTTTTCCTCTCAGTATATGCCCGCAGTGTGGTGATTGTAATTGTACGACATCCTTTATTCGAGTGTGACGTAGTTGGACACGAACATGATTGAAAATAAAGATTGAGATTACTTCATCATTGCACCATTCACTTAGATTAATCATTTAATTAATTGTTATTTACTGCTTTCCTAGTTAATATCTTCTCACCCTTATCTCATGTTAAAATGTGGAATGAGTATGACTTAATTATGAGCATTTAAGTGTGACTACTTGGTAACCCAGTAGCGTACCTAGGATTTGCGATTGGAAATCCTAGTGGTAGTCATGCATGAAGTCCAAGATGTGTATGGATAATCAAGGAACGGATGCTCATCGCACTTAGGCTAGATTAGATTCTCTTACCCTTTCTCTCTTAGCTTAGATAATATTACTTTCCATTGCTTTAGGAGTAGCATTAGATTAGAAACCCATCATACACCTCACTCTGGACTAAACCATATGTGACAAAGCTAATACAAGTCCAGGTGGGAAGACAACAAATTGCAACCTAAGGCTAATTGTCTAGATGCCACAACTAGTTCTTCTATTAAGTTTGACCAAATTGCACGTGTAACGCTCGTATTCGTATGGTTGAGTGTAGGGATACCTTGCCACTCATCAAGTAGGCATCATACAAACCCTTACCCACCTCCAACATTACCTTTTAGAGCCTCCACACCTTGCCCAGAATCCTAGTAACCCTAGACTATCGATCAATCGACCAATAAACCTCAAGAAAATCAATAAAATTGAGTTCCCACATGGGACTACATTAAAAACTAGGATGATTACACTAGGCTAATGTAGTGCTGGTAACTACCCAATGTAGTCCACTCAAAAAACCAAAAAATCATCATGTATGAACTTCAATGCAACTTCTGACAACCCCAAAACACCAAACTAGGTCAAACCTTACCATTTTTTACATTCTCTATGCCAAAACTTGGAATATAATTAATAGAGAGTTTGGACTACATTGGGCCAATGTAGTCCCTTCCTAAGGCCTAGCACAGTCCCATTAAGACTACCAAAAACCACTAGAAATCATGAAACTTGACACATGTCAACTACAAAACCCTAATTCAAGTTTGTATGACCATGAAACCTTCCTTTTACTTACATTTAATTACTTTTGACCAAGACTATGTTGAGAGGGAAGGAGGACTGTGCTAGGCTAATGTAGTTCCTCCCTTAGCCTAGCGTAGTCCCTCAAAGGCTACTCAAAGTTGTTATAAATAACCTCAATTCACTATTAATGAAATCCTAACACCCTATCTAAGCCAATTTTACTCCAAAAGCTTGCATTTTCCACAAATTTTAGTCATTCTACAATGACTATGTTGGATGAAACTTGGAACTACATTGGTCTAGTGTGGTCCCGAAAAAACTGTTTAAAAATTATCCCAAATGATCTATAACTCCTATTGACAAACTGGGAAAGCCTACCCAAGCCTCTATAACCTCAAAAATTACATTTTTCATGATTTTTTACTACCACAACATTGACTACGTTGAGGGAAGGTCAACATAGTCCTTTAGAAAACTCATCAAAACTTGTCAGAAATGCCTAAAACTACTATCAATAGAACCCTAAAATCTTTCCCAAGTATCTTTGACTTCAAAACTTTCACTTCTAGCCGCTTCCACCTTGAATACGCTAAGGTAGGGTGGGGACTACATTGGACCAATGTAGTCCTTTTCTAGGCCTAGTGTAGTCCCTCTCTAGGCCTAGTATAGTCCATGAGAAACTAATCAAAATATACTAAGGTTGACCTAAATTTGATGCCAGTAAATCCTAAAACCTTCAATAAGCCTTTTTGACTCAAAAAACTAGCATTTTCCATTACTTTTCCTCATGACCACCCTACCTACACTAGATGAAGACTAGGACTACGCTAGGCTAGTATAGTCACTACCCAGGCATAGTGTAGTCCCTCAAAACTGCAAGAAAATTTGCCAAAAATCACCTAATTTTACTACCAGAAAACCGTGGAACCTTCTTAGGAATCTTTGTTAATGATGAAAAATCCTACCAATCATCCTAAGACTGGACTACACTGACATGAGATGGCACTACACTGGGCTAGTGTAGTCACAACAAAAGGTATAAATTTTACCTCAAAAAAGCTCCAAACTGATCCTCTCATGTTCCCAAGCTCTCCCGGTAACCTTGTAGCCCCATACCATGTCCCGCTAAGGCCTAAAATTAGGAAAATCTAATCCTATTTGGCCAATATTAGCTAATTTTTACTATATGTATTCTATTCTCACATATTTGACCTTGTTCATGGCCATGTTTTACATTGTTGATCTTCTCTCTCATCAGGGGACTTCATACAGTCTTAATGTAACTTCATCATATACCATGTTTACATTATTTTCTCTATTATGGCCCTTGATTAACCTCATATAGCATTTTTTTAATCCCATTGGTCATTATTTCTCTCTTTTAGCCTTGGTTAACCTTATTTTCATTTTTTGTTTAGCACATGTTTGCATGTTTACTTAAGTATTTTATGTCATTTTAGCGTGGTTTACCTATTCTTACCTAGGTGCCACTTAATGTGCTTATGGTTGATATGTAGGATTGAAGTATGGATACCTTTAAGCAAATTTCCTTGCCACTGAGCCTAAGTCGATCTCATGGTGATGTTGAACACTGTATTGATCCTGATTATCTAGATCTTAATCTGAGAGTCTTTTCAACCACATACTCTCATTCAAAAAAACTCTACGGTGGCCTAAAAACCTAGTTAAACCCTTTGATTTGGAGGCTAGTGACATTACTGAAGACTCTCCGGCTAGGGCTCCCATCACAACACATAGTGGTAAGGAGAAAACCCTTAAATTAAGTTCCACATTGGAACCTCAATAGGCACAAGAGATCACCAAGATCCTACAAGACAACATTAACGCCTTTGCCTAGTCATATGAAAATATGCCAAGTTTAGATCCATAGTTAGTACCAACACAACATCATACTTGATCCTAGCATTAGCCTAGTTAAACAGATAGTGCATAAGATTAGACCTGACTTAGCCTTGGAAGTTTATGACAAAATCATGAAACTCTACCAAGCTGGCTTCATTAGGACTATCAACTATGTAGAATGAGTGTTCAACATAGTGGTAGTCCCTAAGAAGAATGGGAGTATCTATATTTGCATCGATTTCTAAGACCTAAATAAGGCAATAATCAAGGATGGCTTCCCTTTGCCTAGTATTGACCAACTCATTGTTACTATGGCTAGATGTGCCTTTTTGTCCTCTATGGATGGATTCTTGGGATACAACCAGATTAGGATCAATCCAAAACACTAACTTAGCATGAAATTCATGATTCCTTGAGGTACATTTTGCTATACCATGATGCCCTTTGGCCTTAAGAATGTAGGAGCAACCTACCAAAGAGCTATGACCTACATCTTTAGTGACTACATGTTAGGTTTTCTCAACAATTACATAGATGATATAGCCATTAAGTTTAAAGTGGCCAACAATCATGAACATGACATTGACCTTGTGCTTAAATGATGCCTTAAGTATGAGCTTACGCTATACCCTAAGAAGTATGTCTTTGGTGACAAAACTACTAAGATGCTTGGCTTTGTAGAGTCTTAGACAGGGATACATGTCAATCTTGATAAGGTTAAGGTCATATCCAACTTGGTGGTACCTACTAGCCTTAAGGAGCTTCAAGGACTACAAGGTAGATTAAAATTTTCATAGGTTCATCGCTAGGCTTATAGATAAGTAAAACTCATGTAACACTTTCTTAAGAAAGGAGTTCACTATGAGTGAATGGATTAATGTCAAAAAGCCTTTGAAAACCTTAAGCAAGAGTTGATACAACTACTGACAGTTTATCCTCCACAAGAGGATAAACCATTTTACATCTACCTCACTATCTCTAACATGTCCATTACCTCTCTACTCTATCAAAAACATGATGATGGAGCAGAAATGCTAGTATACTACCTTAACCATGCATTAGTCACCCATGAGACCAAATACACCAAAGTGAAGAAGTATTTTCTAGCACTAGTCTTCTCATTGAAGAAGTGGAGACACTACCTCTTTAGGAGCCAAGTCAATGTCATTTGCAGGAACAACATACTTAGAGCTATTACAACCAATATTTATGAGAGTGGTAGTGTAGCCCAATGGAAAGCCATAATAGTGGAGTTTGACCTTCTTTATGTTTCTCAATCTTTAACAAAAGGTCAAGCTATAGCCATACAACTTACAGTTTCACCTATTGATGAACATGTTAATATCGTTAGCAAAGCATCCAAGGGATATGAGGTAGTCGTGCACTTTGACAAAGATTCAATTACCCATGGGGCTAGTGCTACTACCACCATAACATTCTCATATGGTGAAATCCAACCCTTCACCTATCATTTTGAGTTTTCATGGACTAACAACATAGTGGAGTACAAGGGTTTGATTAGGGGGATGATGGTAGCACATAACGTAGGAATTAAACCTTTGATAATTAAGGGTGATTCAAAAATAGTGGTCAACCAAGTAACCAAGGTCTACACATGCAGAGCCAAATATTTACAACTTTACTATGGCTTAGGGAATCAATTAATACAACATTTTATAGATGTTGATATCCAACATATATCTTGAAATGAAAATGCTATAGCTGATGCATTAATCTTCATGACCATTTTCCTAAAATGATATACCCTGGTGCTTTAAGTTGTTCTACCTCTTGAATTGCATGTACCATTACTTTGAGTGGCCCTGTTTGACTTCATCAATGATGAATAGAACAAGCAACTATGTACCATGGACCTAGACTCGATGGATGAGCAACATGTTCAAGTGCTTGCTCACATTGAACGATATCAAGAAAGGTAAAAGCAGAAATACCACCATGACTTGACCAAGCGTAAGATCAAGGAAGATGACCTAGTCCTCAAAGCTATCTATGAACATGTGGATAAATTCTCAACCAACTAGGAAGGGTCTTTCTTGGTCACTAAAGCCTATGACAATGGCGCATTCATAATAGCAAACATGGATCGAAATGAGTTGGTCAATCCAATCAACCATTCCTATCTAAAGTCATATTACATGTAGCTAACTACAAAAAACAAGCAAGCCTACTTTCCATGGCCTGCTAGGGCCTAAAACAAGTGAAACCATGGCCTGAAATTGGCATCTTGGCCTATCAAGGCCTTAAACTGGCAACACATGTAACCTTTGGTAGCTGAATCTACTAAACTATTCTTCATTGCCTTATGCATTTTATTCTAAGAACATGGTTTCTTTGATTGGTCTTCTTTCCTCTTGGACTTGTGTTTGCAAGATGAAACCTAGACTCATTATAGAGGTTCAACTCATCATGGTAGGAAGTCACCACATGACCTTGATGTACAAGATTTGGTGAGTTATCCTACCACACCAAGAGTACTTTCTCCACATCATCTCCATTATCATTCCCTTAGGCCCAACCCCATAGTCTAGATAGTAATACTAATGAATGTTTGACACTCATGCACTATAGCCATACAACATCCCTTCATCATGCTCCATTGTCAAGTCCATTGAATGTAACACACTTCATTCAATGGAAAAGCATCTATTCCATCGAGTGTAACACATCTCACTTTATGGGAAAATTAATTCAAAATAGGCTTTGGCAAAGAAACCCAATGAAGGTTTCATCCCAACAAAAAAA
>MNCI01001416.1:3236-30267 GCA_015680685.1 Gnetum montanum
TTTTGTTACTCAATCCAATATTTCCAAAAATGAAATTAAGCCTCAAGCTTGGACCAAATTTATAACTAATACTTTTGTTCAACGACTACCTGTGAGTAGCACCCCTTTTGTTCAACGACTACCTGTGAGTAGCACCCTATGGACTACCTGTAACAGCAGGGCCACGTTGAAGATGACCGTATTATAAGAATACACAACTTAACTAAACTAGGCACAGCCAGTAACTCATCTCACCTATAATGATCGAAAACCTTTCAGACGCTGGAAAATTGGAAAATCGGCACTAATCATGATGAAGGGGAAAGTAAAAACAGAGCACCATGAGGTTGCATATGGCCATTGTCCATGTGATGTGCTGGTGGGCTTCGTTGCTTTATAAGCAAACAGATTTTTAAAAAAGTTGAACAAGCATCCATCTGTCATCATGTTCATGACTCATGACCCATGACGATGACCCTGTTTTGTTTTTTCTTTTTAAAGCAGAGTATATGAGAAAAAGAGCAAAAACCAGCAATGAACAATAAACATGCGAGAATGTGTGAGTCATGGCGGAACCTTTGATGCTCCCAAAGCCAGGCGAATCCATGCAAATGCAATGTTTTCCTCGCACGCCCCGTCCAAAACTTCTTGATTTCCGTATGACCCATACTTGCCCCTTTGGCCATCGGTTACCATAGTAGCCCTTTCGTGATTTCCGTGTGTTTGTTTTCTGTGGTCCGTCTGCCGATGCCATGAATCTTGATTGCTTGCTTGCCACTTAACAATGAAATGAAATTTTTGGTATGATTCAGAACAGGAGAAGATATGTAAGATTTTAATGCAAAATGCAGACATCGCAAGAACTAAAAGGGCAATAACAATACGAGGCAATGCAAGGCGACCATAGCAATGTATATTTTCAAATCAGACAAAATTTCATTGACAATTATGAAATACTTACCCACTGCGAATTTAATACGCTTCTGTGCGCTCCCGAATCAGACGCGAACAGTTCGTCAAAATTTACAGGGAATCGCGAATCTCCAGCGCATAGGATACACTGAATTTGCCAAGAACCAGAATACAAAGTATGAATTTAACAGCCTATATAAATTTTTTGTCCAAACTTAAAAGGAAAAAAAAAAAAACACATTGCACAGCAAAATCAAACTCATGTACTTCCAGCCAAACCAAGAAACACTGATGGTAAAGATTCCCAACCAAGCCGATCCTTCATTCACAACACAGTAATCTCCCTTAAACAGTCACCAACAGAACCGTATATAAACCCAGTTGTGCCCAGAAGAAAGAAATCCATTCCAGAATAAACAAGAGACGAACGCATGTCAAGCGCTATGCAACTGAACAGTAAATGCCAACAATTCTGCTATTCGAGTTTTCTGATGTTGAACTGAAGAAAGGAAAAGATAACAGAAAACTGATGAATCAAACTTACCAGAGCAAGCTGGCACTGCACTCAGTTACTGAAAACAACCGTTTCCAAGCAATACATAATTCCACCTCATCCCTTGAAAAAGAAAACAAAACAAAACAACAGTTTCAATCCAATTCTTGTGCGTGCAAATTATTTTGAGTTTCCTTTGGCAATAACATAACCCCATCAGGTAACCGTGCATAATAAGGGATGCCATGGCATTGACCGACCAATTTTCTTGGAGGATAAAAGGTCATTTACATCTTTGCCCGGATTTTTTTTATGGCCGTCCCGATTCTCTCTCCACTGCATTCAGATTCTGAAAATTGTATTTTGGAAACTTCGTGGAAACTTCGTATTTGAAAACTTTCAAAACTTTTTTTTTAATGAAAAATTTAAAACATAACGCCTTTGCTAACTTTCCGTGTATTTTATCTGGGAAAGATAATTTCATAATGGCTTCTGAAAATCAAAATTGGAGAGCTGTTGGTTATTCACCTATTCCTTGTCATAAAAAGAAGTGTCAAAATTGTGCACGTCAATGTCTCATCTCAATTTTCTATTCTAACACGTCAAGTTTCTATTTATAATTGTTTTTTGTTTTCCATTAACGTCACTTATTAGATTCTGCAAGATCCTGAGATATACCAATCCTTACCATTATATTCCTAATAATTCACCCATGAGTTTCCGGCCAGCAATGCTACGGATGCATGCATTTGAAAACCTTAATATTACACTTCACGCTACATAAATAATTTATGGCCTCTGCTTTCATTACCTATGGTTCTGTTCACAGATTGAGAGCCATGCTTTCCGCCGGCTTGCAAATCAGAATTCAAAGCTAACGGATAATAAAATTGAGTTCAGTGAAGGCTAAAGATTTCAGCTGCAATTATAGAAATGGAAATGGAAATGATAGGTGGACCACTACTTTGGCATTTAGCAAGGCCACCAGCTTCCTTATTTCAAAGCAAGGTGCCGCATATGGGAATAGTGTAGCCCATGATGGAAATAAGCCCTAGAGCTTGTGATACAGAGGATGGCTGTGAGACCAATGCCTAAGTCCGTATCTTCTTTGGAAGCAAAAAATTCATACAGAGAAGAAGGCAGAAATGGAGAGTATGATCATGTTAGATCTGCACACAGAATTGGACATGGTAAGTATTGTAAGGCCTGGGAAATTTGGTTAACTCCATGACTCAACTGCTATCATGGAAGGTTTTTAGGAATTTGAACTGTATGGGAGACTGGTTATTTCCTGAATCATTCTTGTACTATTCTTCATAAGGGAAAGTTACTTGAATGTGCTATTTAAAGTACATCTTAATGTTAACATCTAGCGATGTGTTCTTGCTTAGTTCATAAGGGGGACTCTTCGTCAAAAACTACAAAAGATAGTTATGCATTAGTGGTCACATACTTAATGTTCATGCCTAGCACAAAAGGATTTTCAGATAGGAGTGAGTATGATGCTTCAATGATTAATTGTTCTTGCCTTTTATTTTCACATTGTAGATCCCTGGTATCAGCTTGGAGTCCTGCTGGCCGTGAGTTTCAATTGTGGCTACATCTTGAGTTATTCAGATCTTGTCTTAAAGAATACCGGATGGACACTGGGTATTATAAGCATGATTATCCCGGCACTGTTGTCATTCTGGGCAGAGTTATTCAAATCTTGTCTTAAAGAATACCGGATGGACACTGGGTATTATAAGCATGATTATCCTGGCAGTGTTATCATTCTGGGCAAATTGTTTTCTAGCAAAGCTTCACATAATTGAAAGGAAGAGATTCATTAGATACAGAGACAATGAAATATGCTTTTGGTAAGTGCATGTAGACAAATGTTATTAGATTTTTTATTAAAAAAGAATGGTATTTGCCTCATATTGGCAGAGGGTGCTTTTGTTACAGGAAGGAAAGTGTCTTATCTAACATGCTGTCTACAGTTTACGTTCTTTATTTTGGGAAACATGGGATTCTTGTTGCTTGCTGGAAGAGCACTTAAGGTACTTAACTGGTCACTACAAGCTTTAGTTTGGCATTGATTTCTTGTGCAGATCTAAATTCTTATTTTTTTATAGCTGTTAGCAAGTTGTCAGTGATTTGAATACACACACTATTCTAGACTTTTATTGAACCAATATATGTAATGTTCTGATATCATATAGTACAAACTTGGGTTCTGAGGTTTTGCCTTTTACCTTTCATTTTGCATGTGGTGATGCTTGGCATCTTTGCTATGAAGTGCTCTGGAGATAATTGAAAATCATGAGATTAAGAATTTTGAGATTGGAACTCCAATGTAACCGCTGGTAGGAATTGATGTATACTGTACGCAATTTCTTCCTCCTTAGGCATCAAACCTCAAGCTGAAACTGCTTCTGATTATGTAATAGTGAGCTGCTCAATACCACCAAAAATGATGCATCCATAGGCAGTAGTGAGTGACAACTAAACTTTCAAATAATAAACAGCAGTGGATAAAACTATTAGTAAAACAAAAAATAATAATTTTTATGATCTGTAACAGTGAACACTAATCGAGGGAAGAAAAACATAGGGCAAACTGTAAAACTAATCAAGCTTGGCAACAGGGCATTGAACTTTCAAAAGCCTTCCTTATTTCTGAGTTAACCACTTTTGCTGTGGTTACGTGAGGGAAAAATGTGGGTCATTGTAATGGCATCGTATTATCCCTTGTCTCTTTAATGGTTTAAAAACCTTAATTATACATATTTCCTTGTGACATTTATAACATTTATACATCTTACTTGGTTTGTGAAGCCGAAAATTGACAATGTTTTGAAATGATTGGAAGTTTGAGTTAGAGTTTTTAGGACTCTCCTCTGTGGAAGCAATAACTTATGAAAATATGCCCATACAAAAGAATCATTGAAGTTAATCTCTAGAATTATGAAAGGTAGAAAAGTCCTATCTTCTCAACATGTTAAGGTCAGGTACGTAGGCCCTATAATGAACCCACCATTATATTGAGTTGTATTCTTATTAGTTGTTGATGTAAGTCTAGCCTCATGTTTTGAGAAGTTGGAGTTAAAAATGTAGGGAAAATTTAGAGGTTGGTTATTAGGGTATACAGTTGTATTGTCTCTAGGTGGTTTTTGGCATCCTTAGAAAGTTTATTTCTTTCTTTAAAATCCTAAAGATTCAATGTGCTAGTAAAGTGCTCTGATTTTTATTGGTGTGAATCTAACGATTGCAACAGTTAGATTCACCTTCTAGAACTAGTGTACTTAAAAACATAAAGTCTATGGAATTTGACCAAATCACTGAGTGAATGCTAGTTATTCATATGGTTGGGTGTAGGGTATACTCATCGCTCATCATTGGCACCATTGCAAGGATTTTAGTTAGGTATGTGCACTATCTAGGACAATAATGAAATCATTAAATGATCACTATAACAGTATTAACGATTTATTTTTTTTGGAAATATTTGTATTTTAAGACACACTCAATATTAACTAAAAGAATGTCTCCTTCATATAGGACTAATAATGCATTGTATGATGAGGACACTCATAGGAGAAATGATAAGTTCTATATTGAAGAAAGTTGGAGTGAACAACCTCATGCAGGGCTTTCATATGCTCATTTTCACCCTTTCTACATGTAAGGACTATGTTCAATTGGTACAAATAATCCTAGAGGAGATGGAGGAAGTCCTAGAATAAGGAGGGCCTCAAGGCCTAAAATCTCCTCTAAATTTAGAAAATATACATTAAGGGACCATTGGAAGAACTCTAGGAGCTGTGGTGATTCTCCCAGTTTACTATCTTTCTCTTCCTCTTCAACATCTAATTTTGACAAAGATGAATATGGGTATAGAGATAGAGCTCCACTAAGGGGTCAAGATGATGATAGAAATAGAACCCAAGGGCAAGATCAAAGACATCAAAGTGAGCATAGGCAAAGTCATCAAATTCAGATAAATAGAAATACAAATTCTCATGACGACACATTTGATGAAGATGAACCCTTGTTGGCTACTAAGGGTTTGACATAGATTAGGGAGGCAGTTCAAACATCCCAAAGGCATTAAGGAAACAACCAAGTCAAACAGCTTGATATGGAAAACATTTCTAAATTTACGGAAGGCTATAATTCTGATCCACAACATCACTTACAAGCCTTCCATGATGCTTGTGCCTTGTAAAACATTGAACACAAGTGGCAAAAGCTTAACCTCTTTCCTAGGATACTAGTAAATGAAGCTGGAAGTTGGTATAAATCACTGAAACCAGATTCAATCCATTGGTGGTCCACAATGCTAGAACTCTTCAACAACAAATACCAAACCTATGCCAAGAGTGTCCAACCTAAGAAAACAAATCCAAGGATGGAAGCAAGAAAATCATGAACCCTTGGATGTAACCTTGGATAGATACTATTCTCTACTACATAGATGTCTTGGACATGATTTCTCTCAAAAAGAGCAACTTTTCCACATCATACATGGGCTTCATAATCAAATGAGCGATTCCCTTAGGATTTATGCCCAAGGTCGGTTATACAAACTGAAAGCCCATCAAATACACAGGCTAATCAAGTAGGTGGCAAAAGAAGAAGGAGAGATATGTAAACAAGAAAATGTAAAGGAATATAATTGGGACCCAACTCTTTAAAATAAGAGGATCCATATCTATGATGAGGAAAAAGAGGAAGCTCTCGATGAGGTGATTTTACAACAAACCTTGTCAATACAAAAGTCTATCGATGAGCTTGAAGCAAGGATAGATAAGATGTGGAACTTGATGAATGACAAAGTTACAACTTATGTAAAAATCATAGAGGAAAGAGTAATGCAATAAGAATCAAGTGATCAAAATAAGAGAAAAAAGAACCAAGAAATAGCTAGGAACACTTATCAACAAAAAGGGGAAATAGTTGTAGAAGAAGAGGCTATAGACTCAACCACAGAAGAGGATGATGGATGTGACATTTACCTATATGATCAACCAAAGGGCTATTACCCAGTTATTTTACATACACATGAGTATTGGGTTTTTGCTTTGAACCCCAAGTTTGTACAAAAGAAAATGCTTAGGAAATTACCTTACTCGCAAGGTAATTATAAATAGCCCTAGAACCAACAATACTGTCCTAGTGGGACTTCTTATCAACCTCAAAACCACTATCAAACACAATGGCAGAGCCCATAACTGTGGGGGAGATCATCATCAAACCAACACTACCCTTACTACTAGCTAGACTCATATGGATATTATGTTCAACAACCTACTTCCTCTACCTCAAATCACTACTACCACTCCCTTGAATATCATCAATCCTTAACATCTTCCATTGGATCACCACCCCAAGCCTCTTACCCTTCATCATATCCTCAATATTCTCATACTTCCCTCCATCATATGTCATCGCCAACAACATAGGAGGGTTTGACACTACAACATCAACAAAAGAATGCCACTTGTGCTATGAGCATATATGGAAATGATCATGATAGTAGATCTCTGCAAAAATCTAGGACATATCCCTTCTTTAGGATGGTTTTCACTCATGTAAATAAGACATGTAGATCTACTAGCTCATCAAAACTAGCATAAGACAAATTTGGTAAAATAGCCTTGCTTGTAGAAACAACATCTTCCAATCCTACACAAGGGCCAACAACTATCACCACTCCAACACAAAATGCAACAGATAAACCTATCATTGAGGAGAGATAGAACATTGCATGCATTACTAGTAATAACAAAGGGTGTAACTATGGGCTAAAGGTTCAAGGTATTCACTTAACACCTACACCAACCCACAACAAATATAAGGAACAAGAGTGTGTGTGAAACTAGATCTGCAAAAGAGCCACCAAGCTAAAGAACACCCAGTGGCTCGCAAATGAGAATGCCAGGCTATTCAAACCATGCATAGATGCATATAGTCCACTTAGTAGTTCTTGTCCCAGCCATGAACTCAATCATGGGGGAGATGGCCATCCATGCTAATTAATCAAAGTGGCTCCTCAGTTTTTACACATTTTTGTTGTTTTTACCTTTTTTCTATTTTACACAATCGTTAATACATTTTATCTTTATTGGATATTTTACAATTTCTTTTATATTTTACTTTATTTTGGTTTTTTTTTCTTATGTTTTTCTAATGTTTGTTTTTCTCTTCTTTTTCACCAACCGAACACAATGATGCTATAGCTGTTTGCTAATGGTGGTTTGTACTTAATGTTATTTGATTGCTAATGTTTGGATTCTATCTTAGAATTTTGATTATTGATAACTAAGACATGATTTCTTCTTCATGGAACAAGCACTGAGTCCACATCATCCACCCACCCACAACACTCTATGGTGTTTCTTGTTTTGGAAATATGAGGTCTCTTTCCTTAATGAAACTTTAATGAACATGTGACCTTAGTAGTTTTCAAACTTGGAAAAAATTAAATGGATTGATAAGGGTGTGACTTCAAGGGGACTCAGTGCTCTTTGTACTTTTCTACTCTCTTGAGTGCATGCATGTTTTTCATGGGTTTATTACCATTCTAATATCAATCAATAACAAAAAGTTAAAAGTCATTACATGGTATGGTTCCCATCAAAAAATCCATAAAAACATAAAAGTCAAAAAAAATGATAGGAATTTAAAGCACATCCCTTAGATGAAATAATGGGCTACAAGCGTTAGTTATGGGACTAGAAAGACATGTTACCCATGCCTGAGGGTCCCCTCTAACTACAGGCCTCTCTCACTTCCTACTTCTCTTTTCTTCTCATTTAGGAATGATGATTGGTCTATGGGAGCATTCTTGTGTTTCAAGGGGGTGGACTAGTCTTAGAGTATCGATGAGAACTCATTGGAAGTGGTTGGTTCTGATTTGGACTAAGGATGGACTTTATTGGATCATTTAACCACAAAATCCATAAGGGATTTCATGTGACCATGAGATAGAACTCCATTCAACTTTCTCTCTCATCCATCAATGCTTTATGCCATTTGCCTCACTGCTAGTTTTCCATGTCTTATTCAATGTCTTAGTTTGGTGTGTTAAAGTTCTTAACTATATTCTTCTAGATTAGGTTCTTAACATTCTATAACCATTAATCAACCATGGGGCCCACAGACTCCTTAGTTTGAGGATATGCAAGGGCAAAAAGGCCATGAACCTACTATGGGAAAGACCCACTTGCATATCTCTTGGTTAGGTTAGTTAAGTTCCTTATCCTTAGGCATTTTCACGATCAAATTCTTTATGGGCCCCATCGATGGCATCCAACTATTCTCTCCTTAATGGCATTTCTCCAATAAAACTTCATTCTCCAACACAAAACTCCAATTTTGTGCATAATCTAAATCCTCTTCAAGCATCTCATCATGGTCATAGCTTTTCTGGCTTTCCAAAGACCCCAATTTCATGCTTAAAATGTTTGTATTTTTTTGCATTTTTCAAAGGTGAAAAATTTTCTCCCTAAGCTCTATCCATGGGACCCTATTTATGGAGCCAACCATGTAGATGAAACCCCATTGATAGGACCTCATTGATAGGACCCTATCAATGCAACATAAGAAGTCTATAAATATGCAGCCACACTTAGCAATTTTTCACATTTGAGCTCAAACGAGGGGTTTACCATGTTTATGTGTACCTATCAACATGGCCCCCTATTTTCTCCTATAAATGTGCTTCTACCCACGACATTTATGGTAATATTTTCATAGTTGTTGTGAAGCTCTTGTAGGTTTTTTCTTTGAAAGTTAGAATATCTTTTAAGTGCCCATAGTAGGAGTCAAAGAAGTGTACGAATATATATTCAAGCACTAATGTACCTGAGCACCTCAGTGTGAATGGTAATTGATGAGTGGCGAGGTACACCTACGCCCAATCATACAAATCATAGGTGCTACGTGTGATCTGGTTGACTTCTGTAGACATTAATTACCAAGTACGCTAGAGCTAAATGGTGAGTTCATGTTGTCCATTTGTTGTCTTCCCAGTCTTACTTGTGAAATGCAAGTGTATGGTTAAGTGTGACTGAGGCATAAGATTTTTATCATTTTATGTTTTATCAATTTGATTACCTAAAACAATAATGAAAGTGAGAGTAATTAAATGCTAAGTGAATTATTGTCTAATCTAGCCTAACACAAGTAATTGTTCCCACTTCTCGAACACATCTTGAACTTTGTGTAAACAATATTGGGTTGTCAAATGCTAATCGTTTCTGAGCTACCAAGTGTCACAGGTATATTTAAAGGGTTCATGGTTGTGTATTTTAATTAATTTCTTAATTAATCAAAATTAATTGCTGAATGAATAATGTTAAATGTGAACTGCATGAAATTACAATGTATAAATGCATAAAGAAAGAAAGTCTCAAGTGTTACAAGGATGAATCAAAGAGCTCATCTTTATTGCTAACACAATGGTGTGTTCAGGTACATCAATGCTTGAATAAAGATCCAATTACACTTGGACCTCCTACTATGGGAACTTGGAAAATATTCTAACTCTCGAATGAAATAAACTACAAGAATTTTGCTACTTGACTAAAAAACTCATCCCTAAATTGTGTGCCCAAGGGCTGTGTTTATAGGCCCAGGAATACCCTGTGATATCGCATACCCGATATTGCATACTAGGCCACCATATCGCATACTTGATAACGTATACTCGATATTGTGGCCACCCTGATATCGGATACTCGATATTGGGGCTCATGTAAAACATGATTCATCATACCCCCACAATTGAATGAAAACTCATCCTCAAGTATAGAAGAAGAGGAACAAGTACCTTACAAAATATATTAGGAGGTAAGGAATGTTTGACTAACATGCAGAGTGACACAGAGGAAACAAACAAATACATAAGTGCCCGAGCATACATAATTACAGTTGTATACAAAATTGGGTGTTCATGACAACAAGAAAGAACACCATTGAATCCAATGAACATCCAACTACTCTTGGCAACAGAAGAATGAGGGAGAGGTATAAGATCTAGTGGTCATGAACAATCTCCTGTGAGTGATATTGCTACATCATCCTTAGTGAAGACAATCCCGCTTCTAGTCTATACTTCCCATTGCAATCACAACAAAATCAAGGATTAGTATATAAAGTGTAACACATAGCGGTTGAATACCTTGTCTTGTTAGTGGTTATACCTAGCTAAGTTGTGATTGTGATAGATTAGTTGCTTGATAATGTTAGTGGTAAGATTGAAAAATAGGTTGGGTAAGAGAAGTGGTCCATACAATTCAAAAAAAGCTTAACACAAGGAATATTGAAAAGAGGGTATAGAAATTCACAACAATAAAAAGAAAGAATTCACTAAAAATAGTTGTGAAGATGCACACAATTGGATGACATTAATGGGATAAATAAAAATAATTCGATTGTAAAAATGTCTAAGGTTAAAGAACTTAACTTAACTAAACCAAAAGATATGCAAGTGGATCCTTCCCAAAGTAGGCATAGGCCTTTTATGCCCTTGCATAACCTTAAACTAAGGAGTCTATGGGCTCCATGGATGATGAATGGTTACAAAAGGTTAAGTACAAAAACCCAAAAGTAACTGACTGAGAATCCTAATACATCAAACCAGAATATCGAATCAAAACATGAGACTGGTAGTGAGGTGAGATATGAAAAGCATAGATGGATGGGAGAAAGAATGGAATGGAGTTCCTAATTCTGGTCACATGAAGTCCCTTGTGGAGTTTGTGATTAAATGACTCGGTAGGATCCATCCTTAGTCTAGACCAAAACCACCACTTCAGTGACTTCCCATCAACATTTTAAGACTAGTCCATCCCTTGAGACACAAGAATGCTCCCACAAAACAACCACCATTTCAAATTGGAGAAGAAGTAGGAAGTGAGAAAGGGCCTTAGTTAAAGGAGACAAGACAAGTTCCATAACTAGTGCTTATAGCCCTTTTATTTGGTCTAAGGTGTGTGCTTTGAATTTCCATATTATTATAATTTTGAATGGGAACCACACCATGCAAAGACCCATGCATTTTTGCATTTACTTTGTCCAAGGGGTGTGATTTGAATTCTCATCTCTCTATCTCTTTTTTATTTTTTTGATGAGGACCACACCATGCAAGGACTTATTCAACTTCCTATTGTGGAATGACATGAAATAGTGAGAAGTTCATGAGAACACCCCTGCACACAAGAAAATGGAAAAGCACGAAGAATATCACATCCCTTTGAAGCCACACCCTATCTAAACCTTTGAATCCTTCCCAATTCCAGAAACTACACAAGTCACAAATTTATTAAAATTGTATTAATGAAGAAGGGACTACACGTTTCCAAAATAAGGAAAATCATAGAGTGTGTGGATAGGTGGATGATGTGGACTCACTACTTGTTACATAAAAATAAACTATGTCCTAGTTATTAGTAACGACATTCAAAGTCAAAAACTAGACATCAACAATTAAATCAGAAATTATACATACCATCATCGAGTAGCACATTACCATTGTACCTGGCACCTTATTAGCAAAAAGAGTAGAAAATTACACCAAACATGAGAAAATATAAAAGAAAGTAAAAGATATTCAATATATATTAAATATACTAATGATGGTGTAAAACAAAAACTTAGAAAAGATCAATAACCTGAAAAAAAAAAGATGCAAAACAAAGAATATGAAAAAAAAAGTTATAAAACCAAAAATATGTAAAACAAAAAGTTAAAAGACTAAGGAACTACTTAAAGTATCAGTATGGATGGCCATCTCCCCAATGACTAAGTTGGAAGGAGGAGATCCAAAAGATTGAGCGTGGTTGTCCATCTTGCGAAGTGTCTGTTGAGTTGGTTAGCTTGAGCTTATAGAAAGGTTTCAGTTGTTGTATGCTGACTAATTGCTTCTTGTCTGGGTTGTCAGGTTTATATATAATCATGGACCCAAATGGAAAAGCCTCTTCAATAATGTAAGGTCCTTTCCACAATGTTTGAAACTTAGTTTGTTGAGGTACGTGTGCAGGATTCCAGTAAAGAACCTTGCCTCCTGGTTGAAACTTGACTTGTCTTATTTTGAGGTCATGGCATTTCTTGTTGAATGCCTTATGCACTTTGTTGGATGACAAGGCCATTAATCAATTTTCATCTAGCAAGTTGAGGTTCATTAATCTTTCATTTTGTGCTAGACTTAGATCCATTTCAAGGTCACAGGCTGTAGAAAGTGTATAGAGCTTAGATTGAATGGGCAATGTTGGTAGTTTTCTCTACACAAGCTCATAGGGAGAATGACCTATGGGAAGCTTCCATGTGGAGTGATAGGCCTAAAGGGAATTGTTTAGTTTGGTGCTCCAATCCCTTCGATACTTGCTAATAGTGCATGTTAGAATTTTTTTGTAATCTCCTAATTAGTGACTTTAGCTTGATCATTGGCTTGAGGGTGATAAGGTGTTGTGAGTTTGTGCTCAGTCCCCAAGAATTGCATAAGTTTTTAGAAAGTGAAACCTATGAAATGAGGACCATTATCAAAAATTAATGCATGAGTCATACCAAACCTATTTATGATATTCTATTGTACAAACCGAGTTGTAGTAGTGGATGTACAGTCGATGACAACTATTGCTTCTACCCACTTAGTGCAATAGTCAACCGTGACTATTATATACACCTTTCCATTTGACATAGGCATGATGGGACCCATAAAGTCAATGTCCCAAATATTAAATGGCTCAAGAGGTTGAATCCACTACTATGGCCCCTCCATTCAAGCTATCATTCCACCATATCTCTAATAACAATCACAAGTGTGGACAAACTGGTGTGCATCTCTAAAGATTGTTGTCTAGTAATATCCTGCCATGAGGATTTTTATGGTCATGCATCTCCCAGCATAATGGTTCCCAAAATGACCTTTATGGGCATCCTAGAGAACACGCAGTTGATCCATGTCAGGGACACACTAGCATACCAAGCCATTAGGACATACTTTGTAAAGGTTCCCATTGATTTCCATAAAATGCTTAACATGGTGAAGAAACTATTGTTTTTTCTAGGTGTCCAACCCTTGTGGTAGTTCTTGCTTAAGTAGATAAGTAAGAATGACATCATACCATCTTGGTTCATTGGGTATTTGTGCATTAATGGTCCCTGTAAAGCAATATTCATCAAGAAATTGATTAGATAAGAGGCTCTCTTTCTCCTTGTCATCCCATATTAGCTATGATAAGTGGTCAATGACCACATTTTCCACATCTTTTCAATCTACCATTGTGAGATCAAACTCTTGCAAAATCGTGAGCCACTGTATGACACGGGGGCTCACCACTGGTTTATTCATTAAAAATCAGATGGTGCTATGATTTGTGTGCACAAACACTTTATAACCAAGCACATAGTGCCTAAACATTTCTAAGGCAAACACCACTGCCATCAACTCTTTTTCCATAGTGGTGTAGTTCAGTTGTGCACCTGTGATACTTTGGCTTGTGCAGTGAATGAAATATGGATGTCTTTGATCATCCATCTATGTAAGGACTGCCTCCAAAGCATAATTTGATGCATTAGTCATCACATAAAATGGCCTAGACCAATTAGGTTCTTGTAGAATTAGGGTCTCAATAAGCTTCTACTTCAGTTGTTGAAATTTTCTTTCATGTGTAGGGGTTTAGATAAATGATGCATATTTCTTTGTTAATTCAACCAATGCTTGACAATTTTGGAAAAGTTCTTGATGAAGAGCTAGTAGTAGCTAGTATGACCAAGGAATGATTGCACTTCTTTAACTATTTCTGGTTGATAGGTTATTCCTTGGATAACCCTTATCTTTTTAGGGTCCACCTCGATTCTTACTTTTGAGATACGATGCCCCAAGACTATGCCTTCTTGGACCATAAGATGGCTCTTTTGCCAATTGAGCCAGAGGTTTTTTTCGACACATCTTCTTAACACCTACTTAAGACAGCCCAAGGATTACTTGAATATAGCTCCATACGTAGAAAAGTCATTCATGAAGACTTCTACCCCACTACCACTTTGTTGTTAGAAAATGCTAAGGACTAATTGTTGAAAATGTAGCTAAGGCATTACATAGATTGAATGGAACTTGATGGTAAGCAAAAGTCCCCTAAGGACTTGTGAAAGTCATCTTCGCCTAGTCCTTTGGTGCAATTTGGATTTGGTTATAGCCACTATAACCATCTAGAAAGCTGTAGTAGCTATGCCCAGAAATGGTGTCCAATACTTGGTCAACAAAGGGCAATGGAAATTGACCTTTGAAAGTTGTCATATTGGGTAGCTGGAAGTCGATGCACACCTACCATTTGCCTCCTTTCTTAGGCATAATCATGAGTGGGATAACCCACTCACTATCTACAATAGGGTAGATGAATCTTTCTTTGAGGAGTTGCTCAATCTTCTCTTTGATAGTTTTCTTTAATTTGGAATTCAATCACTGTTTCAACTATTATTTTGGCTTAATGGTAGGGTCAATGTATATCCAGTGCTGGCATATTCTTGGATCTATTCCTATGAGCTTAAAATATGACCAGGCAAAGGCTACTAACCATTTTTTCATAACATTCATCAACATCTTCTTTTGTCCTATAGCAAGTTTAGCATTAATAATGACCAGCTTTCCATTTTTCAAGAACACATACTCCATTCCAGTTGATAGTGATTTTAATTCAAGGGGTTCTTGTTTGAAATTGTCAGGAATCTCCAACTCTTCCCAATTGATATCATCATGCACTCCCTTAGAGAGCTGGTGATGAACTAGCTCGAGTTTATCCATAATTGCAACATAATCATACATTAGGCCCTTAGTAGATTCCATGCACAATGTACTACTACTAGAATTAGTTGTTAGCCATTGGGTGCCTTCTTGTTTTGTGGCTACGCATAGAGACATCTTTGGATTTTAGCTTTTGGTGCATACTTCTTGCATGCAGAGATAGATGTTCACTTCACTGACCATAGCTTCTACACACAATGGCACCCTAAATAATTGTATGTAATACATGAAACCCTCTTCTTCTCGACCTTCCCAAATTTATTCTCTTTAGATATCTCTAAGGAAAGATCTCTAATGCCCATTTTGGCATCAACAATGCTTAACCACACCCTTTCCATAATAATTGGGAAGTCCCCCTTGCAGTTCTCCACCTTGATTACTAAGAAGTCAATAAGATATAACCACCCACAAATAGTGCTCACAATGTCTTCTACCAAGTCCAATGGAATAGTGATGGACTAGTCTACCAACTCCAGCTTGATGTTGCTCTTCTTCAAGGAAAGAAGATTCCACATAGTGTACATCTCATGTGAGATTAGATTAACATTGGAACCAGAGTTTAGAAGAGCTTTACAAGGCTCATTCCTAGTAATTTGCAAATATACTAAGGGACTCCTGGGATTGGCTAACTTCCTAGGCAGGTTGTCAACTCGAATCCAATTAGATACAGCATGGGTCAACATCATAGTATGGATTCGAGAGGGATTTTTATTTGAAAGGGACTCAGATAAAGGTGATGCAAAGGAAGGTGGAGGAGCAAGGCCACCAACCACTGGTATGTCTAAGGGCTTTGATGGACTATGAGGTTGAAAGAAGGGTCTTTTCTGTGATCATGGTTTTGACCCACTTGGTTGGCTAACCAGTTCCAAATTAACCATCCTCATAGCATTTCTTTGCTATGGTTGGGTAGGTAATTCACCCTGCATGGATGGAGTAGGTGGCAGCTATGCAAGAGGTCGAGGAGTAGGTGCAGGAATAGGAGGAGCATGAGGATAGTAGATGGCATACCTCCTTGCATATGGTGATTGGTAAACTTCAAGAGGGTGGTGGTCAGGTTCGTAAGTAGCAATATGACCAGAAGAGTCTTGTGCAGATGAAGGTTGCTAAACATAATAATCATAGGGATCTAGTTGTCGATACGGGTACTACTATCTTGAAGGTGCCAACACCCAAAATTGTGGTTGCTACCATTGCTAGTACAATTCATAAGGTTGCAGTGAAGTTCCACTTGGATAATACCACTATGATTGGTGGAATTGTCGAGAGTTTCCTTGTGGATAAGGTAATCTTTTGGGCATTTTCCTTTGTGCAAGTCCTAGATGTAGGGCATACAGTTTAGATTCTTGCAAGTGTGACTTAATTGGTAGCATCCCTTGGGATGTTCGTACTAGTAGACATCACATCCATCATCATCATCTGATTCACTATTTGCAGTCATCTCTATTGTAGCCATCTTACCCTTATTCCTAGATATGGCATGTTCAGCTTCTTTATGTCTCCGGTGCTCACGCTCACCACTTTGTTCCCTGGACTCTTCAATAATTTTTAAAATAGCTTGAAACATATTATCCATGGATTTCCATAATTGGTCAACCTTAGCCGTAATTTTGAATTGAAATTTTTGGAGTGGCAAGGTTTTCTGATTAGCCACCTAATCTCTTATTAACTCATCCTCATTGTAGCAAAATCGAATCCCCCTTTTGCAAATGGAAGGATCCCCAGTTCTCCCTCCTCCCTAGCTAGTTGCTCAATTAAATTTTGGATCTGATGGGTGATTAACTCTATCAGTCTCCCTTGAACATAGACGCTAGGGGTTTTCCTTGTTTTGAATCATAGCCTTTCTATAATATGGTGGAGTTGATCAAGCTAAAAATATCCATGGCCAGGACACTTATGTAATGGAGAGTAGTATCGGCCAATAGAAGCATCCAAGGGCTCATGGTTTTCTTGTTTCCACCCTTGGATTTGCTTCCTTAGGTTGGACACTCAAGAGTACGTTTGATATTTGTCATTAAACAATTCTAACATCGTACTCCACTGCCTGATTGATTCCAGTTCCAAGGACTGATACCAATATTCTGCTTCCTTAATGAGTATCCATGGAAATAATTTCAACTTTTGCTAATCATTCTCAATATTCTACAAGGCACATGCATCCTGGAAGGCTTGGAGATGATTTTATAGATCAACGTCATAGCCTCCCTCAAACCGAGGGATCTTGTTCATGTCCAACTTCTTTATTTTGCTATTCTTTACATGCCTTGTTGGAATCCTCATGGCCTCTACAATGTTTAACATGCTCCAAGTGGCAAGTAGGGGTTCATCAAGGCCATAGTGATGGTGCCTACGATGTTTTCTACTAACCCTTCTTTCATGGCAATGGGTCTCTCTAGATCATCCATGCCTTCGATTGCAACTATCCTGATGATCCCTTCTATTGTTTCGGTCCCATTGGTCACCTTCATTACGATCATAACCTTTGTAGCCATGATCTAAGCCAAATGAAGAAGAAGAAGATGATGAAGGGAAAGAGGAAGGAGGGATTGCATTGTGCCAATGCCTACTGCCTGCTCTTCGATGATCATGACCACAATTATGATTGTGACTTCCACTTGCCCCCTTGTCATGACTTGCTTCTGCAAATCCATTTTTATCATTAGATCCATTTTGATGAGAACTAGGATTATCAATTGTGGATTGGACGTTCTAGTTGAGGGCCCCTTGACCAAAGTCAAAAAGAGGAGTGTCACCAAAGGAAAAGTCCCTAGAGAAGTGTTCGCATCCATCCAATGGGCCAAGGAAAGGTGGAAAAGTGTGTAACCCCTTGCCCTTCAAAAGCTCATATTGTTGCTCTAGCTAATGATCCCTTAACCTTTGTGCTTCAATGGGATGGGAATCCCTTGAATTGGGATCTCACATCTCATTCTCCCCGTGAATATGTTGAAGTCCATGTTGTGTAAGCATTAGCAAGAGTATAGTTGGAACAAATTGATCTGGTGGCAACATAATGTTGCCTTCCATGTCGTGCCACTATAGCATTTCATCTTGATGTAAGATGAAGGTGATGTCTGGTACATACTCATCGAGATGAGCATATACCACCTGGTATTGTTGAGGCACTTAGTCTATCCTGGGTAGAGATAGGCTCCTGTAGTCTATCCTGGGCAGAGATAGGCTCCTGTTAGAAGAAGACATTTTATATTAGTGAATCTATATGTAGTGTGCAGTTAAGTTTAATTTAGTTATAATAATAAATTTTTTTTGTAAGATTTGACCTTAGGGTTTGAACGACGAGGTTACTAAATTTCACTAAGTTTAGATAGCACACGTAGAACTAAAGTCCTTGGCAATGACACCAATGATAAGCGATGAGGTACCCCTATGCCCAACCATATGAATCACAGGTGTTCACGTGCGATTTGGTCAAATTCCATAAACTTTAATTACTAGGTACACTAGAGCTAGATGGTGAGTTCGTGTTGTCTGTTCATTGTCTTCCTAATCTCACTTGTGAAATGCAAGTGTATGGTTAAGTGTGACTAAGGCATAAGATTTTTATCATTTTATGTTTTATCAATTTGATTGCCTAAAACAATAATAAAAGTGAGAGTAATTAAATGCTAAGTGAACTATTATCTAATCTAGCCTAACACAAGTAACTGTCCCCACTTCCCGGATACATCTTGAACTTCGTGTAAACACTACTGGGTTGTCAAACACTAACCATTTCTGAGCTACCAAGTGTTACACGTATGTTCGAAGGGGTCATGCTTGTGTATTTTAATTAATTTCTTAATTAATCAAAATTAATTGTTGAATGAATAATGTTAGATGTGAACTGCATGAAATCATAATGTATAAATGCATAAAGAAAGAAAGTCACAATTGCTGCAAGGATGAATCAAAGAGCTCNAAGAATTTCGCTACATGATTGAAAAACTCCTCCCTGAATCATGTGCCCAAGGGCTATATTTATAGGCACAGGAATACCCTGCGATATCGCATCCTCGATATTGCATCTTGGGCCACGATATCACCTACCTGATATTGCAGTCACCTCGATATCGGATACCCAATATTGGGGCTCAAGTAAAATACTATTCATCAGTAATAAAGACAAGCTTTTGTGATCAAACCTTACTACACTTGGAATACATTAATTGTTTCCTTATGTATTTAATATTCATGCAATTTACTTCAAAGTTTTTAAGTAATTAATTAATACTAATTAAATAGCAAATATAAGTACAAGCACTTTGAGCATACGTTTAACACTTGGTAATTCTAGTAGCGCTTAATACTTGGTAACCCAATGGAACTATAATGTGTTCAAGATGTGTACAGAAAATCGAAACAGATGCTTATGTTTGGATTAGTTAAGTATTAGCTAGTTATTAGATTAGTTAAACATTTAATCACTTTATTCTTGTTCTTAGGTCACTTAATTCATAAATGATAAAATGATAAAAATCATATGCCTCAATTATAGTAAATTATACATTTGCACTTCAAAAGTGGAACTAGGAAGATAACAATTACAATGGTTAGATTCACCTCCTAGAACCGGTGTACTTAGAAACCTAAAGTTTGTAGAAGTTGACAAGATTGCTAAGTGAACACTAGTGATTTGTATGGTTGGGCGTAGGGTATACTCACCGCTCATCATTATGCAATTACAAAAGTTTTTGTATTAATCCATATTACAATGATATATTTAGATTCCATTTCTCACTAGAGATATTGATCTTCATTTATTTCTTTGATGCCCAACAATATCACGAAATTTTTCCTAAGAGGAATCAATTTTCTTAGCACTTTAGTGATGGCCAATGACAAAGGTTTAAAAGAATATTAATTTTGATCAATTCTTGTAATTTACATCAATACTATGCAATTTTGAAAAAAAATCAAAATCTTTCACCCATACTCCAACATCCATGACTTAAGAAAAGAGGAACTCTAACCTTTCGATGAAGATGCTAAAGATACCTTTGTCTCTTACCTAAATTGAAACCTAATCATTTGAATATTTACTTAACTAACAAGATGTATGTGATGATTAAGAAATGGATAACTTATCCTTTAAACTCTTTTCTTATCTATCTTATCTCAACCATAATCTCATACAGTTGATGCACCTTGTTTTTTATTTGTTTGATATGTTCAAAATCACTAGGGAGAGGTGTTAGGACAACTAGCATAGGAATTTGATCTATTCAGCTTGGTCAATTCTTCCCTTGGTCATGGCTTAGAGTTTTTCCTTGGGTTAAGGTCAACCCTTAATTTTGAATTGCCCTAAATTGTGGTTTTTTTATACTAATTTTAACATCCCATTAGCAAATGTCATGGTTAACATCAAATATACATTATATTTAACATTATGCATAGTCTAATTAGAACCTTATAACTCAATATTACCCACTAGAATTAAACCCACAACTTGAAGCTTTCAAATCAAGCACAAACAAGAAGGTAAACATACCTAGCAAATACCTCGACACCTTATTTCATTGGTACAATTCTATTCTTAGCATCGACTTCAATGATAGTAAATCAAAAAATAATTTTAAACTTTGGAGCAAAATTGGGATGAAGCAAGGCTATCCTATATCTCTAAATCTTTTTTGTTTCTTCATTAACGAGTTATAGGATCAGATGTATAATGGATAATATAGATATGCAATAAATATATGGTTTCAAATAGTGAATCTACTTCTTTATTCAAATGATATTACTTTAATATCTACTTCTAAGAATGGTATGCCTAATATGCCACAAATTTTTAAATAATTTTTAATATGCTAATATGAGGAATAAAAATTGTTTATACAATTCAAAATAAATATAAGGCACTAGGAGTTTGGACTTGGGAGATTAGAAAGTAAATCTTTTAGATAGTCATTTATCTTATTACGTTAAATAGATGCACAATTTGGGGATTAGGTCTTGGTACAAGAAATTGGAAGGTCATTGAAAGAGTACAAAAGATATTTTTGCTTGATGAATTACTTCCTCTAAAAGCATTAGCTATTTATCAATTTATTATTTATATTAAAATACTAACAAAACTAGAATAAACCAAATTTTCTTAAAGTAGTTTTTAAAGACACAAAGGGGACCATCAGTTGGAGCGATGGTAAGGTACTTGTTTCTCAAGCTCTAAGACTTGGGTTTAAGCCTAGGCATAGCTACCCAAAAGAGGTTAGGCTTTTACTACTCTATTGACCCTCCCAACATCTTGGCCTGACAAGATGAGCATTAAGCTTTTAAGAGATGATTCTTTAGTTCTTGAAGACAAAAGAGCACAAATGGTATTTTCAAGGGATACAATAGTTGAAGGCTTGCTACATACACTTTCTTTGTATTCGTGTAACGCTGGACCAGCCGAACCTCGGTTTTTTGCGGACCGGCCAAACACTGACATATAAAGTGACATTTAATGCAACATCGCTTGATGCATCGTTAAAAGCACGTTCGCATACCTTCGATTGTCCGACGGTGTTCATGATGTGTTGCATTTGTTGTGTGAGGGATGCATTTCCAGTTCAGTCTGTTCGTTCCAAGCAGAGCAATGCATGTTCGCTGATACGCAGGCATGCACTATTATATAAATAACTTTGGAATGATGTATCCAAGTAATTTAGGAATGATGGTGTGTATAGAACTTTATTGTATATATATGACTTTATGTGCGTTTATAGTTAATGTATATACACATGCATACACCATATACCATTATGCATGTCTTTATCTGAAAAAAACACGACAGAGAAATACAGCTAACACGATATTTAAATAATATTAAAGTTTTTAAGAGAATCAAATGAAAAAAGTTGTAAAGCGGTAAAGTTAGCTTCCTTGACATGAAATTACGATACTATGTTGTTGAGGTAAGCTTGTACAAAAATTTATTAATCATGAGCAAAAACTTAATTCTTGTAATTGCATTTTAAAACACAACATTTATTAAGTACCTATTTTAAAATACAACTTTTATAAATGAATCTACATGGTGATTTATTATATCTATTGTAGCTTTATACATACAAGATTTGTATGTAAGATGTTGATGCAACATCTTTGATGTTGTGAAGTGCTTATTATATATAATTATTCATCTATACTTATTAAATTAAAAGGTTTTATACTTGATGTATTATTAAGGTTTCTAATAGTCATTTTTTAAACGCCTAGTAATTCTTATAGAGTATATAAATTTTTTAGAATTTTATTCCTACTCCTTAAGTTATTTCATGTTTTATTTTATAGTTAATTTTAGGATTGATACACATAGCCATTGCAAATTTTTTTACATGTCTCTAAAAAATAGTCTAGTATTGGAATGGTAGCTGTGATGTCTATATCAATAAAAAAATCATTAATATTTTAGAAACCATCTTATGAAGAATGAAGAGTATAAAACAATTTCATGAAATTATTGTCCCTACCTTTGCCATTTTTATTTATATCTTACTATAACAAAAAGGATTTAGAATGTATATGATGATCCAAACCTAGAAAACACTTATCAATAAGCAATTATTTAGGGTGGATAGCCTTGATAAGTTACCCCAAACTTATGTTACCATTTTCACTCTTTCTACAATTCATCCCATACATATCCAGAGTCAACTACTTGGACACATCATGCAAAACCCCACCATCAATCCTAGTATGGCACTAACTAATGACTAAATACCAACATCAAGCTTTTGTAATCCCAAACATGGAGAAGAAATTGAAAAGTTACAAATTATTATTTAGCACTAACAATAATAGCTAACCCAATGTGAAGACTATATAAAGAAGCAATTATCCCTTATCTAATAGCTGTTTGAAAATCAATAAGTAATTATTTCAAAGTTAAATATTGAAGCCTTTGCAAAGAAAGCCATTGAAATTGTAACACCTCACTAACTAGGCTTAGTCTAAAAATGCATTACTTATAAAAATAAATTGCAACTTAATAAAAATTTAAGGATGTTAAGAAAATATGATAAGCAATGTAATAGGCATCTATAAATAAGCATAGAGCAGCACAACAATATAAATAATAGATAGAATAATTACATAAACAATGCTAATAGTCCCTTGCATGTAAAGCCCTAACCTGTTTATTAAGAAAAATAGTTCAAAGACCTAATTTTAAGCTAAGATTATAATAAATAGAATATAATGTAAACAAAAAAATTTAATTGCATGATAAACATAACCAAATATCATCGAGGCATTGGCCTCTAGAAAAAGCATAAACATTTAATTAAAATTGCATAAAAATACCAACATGACTCAAAATAATTAACATGTCAAAGTTAGGCTTGCACCAAAGACAAGAATGTACAAATTCAACACAACCAATCAAAGGGCATTACATAGTATGGAAATATCACCTTAACATTACAACTTAAAGAAAATACAACAAAATTAGCAATGTAATGAAATGCTAGAAAATGCATAAAAATTTAACTCTGAACATGAGATGCTCCATCTATCTCATCATCCTTATAACTAACTGAATCATTTAAAAGATACAAAACAACAGAAGAGGTAATCCTAAGACTAAGTAGGAAAAACAAACTATAAATACTTCCTTAAGGGTTTCAAAAGTAAGCATCGACTAGCTGGAAGGACTAGCACAAGGATAGCTATATCTAAAGAATTAGTACTAGACCATCTAAGCATACAAATTTGAAAAAAAATATTAATAATCAAATATCAAATTGTCAAATATTATCAAAATAACTAAAAGGATCTATCACTGTGACATCCTGTTCTTGGATTTTGTAAAAATATGATCGCTTAATTTATTGCATTCATCATTTTCTTAGATAATATAATGGAAACATCATAAATACTTAATAAATGAACTAACTAGTAAATAAATAATTGGCATTGTAGAATAAAAAAAAGAGGAAAATGGAAATATTTTATTAATAGGAGAGAGTATGATAATGCCCTTTGGGTTGTCTTCCTACGCCACTTAAGCCTTAGAGGTAGTTTGGCACTACCACCACGGTTAGGCTGTCTTGCCAAAGGGGTGATTAGTTTCTTCTTTTCCTACTTCACCCAGCTCTCATCACTTGCCTATTCAAGCTCCACAAGTCCCTACCAACACAACCTCTAAACCTAGCCTTAAATGGCATAGGTCAAACCCTTTCCCAAGGGATACATAAATAATTGTAACTCTTCATAATGAGGTGCCCCTTCATTTGAAGATTAATTACATTATTTAAAATTGGTTTTGCCCTTAGCAAGGGATGGGACATTACAATCACCACCCCAAACCCCAATATTATCAAAGCCAAATAAAAGTTGCTTATTGAGAGAAATTTGGCTTGCATAAGTATATCAATACCTCTTGAGAAATGCGACCCACATAAGCATCATCAAAATAGCCAAATATTAGTGTGTATGGTTACTAAGAAATGTGACCTACATAAGCACTATTGATATTTATTGAGAAATGTGATCCAAATAAGAATTTGCCAAAATAGTCAAATACTAGTGTTAGTAATTACTATGAAATACAACACACATAAGCACCATCATTACTTACCAATAAATACAACTTGCATAAGCATCATCTAAAAAATTGAATATTAGAATCTACACTTCCTCAAAAATTTAACCCATGTAAGCATCATAAAAAATTAGAAAAATTAATACCAAAAAAAAATTAAAAACTAATCACTATGTGATAGAGAAATGTGTTTAATTTGCTTAACAAACCAAAATAGTATTTACTATCAAAGATTGGTGAGCCTAAAATCTACATTTTTCTAAATGGTTGATGCTAAGAAAAAATGATCAAAAGGTTATTATTGCCAAAACAATGATCAAAAGGTTGCTAAACACTACTAAGACCTTAAATAAAACTTCAGATTAGATATCAAAAATTGCAAAAATGATCAAATAGCAAAATAAAAAAAAAATCCTAAGAGCATTATGAGCATCTAAAAATCTAGAAAATGTGATAAGTTATTGTTTTAAACGTTCAAATGCTTTAAGAAGATCTAGAAACTATGTTTTGGTCTTTTTCACAATTTTCAAAAGTAGAGAGTTAGGGGGCTACTTTATAAAAATTGTTTCTATTAACATGTGGCATCCAGATCCATCCTAAAAATTTCTTGTGACCTCATAGTAGGATCATGACACACTAGTAAGGTGTCCTCATGATTAGCATAGGCACGTTGAATATTTTTTTGTTTTAGGTCATCACAATCCAAAGTCATCTCAAGCCTCAAAAATACAAAATAAAGACTAAATCCCTAGTTCTATGGTCCAAAAATTCAATAGAAGCAAAATGGAATCAAAATAAATCTAAATGAAGCAAAATTTAATCTCTAACATACCATGCATGATAAAATCAATATAATAATACTAAATCTTAGAAATTTGCAGAAACATAGATCAAATATAGTAAAATAGAATCCCAAACATTTCATCAAATAGTTGTCAAACAAAGAAAACTAAACCAAATTGCACACAAACCAAAATCACATAGAACCAATGTTTCAAAAACCCAAAATTAAAGCCTTGTAATAAATTTTCTCTGCCTACTTAATGGGGCTTCAACTGAAAACCCTTGTATAACTATGATCTCCAAAACATGTTCTAAACCCTATGCAAAATCCAAGGTCAATGATGGGATCTAGGTAAAACCTAAAGTAAGATCTGAAGAAAAACACTTAGAAAGGTTTTAGTTAATAGCATATATCTAGATCTAACTTCACTCCAAACTAGTAGGTTTTTCCTCTCTAGCTGCATCTCCTAGATGTTAGCAAAGCAAATGGATAAATTCCAATGAAAGGATTGGTAGGTATTTATATTGAAAAGGGCATGCTAGGATTAAGTAAAAGATACAAATCTTATAGGAAAACTAAAATTAAAAGAAATTATAATTAATCCAAAATTTCCAAGTTTAATAAAAATAAGATTATAACATGAAATTATACCTAGCATTAGTTTACTAAAGTACCCTCTATGGGTCATCTAATAGCTATGTCCACCTTCATGTCTAACCAAAGGTATAATGTCCAAAAATAAGTAACCAAAGGTACTAATGTAAGGTAAACAAGGTACATAGGTTGAAAGAAAATTAAAACTCTAAAAAAAATATTTAATCAATTAAGTTTTCAAATGATCATAAAGCAATCCAAATACATAACAAATATGTATATTACAAGCTTGGGGAGGGGGAGGTGTCAGACCCCAAAAAATAAATAATAATATTAAAAAAATTCAAACTAAATTAGATCATCAAAGAGAGAGTCTAAAGAAAAATCCCAATGGTTTTGTAGATGCCTTTTTAGATTTTCATCCTTAAAACCAATCTTAAAAACCTCCCCTCTGGGGTCAGAAAAGGATAAGGCCTTATAATTATTCAAAAGCATCCTCGCATGTTTCCACTTCTTACTAAAGGATTTCCTATAAAGAGAAGGAGAAAACTCTCTCTAAAGAAAAAAGAATACATCAATAAAAGATAACAGATAAATAACAATAAAAGCTAAAAACTTCTCGTCCTTGAGCCTCCAAAACAAAAAGAAATTAATGCTATAGAAAATAAATTAATTTTTTAGCTTTTACTCAGAGCTTTATTTTTTAAAGTAATAGTTGAAAAGTGACATCTTTGAGAATATGATATTTAATACCTAAAGAATAGTTATAGTTATGATCTTACTAGTAGAAAATAACTACACATTGAAGCTTCCAAATAGAGTAAAGAATAAGAGGTTGAAGACAATTCCAAATACACAAAAATGGAGCCAAAAAAGTAGGATGATCACCAATAATAACTTCATTGATGCTTGATTGAAAGTTACAAATTATGGATGTCCATTTCCAAGCATGTTGAG
>MNCI01001416.1:39041-68445 GCA_015680685.1 Gnetum montanum
CAAGGGTGAGAGAATCTAATCTCAATGAGTAGCTGATTCCTTGGCTAGCTGTACACATTTGTCAATGCTCGTAACCAAGTCGTACTCATGCCGCGTTACTAGGAAAGCAATAAATAACATGTAATAAAACCTATTCCATGCACTACAAGGTTTATCCACAAAGCTCATCTTTATTGCCGTACAAAACTTGTGTTCAGGTACAAAGTTGCTCAAATAAAGATTTGTTCACTTGGGAACTCCTACTACAGGCACATGGAAAATATTCTATCTTTGGAGTGATCAAACTGTTAGAGTTTTTCTACTTTAAGCCTAGGATGAGAAATGAGGGGAGTGCCACCTCTTATTTATAGATTTGGCGACGGACTGCGATATCGCGTATGCGATATCGCAGGGGACGACGTGATATCGCGTACGTGATATCGCATGGGATGCGATATTGCGACGGACGCGATATCGCGGCCCATGCGATATCACGTCTCATCAAGAAGGAATTCGTTCCTACCCCCAGCGTTCCTTTGCTTTTAACGCAAGCATATCAAAGGCTACTAGACCAATTGATCCAGTTGGCTAGACTTAGGAAGCAACCAGACACCACGTCCAACCAGGACGACACCTTTCAAGATGGACAGGAGGAGCTTGATTCCCAATCTGACAAGGGGGATCAAGTCAACCCCATTCCTATCCCACCTACCTAGTCCTTCTGGGCCAATCTACTGTCTGTCACCACTCCCTTTATCATCATGCCTATGCTTCAGCAGCCTACGACTGCAACTGCAATGGGTAGCCATGCCACATACTCGGCATATCATCACCCTGATTCCTCGGTTGTGCTCGTAGCAACTATGCTGCATCAAACTGTTTATCAACACATCCCTACGATGTGCAACATGCCTATTACAGATACCCTACCACATGTCCATACTATACCTACTTCACAATCGCACATAACTGCTATGCTAATTCCTACATATGCATTTGTTCCACTCACTGTGACGAGCCCAGGCCTTTCCACGTGATGGATCTTGTTTGCCTCTTCGTTTGTTCTATAATTATTGCATATGTCTCACTATGTTCGCCCTTAGACCTACCCAACCCCGCAAATGGTACATCCTGGCACAGGGCCATGGTTTGTCCCGCTAGTAACCCAAACAGTCTATCTGGCGACTCAACCTGCTATCACCGCTCTGACAATACCACCCACTAGGTGGTGGACAACACAAGTAGAACCTTTAGTGGGGGCGGCCCCAACGACACCACTGATGGGTTAACCTGCCACCGCCACCATGCCGCATGTAGGAGTTGCCTCTGCAGTCCCTCAGCCATCTACAACGTTGCCGGGTCTGGACCAAGCGTTTCAGCTGATCCAGACCCTAAATGAGGAAATAAAACGTCTCAAAGCTGTTGGGTTCAACATGGTACAAGTCATGGACTTTTATCAGGATGACTCCATTAACCCTGCAATCCCTGCTATGGTATTACCACCTGGGATGTCTCTCCCGCAATTTTCAGTCAGAGTCTTTACTATTGCAACAATGGCCACATACGATCATTCATGTCTTCGCCATGTCCCTAGCTAGGAAAGCCCTATATTGGTACTGCACATTTCCACGTTCATCCATTTCAACTTTGGAAGAAATCTTAACCCAGTTTGTGACATGCTTCAAATACAGCTTGAAGCTAGAAACCACATTGGATCAGCTGATGAGTGTGAAACAGGACCCGCTAGAACCAATCCAAAAATTCATTCAACGTTGGAGCATGATTCTTAATGAAATCCATGAGCCCATCGTGGAGGCTCACTTGTTAGCCATCTTTAAGGGTGCAGTGAACGACTTCATCAAGTCCAAACTATATTATCTCGCTCCATGCTCTCTTAGCCAAGCTTTCGCTTAGACTAAAAGCATACAAGATGCGTCCGAGGCAAGCAAAGACCTGGCCTACACTACTTACAAGAACAACTTTGCAAAAAGGGACAAGGGTAAGGCCCCAACAACCATAGTGGCCACTGTGGCAACCGAGGCTGCCCAAATTGAGCAATAGTGGAAGCAAGAATAACAAGAAATTGGCCATACCTGCGGCTAACTCTGCGCCCAAATTGGGCCAAGCACCGTAACCCGTCGCACCTGTGCCCAAGACATCTGCATACACTAAACCCAACTTTGAGCACAAATATTTTTTGAAATACACCCCACTACTTCTCAAACCTTTAGAACTCCTAAAGAAACTATTGGTAGTGGGATACATCCAACATAAGTAGATGTCGGAGGAAGCAAACATGAGATATCAATGCTATTGTGAGCTCCTTAAGAATCCCTCTTTGGCCCTGCCCAATGAGCCTCCAGTTCCTAGGGGTTTCAGGCTAGATAGGTTCTGTGACTACCACCAACTATGTGGTCACAACATGGATTATTGTCTATTGTTGCAGGATGACATCCAAAGATTAATTGACCTGGAAAGTTAGTGCTGGACGAAAGCAACCCACTACGCCCTGAAAATCAATCTATGTATGTCTACACAGATCCCCTCAACTCCAATAATTCCGGTTATGTAATCAATGCCATCAGTATTAACAATGATCCCAGGCCACCCTTTCAGCTGTTTGTGATTCATGTGCCTCAGCATAGTGCACCAATACCACTAGTGGTTGGTCCAAGCTCGCAGCCGTCCTTCGTCCTAAAAGTTCCACCATGGGCATCTACCTTTGCATCACTTGTTGGTGAGGTCACATGACCTCATTATTTAACACCTCTAGATCCATTCATCATCAAGGGGCCAACGTCTTCGACAATCCCCATCCCGTGCAACAACATTGAACAATCTCCTCGCCCCACAAGGTGAGAAGTCCACTTAGTGGGCGAGACGTCAAAGGGAAGTACCGTCAAAGGTATCTCCAAGCCTACGCCTTCGTCCCTCATATTTACACCTTCGTCACCAAAGATGAAGGTCGACATGATTACACAACTTGCATTACCTTACCGACAAGGATCTAAACCTAGGTCCAAGGTCATCTCTCCTCAAGAGATTCATATGCTAGGATGAATTGAAGAGGAGGAAAGTGTCAAACGGGTGGGCAGCAAAGATTTTTTGGATGCCCTTACCTAGGTCTAGCAAGCCCTAAAGCAAAAAAATGCTACATTGAGCTTGTACGACCTAGTCATGGCATCTGTACCTCACCGAGAGGCTCTAGTCGGCATGTTAACGGTGATTCTGGTCGATGGGAACATCCAGCGGAAGAGGGAGCGATCCACTTGGTAATGCTTCCCTCTATACCCGTGGAGTCTGCAACACCTCAATTAATTTTTAGTAATGACACCATTAGGGAGGATCCCGTAGGGGGTCAAGTGACTATGACGCCTCTCTTTATCACATTTCGGGTCAGCCAACATCGGATCCGGAGGGTACACGTTGATGATGGGGCTACCACGAACATCATTTCCTTTCCTATTGTGGACAAGTTGGGGTTGGTTGACCAGGTCAAACCAGCAACGACATCGTGTCTAAGGTCGTTCAATGGGGCACGCATCCTAGTAAAGGGCACGATTCACGTAAACTTCATAGCACGGGACTAGTTCCCCACAAACGCAACGTTGATCGTAGTTGAAGAAATGCTTGGGTTTAACCTGATCTTGGGGAGATCATGGTTAGCGCAACTCAAGGCTATCTCCTCATGTATACACCAGGAAATCCACTTACCATATGTAGGTAGAGAGGTGGTAATTTATAGTGATGAAGTGGTAACGCAAGCAATGAGCAACATAGGCATGGAATAGGGTTCAGAAGTTACAACCTCTGAGGATGACACACCTATTCGTGCATGCATTAATCATGCAATGGAAGGATCGGTTCAGCGAATCGACCCTCAAATTGAAAATGCATGGGTTGAGTTTCCCTTTCAAGTGAAGGACAATGACATGAATGGGGGCCTTGGTGAAACACCTCAACCTTATGTTCCGATCAACTCGCGATGGATCAAGAAGCAGTTGCGCATAGCGTAGCGGCCCTACGGCTTCCTGTCCAATTTCTATCCTTGTACATTCACCATTTCCTTGCCTTTTTAGTATGCCGACCATTCAGCATGCTACGCTATAGCCTGGAATGGCCTAAAACTAGCATCGCTGCCTTATTACTTTATTAATGAACTAAAACTGGCACTATCGCTTGTCGCTTTAATTTGTCACGTAACGGCCCGAAATGGCCCAAAACTAGCAATGGCCCGAGGTGGCCTAAGACTAGCATACGAAAGCATGAAAACTTTGCATAGTCCACAAGTTAACACAAAAATCAATTTCCTTTTTGAAGTTTTTCATTTCATTCAAAATTTTCGCTTATCGGCAATGTTGCAAAATTCTCGAAAATAAAAATAAAAATTTATTGTCATGGATTGTTTCTGTTTGCAATACCTTCACCATTTGCCTCCGCTTCATCTACTTGTGCATCACCTGCTCCTGCATTGCCTTCTACCGATCCTGCATTCCCTCTCCTCGCGGGTCCCGCACCCTCATCTGGAGCCTGCACTGCAAGAATGAAGTAGTTAGCTAGGGCAACAAACGTGATAAACGCAAGCTATAACATAACATGAAAGCGACTAACCTGAGAGGAGCCTACACCGGTCTCAAGGGGTATCTGGTCTAGACCAAGCCTGAGGTGATGCCAAATCTCCTCTATTTAAATATCCATCCAACGCCCATCGCTGGGTTTAGCATTCGATGCAGCAGCCTTCTCCTTTTCTACGATCGTCCATGTTAGAGGTTTTGGGGAAAGGGAAGCGGTTGCGGTCTCTCCTGTAGGAAGGTCTACCCTCAAGTCGGGAGATTTCGTGACCTCCACCCACTTTTTAAATTTAGCATAGGCCTCAGAAGTGCCGATGGCCTTCATGAACGCTTCATACGTGAATGCCTCCATAGCAGCATCTTTGTATAGTTTTCGGTGGGTCTCATTATCCAGCTTGTACATATGTTTATGGTCTCTTTGGATTTTCCCCCATTCAAAGACCTTAGTGCTGATGTCTTTCATGTCTTGGCACTTTTGGGCTAGCAAGTCCATCTACCTTTGTTTTTCGACTATCTCGCGGGTGGATTCAACATTCTGATGAACGATGGTCCAAAACCTGGCGTAGTCATTTATAGCCCTCTTCCAGTCGACTGGGTCAAGGTTGCGATTTATAAGAAAAGTGTTCCTTGACCTAAGATTCTCCACCTTAGTAGCCAAGTTAACCTCTCTCTGGTTAGCCCTTTAGACCCATTTCTACAGGTCCTCATTGGTGCGCCTACATTCCCACAGAGAGTGTTTCGAGTGCAAGACACACTTATAAGCCTCGTCAAATGTGCGATGAGACACCTCGATCACGTTAGGCAAGAGTGTGGGCACTATGCCAACCTTCATAGGTTGTGTTGGGTCCCACTTGAGCCAAGAGGCTGTTTAACGCACGGAGCGTAGTAATTGTGTTAGCATAGCATAATCAACAAAATCAAAAGCTTCAGTGTAGCAACATAAGGGCAGTTAGCATTGATACTTACCTGCATGAGGGTCTGCTTGCTGAAGACATTTGATCATGTCATCAAGAAGTCCCTGCATGAATGTAAACTTGTCAGGGATATCGGCCCATGACTCTGTACAAAGCAGAGGAGGTCCCGCGGTGTTAACAGTAGCACCTATTACATGATTAAGCATGTCAGAAAGGGCCAAAGTGGACTACGATAAGGCACACGCAGAACCCAACTCACCAGCATCCGGCTACAGTCTTTCTTCTTGTCGAGACAAGACGACCATGGTAGTCATGGTAGAGGGCCCTACCAAATCCATGCAAGTGCCTTCCTCATGCGCTGGTGCCTTTCCTTTCAGGAGACCAATGTCTTTTTCATTTTGGGAGGGAACCTCTTCGTTGGTAGGAAGAGTCTCCCTAATGACAAGAGCCCCTACCCTGGAGATAGGAGCTCCATTATTCTTGACTGGGGTGCTTTCCTCCGAAACTGGGATCTCCGCGTCTTTATTCGTCACCCTCGTCCTAAGGGTCGACACTTCCTCATCGCCTTCTTCTTCATCTTCTTCTTCCTATGCTAAGAAAAAAAGGCATGTTTGCGTCGATTCAAAATAAGCTGGTTCAAAATAGGTGCTACTCTATGCCACACCACCTAGCATAGAAAACTATAACAAAATAAGCATTATAAAAAAAATCTTGCCAATGGGGGGTTGCGTCTGCCACAGCTTGAGCCGTAGTCTCTATCCCTCCTCTTCATGAGAGCTTTCCCTAGATGGGGGAGGTCTCTTGCTTTACAGCTCCGCGGGCATAGTTTTAGCTATGAGACGTTCACCCTACATCACACTATCGGCTATAATAGAAGGCGTATCTCCTACACTGTCCTGGCCGCGAGCGCTACGAACTGCTAGACCTTTAGTCATTACAAACAATGACTCCCCGACCATTTTTGGAGGATCCTAGGCTTGCATAGTTTGGAGGACTTGCCAAATCCATGGCTTGGGAATTTGGTCATGGTCTAGCATGGACTAGACTCCATCCTCCTGGACCACTAGGAACTTCCCGAAGTGCTTTAAATAGCATATGTAGAAGGCATAGTGTATGTTAGAGTAGGACTTCGTTTGCTCATGGAGTTCCAAAACCTCGGCCTGCAAACCACTACATAGGAATTCGGCCCAGTTGTAACAGGCCCCCTCCTCCATAACTTCCCACATTACCCAGGCCTGATTAAGCCCCAGGACCTTTCCTTGGGTAAGCAGTTGAGGGAATGCATGGGCATGAATGATCGGGTATATCCCCATGGCAAGGTCGTCCTTAAGCTTTTCCATGGGGAACCCTTTTCGCTCCTTGGAAAGCCTCAACCACTCCTCGATATGCTGCTTCTGCAAGGCCAACTCCTATTTGCCCTTTGACACTACAGGGGTACCATCGGCAGGTACGCCAAATAGATCTGCAAACAACTAGTTGTCGATGTCGATGACCACCCACACGTCCCGCACGTATGTGCAAAAATGACCCACCTTCCTAGAGAAGGCATTGACCAGGAAAAGCATCTTGGCAGCAGAGATGCCTAGATTCAGAGCCATGAACAGATCCATAAACCCTGCCTTTCAAACTTTCTCGAGCAAAGAGTCTAGGGCCCCTCGTTCTAACCAGCTCTAGCTTGTCACTACTTCGCTGTATTTAAAGTAGATGTTTTCTCCCTGCCTCTTGGTAGTTACCATCGTCGCCTCACGAGGCTTCTTCATCCCTGCAACAATTTTTTACAAAACGCACTTAGCCTAAAAATGTAGAGAATGCAAAGACTATGAAAACACTTGAGCATGTGGTGCCTACCTTTTGACCCACCATGTCTATATGGTAATGAGAATAGTGGGAGATCAACTGCCAGGACAGCTTCAAGTGTGACCTATTTGAAAGGTTCTCTCCATTTCTTGACTAGCCAGCCCTTCATCCTAAACCAATCATAGAAAGTGGCGAGCGTGCGTAGGTAAGTACGGTATTCTCCCCCGCACTGACCAATCACACCCGCCTGTAGGCTGTTGGCAGAAGCAAATTCCTGTAGGGCTAGCTGTGTCATAGCCAGCAGCTTCGGTTGATCGTGAACCCTGTCATCATCAATGTAGAGCCTAGTGACAAACACACACCATTAGCATTTAGCTAGGTATAGCCGATGTCGCACAACAAAGCAAAGAAAAGATGCAAAACTCACTCGCCAGCACAATAGATGATCCCCTGTGGGTTCTGAAAGTGCGTCACCATATGACATGCGGGGTACAATGTATTGTACGGGTGATAGCATTGGTGTTCTGGCATGTCCCAGAACCAGGCTAAATACCTCAACCCTATTGAGTGTTGGTTGGACCCCCTACCTACCTACTCGTGGTCGCCTTGTCGAAAAGGTATCTCAGGATGCCCTAAATTTCCCCTGGCAGCATGGCTTCTATTATGCTAGATGCCTGCGTCTCGTCTAAGGAAGACCAAACAATCACACTAAATTGGTTGAGAAGGAATTGCAAGAAGTCTCGTGCCCCTGCCTTGAACCAAACCTCTCGATCTCCCACACGTATCGGGGGAGGAGGAGCATTGGCCATAAGTCTACTCACATGGCACAAGACCCCTCCAAGGTCCAAAATAATTAGCCTAGACCTTGGCCCTGCCTTGCACAATGCAATCAACAAATGTTGGTATCACACTTGAACACAATACACGTGCAACATAGCAGTGTCTAGTAGTTCATAAATATAGCATAGCATAACCCTTTGCCCATGCATAGCGTAGTAAAGGTGTGAGAGCCTAGCATAGGAAAAACATGTAAATAGCTCAGCATAGCAGTAAAACAATTGGCGACATGCCCAAACAAAACACATGTCATGATGCCACATCGTACATGACCAAACCCTCCCAAGGGTTTTACGTTACGACATGCCAAGGCCAAAAAACTTAAATTGCCCCAGCCTCGCAGGCATGACAACCGCAGCGGTAGCAATCCCAGCGACCTTACAACGAAACCTTTGCACATCGGCCACAAAAAAAAATGAGGCCACATCGATGCAAAGGCTAAAACAACATGGCTGCAAAAAACACAAATAGCAAAACAAATAGGACACAAAGCTAGAGCAAAAAATAGCAAAAGGCGTAAAATTAAAAGAGAGAAGGAGGCATGAAAACTTACTAGGTCAATGGTGTGCTCTCTTGCGCTGGAACGTGTGCTTGTGGTGCACGTCTCAGAGCCTTTGTCACTCCTCAACCTTCGCAAGCACCAGATGAGTCTTAGGAGCCATGGCCTTCCTTGCAGATTTACAACCTTGGCTATAGAAATTCATCTTGCTAGTGAACTACTTCATGCTCTGAAATCGTCGTATACTTCGATGAGGGTTTTGGGCTCTTATGGTGGAAATAGTGAAATTACCTGGGTTTAACTCCTATTTATAGTTGCAAGGGCAAGATGGGGAAACTTACTTCTTTCTCTCTTTGATTAATGTGGAGCATGCCATGCAGCGTAGCATGCTTGCCACGACATCATAACACCATTAGCATTTAAGCCTTGACACGCTTCAAGCCAACTACTTGCCTTTCTAAAGATAAAGAAAAAATATAATAATATTTGTTTTTGATTAAGGGTCCAAAAAGACCTTAAACTAATGAGCCTTGCATAGTTGCACTCCTCAAGGTTGAAAAGACCCTAAAAATAGTAGTTTCGACCCATAACGCTCGTAGTCCGCGATGACGTTAAACTAACCATATCCTTACACCAGTAGTCACCTCATCCTCTTCCACATAGGTAGTATCACATTTCCTAGTGGTTTCATGATTCCATTTTCGCACTGGCAATTCGATACTCCTTGTACTCGCAATTTCCTTTTTTTTTATTTTGCATATCAAGATTTTGCATGTTGCAATATGGTAGTCCGAGATGACACTAAACTAGCAGTTTGGCATTTGCATGTTGACAGTCACACATTCCATTAGCAATTCTACACTCTCACCCCTTGATAGTTGAACCCTGACATGATCGACTGGGGGTTGACTACGATTAACACTATAGTAGCCTTAGAAGTATCCCTAGATTGGCTTAGACACCTGATCTAAGCCCTAAATTTAGAGGCTGGGGATGTAACCAAGGATCCTCTTGTCGAGATACCTATGACCACGTCAAAGGGGGAGGTAAAGAAATTAAGAATCAGTTCCCTCCTAGACACACAAACACATGAAGGTGTAGTTAAAACTCTGCAGGATCACATCGATGTTTTCACATGGTCATACAACGATATGGCGGGCCTGGATCCATGACTGATTTAGCATAACATCGTCCTAGACCCACACATAAAGGTAGTCAAGCAAAAGGCTCGTAAAATTAAGCCAGAAATCGCACTAGTTGTGAGGGATGAAATCACTAAGTTATACTAAGCAGGTTTCATCCATGCGTTCGACTATTCAGAGTAGGTGTCCAACATCATTGTAGTTTCAAAGAAAACAAGAGGGATATGAATTTGTATAGAATTTTGAGACTTGAACAAGGCAACGATCAAAGACAACTTCCCACTCCCGAGCATTGATCAACTCATCGACACCATGGCTGGCCATGCTTTGCTATCCTTTATGGATGGCTTCTCCGGATACAACTAAATTTGCATCAGCCCAAAGCACCAACTTTCAACAACCTTTATGACTTCATGGGGAATGTTCTGCTATATCATGATGCCTTTCGGGCTCAAAAATGTTGGAGCAACCTACCAGCTAGCCATGACCTACATTTTTAGTGACTACATCCTAGAAACATTAAACGATTATGTAGATGACATAGTAGTTAAGTCCAAGGAGGTAGCCGATCACCCATGTGATCTAGGGGTAATCCTCAAATGTTGCCAAATGCACGACTTATGTCTCAATCCTAAGAAGTACGTCTTTGGAGTAAAGACCGGATGCATGTTAGGGTTCGTAGTATGGGAGGATGGAATACGGGTGGACCCCGAAAAAGTCAAGGCCATCGTCAATCTAGCACCTCCCACAAACCTTAAGGAGTTACATGGTTTACAAGGCAGGGTACAATTCATTTGAAGGTTCATAGCCAGGCTGACTGACAAGTTACACCCCATGCAACATCTTCTAAAAAAGGGGGTTGACTTTGAATGGACAACCCAGTGTCAACAAGCCTTCAACAACCTAAGGAAGGAGCTCTCGTACCTCCCAATAGTGCACCTGTTGCAAAGGGATAAGCCTTTCTTCATATACCTTGCCACGTCTGACACATCCATAGTAGCACTTCTATGTTAGAATTGGGACAACAGTTCTGAGATACCGGTGTATTACTTGAGCCATGCACTAGTAGCATGCGAGGTGAAGTACAACGAAGTAGAGAGGAATTGCCTAGCCTTAGTATTCGCACTAAAAACATGGTGGCATTACCTGTTCCGCAGAACAATCAACCTCATTTGCAAAAGCAACATACTCCAGGCTATCACTAGCAACCTGTATGAAAATATCAGGATAGCCCGATGGAAGGTAATAACTATGGAGTTCGACCTATGCTATGTAAGTCAATTGTCGACAAAGGGTTAAGTCATAGCAACCCAACTTATGGCCTCGCCAGTCGATGACCAGGCTACCATAGCCCCAGAATTCCCAGACGAATACGTTAGCAATGTTTCTATCATCCCATCACATTTCAAGACTACCTTACATTTCAACAGTGCCTCAACCACGCGAGGAGGTAGCGTCGTTGCCACGGTCACATTCCCCTCTGGGGAAATGCACCCATCCGCTTATCGTTTTGCGTTCCTTTGCACCAACAATGTGGCAGAATACAAGGGGCTACTCAGAGGCCTCTTAACTGCCCGAGCGCTACGTATACAACATTTGGCAATTCGTGGAGATTCACAACTAGTCGTGAATCAAATCACCGAGGTCTATTCCTACAAGGCTACGCACCTACAACCCTACTGCGACCTAGCAAAAATCCTTCTCAAGCAATTCACAACCATTGATGTGAAACACGTGCCATGTAATGAGAACACCATAGTAGATGCCTTAGCTACCCTCGCGTTAAACATCCCATCACATTCTTTGGCAAACCCACCAACCACAATCACAGAATGTGTAGAGCCTATCACTCAGGTGGAACACGTGGCCTCTATTGATGCTACAGATACCCCAAAGTGGTATGATAACATTAAAGCTTATCTACAGCATGGCGAACCCCCAGGTGGATTGACATTAGCCCATAGAGATGAAATCTGTAAGCGTGCTCAGTAATACATGCTCATGGGAAATAACGCCCTGTGCCAACGATCCTACGATGGGATATTGCTGGCATGCGTGGGTGGTGAGCAGGCACAAAAGGTAGTTAATGAGGTTCATGAAGGGCTGTGCGGTGGACACATAGCACCCAGGGCTATGGCGGTGAAAATCAAACACCTAGGGTACTATTGGCCCTACATGGAATGTGACTGCTTGTCGAAAGTCAAGATGTGCGACACATGCAAGAGATATGCAAATCTCATACACATAGCACCTACANACGACACATGCAAGAGATATGCAAATCTCATACACATAGCACCTACAGACCTACACCTAATGCAAATCACGTGGCCCTTCCAATGATGGGGACTAGACCTCATAGGGCCTATCATGCCTAAGTCCTCCACAGGGCACAACTTCATTATCACTACTACAGAGTATTTTACCAAGTGGGTGGAGGCTATTTCCCTAAGGAAAACGACATCCCAGCAAATCTGCCATTTCATCCTTGATAACATAGTAACTAGGTTTGGGCTTTCGATGACTATTGTGATGGACAATGGCCCACAGTTCAGTAGTACGGAAACCCAAACCTTTTGTAGCAATCTAGGCATTAAACAATCATTTTCTTCTCCTTATTATTCATAGGCAAACAGGTAGGTGGAGGCTACAAATAAGTCCATCATCAACTTGCTGAAGCGAATGCTTAACACCAGTAAGAGGTGGTGGCACGAGCAAATACTCTACATCCTCTAGGCCTATTGAACGACTTGCAAAATTATGATAAGTAAGACCCCTTACAGTTTTGTTTACGAATCTGAAGCTGTATTGCCTCTTGAGTTGTAGGTACCCTCATTTCGGATGATCTTGTGCGACGTCGTGAGTGAAGCCTAGAACAAAAAATTGCGGACCATCGACCTTGACTCAGTGGAGGAGGCACACATGTAGACGCTAAGACAAATCGAGCACTATTAAAACAGACAATAGCAGAAGCACCGTGCAGACCCACATCGACAACCAGTGCAAAAGGGAGACCTCATCCTCAAGGTTGTCCGAGAGCATGTGAGCAAATTCTCAGCCAACTGGGAAGGTCCTTACATGGTCATTAAAGCCTTTGGAAATAGAGCCTTCAAAATGGCAGACATAGACGACAATGAGTTCACCAACCTGGTGAACCACACGTACCTCAAGCCGTACTATGTCTAAAGTGCAACAGCAACAACAAGCACCATTCGCTACGACGCTAAACTGGTAGTCGCACCAGGCAGCATTCGCAATGATGATAAACTAGCAGCATCAAGCAACGCCCACTATGGCATTAAACTGGCACCAGTTGTCCGCTATGATGTAAAATTGAGACTGTTAGTCCACTATAACTATAAACTAGCATTGCACGTCCGCTACGACGATAAACTAGTGTGTACAGTCTACTGGGATCTTAAACCAGCATGGTGGTCTACTGGGACCTTAAACCAGCATACGGTCTACCAAGACCTTAAACTGGGTTCACATTGCATCCCCAGCATTCACCAACACCAGATACACATCGAACAAGTGGGCGTAATGCTAACAAGTGGGTGGGACACCATAGCTCTGGAACACTGTTCACGACACACTAAGAACACGGTCCAAAACATATGCGACGCCACCACCCTTAGCATCATGCTAACTCTCTTAAGACACCGTATGGCATCACACTAACCCTCCAAACCTACTATCGCCACGACCCATCGCCCTGACGGTAGTTTTTGGGTTAGCTCTTGCATCTCGAGTTTTGGCAGTATTGTGGCCTAGCCACAATATTGTTGCTCCAGCTCCTTGCCAACTCCTGGGCTTGCACAATGTTAGTTATGTGGCAACTGATCCCATGGCTGAACCAGGGATGCAAACCCCTGGTAGGGATTCCAGGGCATCCGAACCTAGCTCCTCCGTGCTGGCATTACCAGGGCCACTGCTGGCCTCCTTGCTTTGAACATCTCACACTAGCAATGGTGCCTAAGAGTAATAACAATGCCAGCAGCCAGCAAGACCTTGTCCCCACAAACACATCTCACTATAGTAGCAAACGTGATAGCGTCGCGAAGTGAGTGCCTTGACTAACATGGCTATTTGAGAGTGAAAACTCCAGCACATGCATAACACAACTCGCTGTATGGAAGGTGTTCATAGGCATGTCAAAACCCTTCACAGATGTAACGAAACGCATCCTATGAAGGAAGCACCTGTCCTACAAGAGGTTGAAGAACAACGCCAACCAAAGATGAAAATGCAAATGAGCCCCTCAGAGCACTCCAACAAGGGACTTGGCTAAACATCATCTTTGCTCTCTGCCTTAACCTCTGCAAAACCAATGCAACACTCTCAAGCATGGCCAAGCAACATCTCAACACTCACCAAGTGACAACCTTAGCATTTCACCTGCTGTGCTGTTTCATATTCTTTGCCGACGTCCATCAAGCCTATTCTCCAAACGTCGACAAAGAGGGACCAATGAAACACCCTAAAAAATGCGGGGTCATCCTTGCTTCACCAGGGTCTTATAGTCCATGCAACACTACGACAGTTCATTGGGAGGAGAACATTCTAAGTTCAGGCTAGCTAGTTCGGCAAATTTTCTACTTTGAGCATGGACAGGTTCTGTGCCATCCTACTTGTCCGCTAAGGTAGCCTAACTAGTTGATAGCCTGCTTAGAAACAGTATGCAGAATTGGCAGCAGCACTCTGGATGCACAAAAAATAGTTCAGCAAGTTTTCTATGTCATGAAGCCTACTACACTACGCTACGCTATGTAGCGTAGCAAGCTTCAGAAGACAATGGCAGAACAAAGTGCTACACTACGCTATGTCACGTAGCGTAGCATGACAATGACTTTACTACCCACTTCCCTTTCCTAATTTCAACTTCTGCAATGATGTCCCTTTTCGTCAAAAAGTAGTGGATCATGTCTGCTGCTATGTTACTCTAAGCTACATGGCCCAGCAAGGCGTAGCAATCTTGCGGAAGAGACAGAAGGTAGTTCGAAAGGCGGAGTCAACCGAGTTCATAAGCCTTGCATCGTAGAAGATAAGGTTTGCAAATCGACAAAGCTTTTGCGACTAAGGCTAGTTGCTATGCTACGTTACGTAGTGTAGCAAGCATGTGACATGTAGCAGAATGCACGATAAAGTGCTACACTACGACAAACATGCTACATCACAAAGCACAGCAAGGCATGCAGGTGGTTGAGCAACATCAATGCACTCCACCTAATCAGACCATTGGCTCATGTCTCCAAGATGTTGACAGGGCAATTACGACATAGTAGGATTGTAGTTATTGCATACAAGTTTGCATCGCAATGGTCTTGTAGGTCCAACAGTCACAAACGACACAAGTAGCGCTAGCAAGACAACAAAGGCCTGAGGCACGTAACATTCAAACCACCCCTTTCACTCACCCTCTATCCTATAAATACCCTAGGAAATAGCATGCAAGAAAGGTCTGCAATTTTTAAAAGTTGGAAATTTCAAAAGAGTTCACATCTATCTTGAAGCAAACAGCTTCTAAGGGGTGGGAACTTTGGAATTATGAAACAAAGACTTCTCCTCTCTCCAGCATTGTATCATCAAAGTCATCTGTTTAACACTATAAATAGTGAGTCTCTCTCAGTTGGCGTGGGGTTCCATCTCCATTCTGCCACCTTGGTAGAACCCTGCATTGTTTGTACCCAAGTCCACATCCAAGCGCATAGCTCTATTTGCTCGACACGCCTTAGTTACTCTCAGGATTTCTGCACTCCGTCACGCTGTGCAACCGATTGTATCCACCCCGATTGAGCGAGTTTGTAGCTTCAGAGTGGTGCATGTTCCTAACTACACTTTACTTTATTTCTTTCTTGTTGTCTCGTTTTGCATTATTTTCTATTTTATTCACCTTTAAGAATTACTTCGTATTATTGTCGCATTTTTTACAGTTTCTCCCCTCCTTCATTTACCTTTAAGCATTATCCCACATTTCACATTATTTATGTTGCAAAAGGCTATATTGACGTCGATGTAAGTCCTTGTCTGATCGACTAGACTATTCAGGGCACCCCATATCTTCACACACCCAGCACGGCCCTCCCATGGATACGGGGTCGAAACTGTCGCGCCTATCGACCCCCCAGCATTTTCCAGCCACCAACATTTTCGGTCGCTACAGTTATCAGAAGAACAATTATTATCATTCTTTAGTTTCCTTGTATAATTTTGTTTCTTAAGAGGAGCATCCAAACATCATCTCCATTAATTCACTTTGAAATTCATTATTTTATAAGAGAAATATCTTGGTTATAAGAATTAATGAGGACAAGTCCTTCATATTTCTTACTACTAGTGCAAATATTCCAAGAAACTCTAGAAGAACCTATTTTGTTGCTTAATAGACCAAAGAAATTGATGGATAATATGATCAATTCTATCATAAGAATTTTAAAGGATTGAAAGTAATTCACTCATCAATATTGCCATTAGAATAAACAATAAATGTTTGCTAATTGATTTGAAAGCCAAATAACATGTAATAATCCTTCACTCTAGCTAAAAAAATATTAATATGTTGTAGAGAATTATTGATGTTAAAAAAGAATCATCTACAATGTGCATGTTAAGAAATTACATTCCTTGATCATCAATTAAAATTCTCCTAATGAAATTTCATTGTAGATCATAATGTAGATTATATGAAAGAAAATTTGTAGCAATAATAAAAAGATAGGAAGCTAGAGGACAACCTTAACAAACTAACCATTGAAGAAAATAAGAGGAACTTAATATAAAATTAGTACCAATTTGAGCATTAGCATTAGTAAATATGACATAAATAATTTGATAAAATAATCATAAAATTCTAGTTTATAAAGATAAAAAATAATGAAATTCCATTCAATCGTATCATAAGCTTTGGCATAATCTAACTTAATAAATGGAATATCTTGGTTAGTATTAGAAGTCCATTGCATTCTTTCCCAGGTTGCAATAACATTATTTAAGATATGTTTATGTTTAACAAAACCAACCTACTTAGGTCTAATCATATCTTCAATAACCTCTTAATTCAACAAGCCATGCATTTAGCTAAAGCTTTATAAGTATTATTAAGAAGAGTAATAAGCCTTAAATTACTACTATGTTGAAGATCTCCATTCTTAGGAAGAAAAAGAATGATACCTTTATTCATATTTTTAACAAGAGATGAATTACCAAAATTGTATACTACAAGTTCAATCGTATGCTAGTGATCCATCTAGTACTTATGCTTGTTTACTTAAAACTTTAACAAATGGATTAGTATAAATATATTAAATTAACCAAATAAAAAAATAAAATAGAAAAGAGAAATAAAAGTAAAATATATTAAAATATCAAAAAAGGTAATTACAAGGTACATAGCTCAAGCAACCATAGCACAAGCAAAGATAATTAGAAAAAGAGCATAATACACAAGTCATAGGCTTAAATAATAAATCAACAAGGGTTGAAATCACAAACATACTAAGAGAAAAGAGTATTTAAGGATAGTGTACTTATGAAATAGTTCAAGTAATTTTTTTAAAATTGAGTTTTGAAATTATGAATAAATAGCTATTCATGTTCTATGATGCTTCCATGATCTCAGAGAAAATCAAAGAAGATATGTTAGGTATTTGAAAAGGAGTAGAGAAAATATTCAAAACATATGTAACCAAAATGAAGTTCATAGAATCGATAGATACTAAAATCATTAAAAGTGTAAATATAAAACTACAAACTAATCTAATTAATCTAGGTCCTAAATATGAATATTTTTTCAAAGTGATAATAACTTGGTCAAATTTCAGAAGGAGTTCATCCAAGCCTTCAAAGACCTACATAAAAAAGAAGAAAAGTGTCCAACACTAGCACTAGCTCTAAAACTACAAAGAAAATTTACCTTAACTGCTTGCTAAAGCCAACAACCTTTGAGTTCAGAAGTATGATAAGAGAGGAATAGTCTTAACTTTATGACTTTATTTTCAATTTATTAATTACAATTTTAAAATGTGATTTATGGTTATTTTATACTTTTATGAATTATTCCTAAGGGTAGAACGCCGAGTGGACCCATTGGCTAGGGGCAATGTGAAGTTAAATTTATCTTTGCTTTTATTATTATTGTAATCATGATAATGATGATGTAATTAGGTGGTTTCCCACTAGTCTAGTAATCATGTGTAACTATGAGAAGTTATTGAAATTGTTTACTAGCGAGTTTTAGTAAAGTTACAATAAAAATGTAGAAGGAAAGAAAAACTTTTATTGGAATGCATAATACGTAATCAGTTAATCTCAAAATTTCACTATCCATTAGTTGTACTCCTAATAAGATGTTGCATTTTTATCATTAGAATTCACATTATCTTAGAATAGAAAGTAGAAGATGGATATAAATTCCTAGAGAAGAATACACATGTAAACTATGCGGTTCAACAAATATTGAAGATGAGTAACAGGTTTTTATTAGTTGCACTTATAACCATTTATGAATTATGAAAAGTTTCAATGTAATCATTTATGTGTTATGAAAAAAAGAAACGATTTCAATGTAACCATTTACACATTATAAAAAGTTTCAATGTAACCATTTAGGTGTTATAGAAAAAAAATGACTTTAGTGTAACTATTTACGTGTTATGAAAAGTTTCAACGTCATCATTTATGCATTATGGAAAGTTTCAATATAGCCATTTACACATTATGGAAAAAAAATGGTTTCAAATTTGAAATGAACTAAATTTGTTGTAAAGGTTTTTAAAAGAATGGTCTCATATTTCCCATTTAAACTAGAAGTTAATCATTGGTTAACTTATTTTTTGGCCTATAAAATGTTTTTGATGGGAGAACAAATAGGTACCAGAAGATATCAAACTCATGGTAGTGTTATAGCTTTTGGATCCCTATAAAAAACACTCAGAGTTTGCATGCACCATCATTGTTAAGCATTAGTGTGATAGAAGAATCCAAAACACTCTTCAAAACATGTTCATGCAATCGAAACGAGATCATCAATGCTTGGAGGTTAGTTTTTAGTTTATTTCCGCATTTCAGTGATTTTTGTAATTCAGTTATATGCATGTTTTGATTAATGTTTTACAACAATATTTTCTTACATTTGGTATCAAAGCCAATTAGGTCTCTGTCTTGATGCTTAGAACTTGTTTGGATAAGGTTTCCTGTTAACAAAGTTTTCAACAATGGTCCAAATCCAAAAATTAGCTAGGAATTTTATGTGTGTTTTTCGTGACTTCATGCTAAGACCATGATTATTTGGTTTGAATGATTGTTTGATTTAAAGTAAGTGCAGCTTATTCGCTAGGACTTCTTTTATGCTGGTTTGATTATAGATTGCAACCATTTTATCATTTCATCTTTTGAACCATTTGAAGTCATTTGGTCCAGTCTAATTGATTTTCATATGAATGGACTATGCATAATATTATTTTTCTTTCATTATTTCTTATGTTTTCCCAAATGACATCTACAATTTATTTATGTCATTTACATAGTCCCTAACATCTTTAAACACTTAAAATTGCAGTAGAATCCAAACAAGAAATGAACTGAAAAAAACCCTACATTATTATCTATAATTTCTGATAGGTTAGCTTTAGCACATAGCCTTTATATTGATAACTACGTCTATGTTCATTTTTATCTATCATTCTGAAATGGAGCCTAAAGAGCTAACACCAAGTTATATATAGAGTGGTAATGATTGTTATGATGTTATTGATGTTTTTGGTGGCAAGTGCAACTAGGATTCCTATATGTTCTTCAACAAGGAATGATAATGGCAGAGAAATCTATGAGAATATGTATGACAATAAAGTTGCTTATTTATTAATATTTCTAAAATAATTTTTTTTATTTTGATACCATATTTTTAATGAATGTTATAATTTGGTAATTTATTTTAGAAATAATTAATTTTATGCATAATTTTTTTGTATATATCTATAAAATGACATATTGATATATGCATGAGGAAATTTTTTTTTGCATAAAAATAAATGACTAGGGATCTATATAATTTCATATAATTAGAGAGTAGACACAACATCTTTAATTATGCAAAATTATATATTAAGAATTTTTGGATCACATATGGTAAATAAACATTAAATTGTGATTAATCATATGTAATATAATAGATTTTTTCCCATAGGAATTTTTATTATATTTAATATGATTAATTAGGATGATGTATTAAATTATTTTCTTAATTTATTCACAGGGATTTAGAAAAGGGATATAATTGAATAGTTTCATCATAAGTATATATGAATCTATTTGAATTAAAAAAAATTTAGCCCATAGGAAATTTTTTTATGTCATTTGATTCATATTTTATTCATAATTTACATTGGTAAATATGTCATATAGTATTTTAACCTCAAATTTAGTAACATAAGCATGTTTTAATTTATGCAGTAATACAACCTGTGAACTACTCTCATTTTAAATGCAACATTCCTAAATTATAGGGTGATAATTATAAGGTGTAGAAGGATAGAATTCTCCTTTATTTAGGCTAGATGGACATTGACTATGCTATATGCAAGGATAAATCACCTACTGTTACGGAAACTAGCCAACCAGATGATGTTGATTATTATGACATATGGGAGGGATCTACTGGCCTCTATGTCCTATTCATAAAGACTAAGATCTTGGCTAGTATTCTTGGTTCATTGGAATAGTATGATAATGTGTGAGCTTTAATGAAGGCAATTGATGAACAATTTGAGTCATTAGACAAAGATTTGGATAATACCATAATAATGAAATTTTCATCCATGAAGCTCACCAGAATTTGTGGTGTGCTTGAGCACATCATGCAAATAAGGGATATAATAGCTTAGCTGGAAACACTTGAGGTTAAGATATGAAACTTTTTTTTTATGCACTACATTTTGAACACACTCCCATAGTAGTACATATCCTTTAATATTTTTTATAACACATATAGGAGAAAATGGTTAATCAATAAATTAATGATCATCTGTGTACAAGAAGAGGGTAGACTTGCTATGAAAGTAGAAGAGAGTGTGCATCTAGCTATACAAGGAAAGAATAAATGACAAGCTAAGAATAAGAAGAAGGACAAACTACCTATACAAGTTGTTATTAAGAAGGAATCTAGATGCTTTTTCTACAAGAAGAAAGGGCATGTAAATAAGGATTATCCTAAATATCAGAAATGGCTTGAGAAGAAAGGTACTTAATTCTCACTTGTTCATTTTGAATCTAATATGGTTGATGTTGGCCATAACACATGGTGGATTGACTCCAATTCTACAATCCATGTTTTCAAAAGATGTGTTATGAATGAAGAATCCTCTATGTTATGGAATCATAGATTAGGATATATTTCTATTGAGAGAATAAGAGGTTAGTAAATGATGGAGCACTTAGTACCCTAAATTTTACTAATTTTGACACTTGTGTTGACTGCATAAAGGGAAATAAACCAATATGTCAAAGAAAGATGCTAAGAGGATTTCAAACATAGTAGAGATCATACATACAGATATTTGTAGTCTAGATATGAACATGTATGGTCAAAAGTATTTCATTACTTTTATTGATGATTACTCATGATATATGTATCTCTACCTACATCATAATAAGAACAAAGCTTTAGATGCCTTTAAGGTATTTAACACTGATGTAGAGAAACAATGTAGTAAGCAAATAAAGATAGTAAGGTTTAATAGAGGTAGTATACTATGGTAGATACACTAATGATGGAGAAGCGCTTGGTCCATTTGCTAATTTCTTCAAGAGCATGGGATTATTGCCCAATACACTATGCCTAGTTCTTTAGACTAGAATGGTATGGTAGAGTGAAGAAACCAAAAATTTTTGGACATGGTGCAGAGTATGCTTAGTGGCTCTAAGCTTTCTAAGTCCTTGTAGATTTAAGCTCTTAAGATCTTTGTGTATATGTTAAATTGAGTTCCAAACAAGGTTGTCTCAAAGACACCATTTGAATTATGGAAAGGTTGGAAATCGAGTTTGTGACATATACATGTTGGGGATGCCTATATGAAGTAAGAGTATATAATATATAAGAAAAGAAGCTAGACCCAAGGACCATAAGTGGGTATTTCATTGAATATCCCAAAAGATCTAAGGGATACAAATTTTATTGTCCATCACATACTACTAGATTTGTGAAATCAAGGAATGCTAAATTTCTTGAAAATGACTTAATTAGTGGGAGCAATTGATCCTAGAATACTATTCCTGAGAAAGATCATGCAGATGCTCAATCCTCTACTTCAAGTAATAGACTAATTATTCTACACAACATGCCTAGAGCACAAACACATGATGAACAACAACCCTGTCATTGAAGTTCCATAGATTACTAATCAAAAAGCAGTAGATCTAGTTGAACAATAGATACCAGAACCTATTGATCGAGTAATTGAACAACATGCTCCTCAAAAGAATGATGAACCAACATTATATAGTGTATCTACAAGAGTCTCACTACAACATAAAATGATCTCAAAATTTTTTCACAAGCCATGAGTTGTAAGGAATCTAACTTGTGGTATGATGCCATGAAAGATGAGATGAACTCTATGTCATCTAATGGAGTCTAGGACCTTGTCAAGCTATTGATGGTGTAAAAGCCATTGGATGAAAATGGATCTTCAAGACAAAGAATGACTAATTAGGCAACATTGAAAGATATAAGGCAAGACTTGTTGCTAAAGGGTTCACTTAAAGAAAGGGGATAGATTACATAGAGACCTCTTCTCATGTATCTGAGAAGGAATCCCTTCATGTGATTATGGCATTGGTTTTCCATTTTGATTTTGAATTACATTAGATGGATGTGAAAATGACACCTCAATGATGATCTAGAGGAAAATGTTTATATGAAACAACCTGAAGGATTTTCCTCTAGTGGTGGTGAGCAATTGATATGCAAGTTTAAGAAATCCATATATGGATTGAAAAAAGTTTTTACTCAATGGTATTTAAAATTCCATGATGTCATCACTTCATTTAGTTTTGAAGAGAACATCATGGATCAATGTATATACTAGAAGGTCAGTGGGAGAAAAATCTATTTTCGTATCCTATGTATGGATGATATCCTTCTTGCGACCAATGATAATGGATTTCTATATGAGGTGAAATAATTTCTCTTTAAGAACATCAACATGAAGGATATGGATGAGGCATCTTCTATCATTGACATTAAGATTCATAGGGATAGATCTAGATGTAATCTAGAACTATCATAAGAAACCTATATTAATAAATCATAAGAGAGGTTTTAGATGAAAGATTGTTCATCAGGTATACCATCCATTATGAAGGGTGACAAGTTCAATTTGAATATAAGTATTTTTCCATTATCTTTCATTAACCTTTGTTGAATTTAGTCTTGTAGAAGGTTTAATTTCATCACCATTAAAACATTAATGATTTTTCTTTGTTATATTGTGAAATATTTTGGTTAGCTTTTATTTGATCTATGTTATATTTTTAATGATCTTTCCATTATGAAATATTCATCCTTTAAATTTTTATTTTGGTATCTATTAGCATCTTTTGTTAAGCTTTTGGATTTAGATGCTTGATGAGAGTGGTTACTCTAATAATTAGAGTGGTTACTCTAATTATTAGAGTGGTTATTATTAGAGTAGTTACTCTAATTATTAGAGTGGTTATTATTAGAGGGGTGGTTTCTCTAAAATTAGAGTGGCAGTTTCTCTCTAAAATTAGAGGGGTAGTTTATCTAAAATTAGAGTGGTAGTTTTTGTAATTATTAGAGTAGTTTCTCCCAAGCCTATAAATATAGTACCCATGCACACAATAGAAGAAGTTAAGAAGAAGAAGAATAAAGAAGAAGAAGAATAAGGAAGAAGAATTTAGAAGAGAAAGTCTTTTAGGAGTCAAGTAGCGAAACTCTAGCCAAGTGCCCATAGTAAGAGCTCTAAGTGTGGATGGATCTTTATTCAGGCATTGTGTACCTAAGCACACCTTGTGTATGGAAATAAAGAAGAGCTCTTGGATTCATCCTTGTAGCACTTGAGATTTGTTTTCTTACTCATTTCCTTTATTTTATTTTCTTCTGCATTTATTTTATTTTATGCAGTTTACATTTCTATTATTAGCACACACAGTACAATCACTTTGAGCATGGGTGTAACACTTGGTAACCTAGTAACGATTAGCATTTGGTAATACCAATAGCGTTGCATTGGTTTAGGATGTGTATAGCAAGTGAGAATGGATAGTGGTGTTATGATTAGTTTAAAGCCTAGTTAATCAATAGTTAAGTTAAATTAGTTACTTAGTTATCTCTCTCTTTTCTCCCTTATTAGCAACAGGACATAAAAACATAAAAACTATAAAAATCATATGCCTCAAGCTTACTTAACCATACAATCATGACATACAAGTAAGTTTGGAAAGAAAAGTATCAATCAACCCATCCCTGTTCCACAAAGGCTCATAGGCACTTAGTCCTTGGAATTCGACTAGATCATGTGTGAAATGCTTGTATTCATATGGTTGAGTGTAGGGGGTACCTCGTCGCTCATCATTGGCACCATTGTTGGGGACTTAGTTGTTTATGCGCTACGTAGAACATAGGAAATCATCCATATCACTGGAATGTTAGAACGAACCCTTAGGGTTGATCAAAGGAAAGATAAGACAATGGTAAATTGCACACTGAACACAATGAAAATATCTTCTTCTTCGCACAAGAGCACTTCATTACCTAGGACTAACATAAGAGAAGTCTGTGGCATAACAAACATAACCAAGATTCGCTAGTTCCTCAACAATATCGGGTAGTATATACTCATCATGATGAGTATGTACCCAATTTAACCTTTATCCTCCACCAAGATGAACAATTGCATTGGAGAGTCTTGGAGGGTAACATAGTGTTGCCTCCAGACCGATCAGTCCCCAACATGCTCCTTCGTGCTCTCACACAAATAGGCATGTTGATTTTATATGCGAAATACATTGCATGTGATCATGACACAAGGGACTATCATCTCACAAAAGCGCAATGTCAACGGGACTTGCGATAGGAGAGTTACCACACATCCTTGAAGGGTAAATGGCCCTATAATGCCCCACACATTTTAAGTGAAATTGGGGATGATGAACGAGTTTCAACAGGTTCTCCACCAAACGATGTTCTACCTCCTAATGATGGTCAGGAGGTGGTGTATGAAAACCTCCACTCCATGGTTCACAACCCTGGTTCTGATCCCCATGAACACAAAGTGTTTAATGAGGGAACACAAACACATGATAAGGACAGATGTTCTGATCGTAATCATGATCAAGGCCAAGGCCATCGAAGAGAAGGTAGAAAAACCATCATGATGATGGTTCTCCTTCTTCTTCACCTTCATCGTCATATTCACCCTCTCCTTCGACATCTGGATGTATTCATAAGGAAGCTAACCATGAGGATAACAGAAAACAAAATGAAAAACATCCATGAGATAGTCAAGAATGAGGACGAGGGCACTCTAGGGAATCACAACATAGAAGAAGGATGAGTAGGGAACTGCATAGACATCACAGATGCTATGAAAGAGATGACCATGAAGCAGAAGCATGTTAGATATAACGGAGGCTGTAAGACTTCCAACAAGGCACCAAAAGGATAGTAGGATCAAGAGGTTAGACATGAACAATATCCCATGATTTGAAGGAGGAGACAATGTTGATCCTCAAAACCATTTACAAGCATTCCACGATGCATGTGCCTTGCAAAACATAGAAAATGAATAGAAAAAACTAAAGTTGTTCCCAAAGATACTAGTGAAAGAAGTTGAAAGCTGGTACTGGTTCTTAGAATTGAAATCCATTTGGAGGTGGAGTACAATGTTAGAGTTGTTTAATGATAAGTATCAAATGTACTCTCGAGTGTCTAACTTGCGAAAGCAAATCCTAGGATGGAAGCAAGGAAATCATGACCCTTGGATGCTACCATGGGTCACTATTACACACTGTTACATTGTTGTCCTAGCCATGGTTATTCACAGCGGGATCAACTGCGTCATCTCGTGGATGGACTTAGGCATGAAACAAGGAGAACCCTTGGAGTGTATGCCCAAGGGAGATTATCAGAGCTCAGGTCTCATCAGGTTCATAGATTGCTAAAGTAAGTAGCCAAGGAAGAAGGGGAGCTATGTAAGAGAGAAAGTACGAAAGAATACAATCAAGATCCTTCCCTCCAAAAAAAGGGAGTGAGATTTTGTGAAGAGGAGGAAGAGTCACCACTCGAAGAGATGGTGAATAGGAAAATAGTTCTACTCCAAAAGTTAACAACAGAAGTATCGGCAAAGGTAGATCAAATGTGGGACTCCCTAGATAGTAGGTTTGAAACTATTCTTAAAATTGTAGAGGAGTCTAAGGAGTGAGGTAGTGACTATAAAAAAAAAGAAAAAGAGAGAAGTTGGAATGCATGTAACAAAGGTAAGGGAAAAATGGCCATCATCGAAGAGGTTGTGGATTCAGAAATGGAAACTGACGGTGGATGTGAGATATGCCAATAGGACCATCCTAAGGAATGTTGCCCAATGATCTCACTTTTACAAGAGTCTGGGGTGTATGCACTCAACCCATGACTTAATAAATGGCAAGCACCCNTAATCTCTCCACATGACTTTGTTGGTCACATGACACCACAACATCACTATCAAACTCAAGATTATTACAGGACTCCTTCTCCCAGGGAGATAACCCACAGAAATACCACCCTCCAAATCCATCTACAACTCTCACACCAATAGCTCCATTACCACCTGCTCTAGTGATGCAAGGGAAACTCTCTACTCAACCACAGCAACAAAATGCTACAAGGGCTATGAATCTTCAACCCACTGTTGGTTCTGACAACCGTATGAAGAGAAGACCTTTCTTCAGAACCAATAGTCCAACCAAGCCATCACAACCACAAGCGGTTGAACCTCTGAATGCCTCCCCATCAATTAAGTCTTTAGGACTTCCTTCAAACCAAAAATTGAGCTCAACGCATATGGTTATGTTAACACATGCAGTTACTGACTGGATTAAGGTGGGCCACCTTCCTAGGAAATTCTTTGATCCTGGAAGCCCTCTAATCTATCTCCAAGTCACTGGGAATGAACCATGTAAAGCTCTTCTAGACTCAGGTTCCAGAGTTAACTTAATATCACAAGAGATGTTCAAAGCCTGAAACCTACCTCCATTAAGGATGAGTAATATTTGATTAGAGTTGGTCGATTAGTCCATCATTGTCCCGTTGGGACTGGTGGAGGACATCATTACTACTATGTGTGGGTGGTCATATCCAGTTGATTTCCTAGTAATACAAGTGAATGACGGTAAAGGGGACTTCCTAATAATAATGGGAAGATCATGGCTAAGTACTATAGATGCACGTTTAGGAATCTACAATCTTTTCCTAGAAATATCCAATAAGAACACTTTTGGAAAGATCAAGAAGAAGAAAGTTCCATGCATTGCATACAGTGACACAAGGTGTAATTATGTGCAGAGATCATGGGTTATGCAAAGTTTAGCATTTTTTGCATGCAATTAGTGTGCATAAGATATTAATATACAAAAGTACCTATATGTAGCAGACACATGACAAGCAAACACCTAGTGGCTGATGGCTGATCAAGAGAGCAACTCACTAACATGCATGGAACTAACTGAGGGGATAACTAGTGCTTACATTGAAAGCATAGATGCACTAGAGCAAGTTCATTGCCAACTTCCAAGCCTTAACCTTGAAAACATCAACTGGGGAAAGCTGGAAATTCTTGAGAGATTTAAACAAGAGCCCCTAGATTTGAAACCATTGCCCACCGGTTTGGAGTATATGACCCTTGAAAATGGGAAATCGGTGATCATCAATGCAAGACTTGTTCCCAAACAAAAAGAAAGACTACTGAAAGTGATAAATAAGTGGTCAAAAGCCTTTGCCTGGATGTACCCCAAGTTAATTGGAATAGATCCTAGGATATGCTAGCATAGGATTTACACTAACCCCTCCATGAATCCTTGAAAAAAACTGTAAGGGTGATTAAACCAAAAATTGAAGCAAATAGTAAAAGAAGAAATAGAACAACTTCTTAAGGCTAGGTTCATATATCCCATTGCTGATAGTGAATGAGTTAGCCCTGTGGTGGTCGTGCCTAAAAAGGGAGGTAAATGGAGGGTGTGTATAGATTTTAGGCTGTTGAACATGGCAACATTTAAGAACCACTTTCCGTTGTCATTCATTGACCAAGTCTTAGACACCATAGTGGGGCATTGCTATTATAGTTTTTTGGATGGCTATAGTGGAAAAAACCAAATATGGATAGCCCCACAAGATCAAGCCAAGATAATTTTCACTAGTCCTTAGGGAACGTTTGCATATTAAAAAATGATGTTTGGATTGTGCAATGCTCCTACCATGTTTCAATGACTGGTTCTAAGAATATTCCAATAGCAGATAGGAAACAGAGTAGAAGTCTTTATGGACAACTTCTCCACTTATGGAATAAGATTTGATCAAGCCTTGGACTGATTAGAGTAAGTGCTAAAAAGATGCGTAGAAACCAACTTAAGGCTCAACTGGCAGAAAAACCATTTGATGATCCAAGAAGGCATAGTACTTGGGCATAAGATTTCACATTCAGGAATAGAGGTAGACCCAGATAAAGTTAGGGTCATCCAAGGAATCACCTTTTAACTGAAAACTATCAAAGACATTTAGTCATTCCTTGGACACACTAGCTACTATAGGAGATTCATTGAGAACTTCTCCAAGATTTCCAAACCATTGGTAGAGCTAACGAAGAAGGACATACCATTCAAATGAACCAGGAAATGTGAACTCCCATTCTACAAGCCCCTAACTGGTCTAGACTATTCCATATAATGACTGACACATTCAATTATGCCTTAGGAGTCATACTTACACAGTTAGATGACCAAAAACGTCCTTACTACATCTACTATGCAAGTACGAGTATCTTTGGTGCATAACTTAACTACACAACTACAGAAAAAAATTAATGGCTGTAGTGTTTGCATTGGATAAGTTTAGGCACTATGTATTAGGTTACAAAGTGTTCATCCATATGGATCATAGTGCAATCCGGTTCCTCATGAACAAGCCAACAGTTAGCCCTCGTATTATACGATGGCTGGTAATCCTACAGGAGTTCAATCTAATGATGATCGATTGAAAGGGCACCAAGAACATTGTCGTAAATCATTTATCTTGGTTGCACTGGGATAGCAAAGAGGATGAATATGTAATGTTCGATCATTTTCTTGATGAAGCCCTCTTTGCCTATGTAGTGAATAACCAACCCATGGAGATGAACAGGTATAGTAGGATTCTCACCTATCTCCTTACCCAACAAACACCACAGGAGCTAGACTTTAGGAAGGAAAAAAAATTTCTTCACAGAGCCAAGTACTTCATGGAGATCAATAGACAACTTTACAAAGTATGTTCTGATGGCTTGGTTTGTGTTGGCGACCGTTTGGGACGCGACCGCCAACGAGTGTCCTCGAACAGGATTTAGGTGCCTGCTGGTCTCTGGCAACACCAAGGCCCAGATACCTCCAAATAAACTCAGTAGTTAATGTGAGTATGTGTGT
>MNCI01001419.1:32996-61881 GCA_015680685.1 Gnetum montanum
TAACTAGAGAAAAATTGACATAACAATTAATGTTGGAAGTCTCCCACTACTAGTGATAACAAGAAGAATCATCTTTAGTGGATTCTTGAAGACCTTTACAAATTTTGTAATCTTCAATATCTATCCAATCTCTTTGTTACTTTGTCATTTTACATGCATTCTCTGAAATAAAATTTGTAATGCGGCACTCAGAGTCAGTTAATAGTTTGCATATTAGTCAATAATCCCATACATTTCCAATATTTTGTAAGGAACTTATTCCTCATTTTTTTTAACTTAAGGATGAGTTTTCATTTAGTCATGGGGTTATGATAAGTCATGATTTCCTTGGCTTCAATATCAAATATATGATATTAGAGCCTCGATATTAGATACTTGATATTGGGGGTCAAGATGTGATGTTGGATATCCAATATCATGGCATATGTATTAGCCTATAAATATAGCAATTGGGCACATGATTTTCATATAGTTTCTGTCATTGAGTAATGAAGTTCTTGTAGTCTAGTCATTCCAAAGTTAAAATGTTTTTGAGTGCTATAGTAGAAGCCTAAGTTTGTATAGACCTTTCTTCAAACACTGATGTACTTGAGCACAGAAGTGTGATGGGAATAAAGATGAATCATTTTAATCATCCATGTAACATTGAGAATTGATTAATTTTTCTTTAACACATTTCATTTACATGAACTTTAGTTTAATGCAGTTTAGTTAAGCAATTAACTTATAGTTGTTAATGAACAAAAGCATGACCACTTTGAGCATACGTGTAGCACTTGGTAACCTAGAAATGAGTAACATTTGGTAACCTAGTAGTGCTATATGCATTTAGGATGTGTCTGGAGAGTGGGAATGGGTACCTATGTTAAGCCTTGCTAAGTAGTAGATTAATTAGATATGAAATTCCCCTACCTTTCATTCTTATTTTAGGTAATTAAACTTATAAAATATAAAATAATAAAAATGATATGCCTCACTTTGGACTAAACCATACGTGAAAAAGCTACCACTAGTCCAAGTGGGAAGACAATGAATTATGATTAGATCATAACAATTTAGATACACAACTAGTTCCATCCATGGAATTCGGCTAGATCATGCATGAATGCTTGTGATTTATTTGGTTGGCTGTAGGGGTACCTCACTACTCATCAATAGTGTACTTAGAAGGTTATAAGTCCATAGAATTTGATCAAATCATGCATGAATTCTTAGTGATTTGTATGGTTGGGTGTATGGTCTACTCATCGCGCATCATTGGTACCATTGCCAAGGACTTAGTGACTATTATTTTAGATCATTGGAATGAACCCTAAAGTTAAAATTATTTAAAAAATAATAATTATAATTATAGTTTAAGCATACAAAATTTTTATTTAATTCAAAATGTCTTCTTCTCATAGGCATGATGAATCAAAACTACCAATGTCCTTAGAATTGAAAGTGATGTGTACTCATCTAGATGACTTTATGCTCAATTTCACCTTCATCCTGCGTTAGGATGAATAACTATAGTGGAGAGATATGGAGGGCAATGATGCCTTCTAACTGATCTATTCCTAGGATGCTACTCCAAAATTTTAAGAGGTTGGGCATCTAGGATCTCAATGATGAATACAATTTGCAAGACCATGACTATCGAGAGTACTATCCCACTAAAACACAATGCAAAATAGATCAACACCAAGAGAAGTGTCATGAAGCTATAGAGGGGAAATTGTTCACTAACCCATTATTCCTACTAAACCAAAATGACAAAGAAGATTCTCCTTCTGGGGGTTGTTAATATCAAGAATCTCCACCCCTTAACTCTAGTGAAGGAAGCTAGAATCCACACTTACACTCCACTATCAATAATCCATGTTTAGGCAAAAGTGATTGTTAAGGAAGGGGCTTAGGAAAGAATCATGATGATAGTAAACTTAATGATCATGGTTGTGTTAAGTAGAGCGAAGGTAGCAGATACCATGGTGGTGGTAGTTCTCCTTCCTCTTCATCCTCTTCATCTGTATCTTCTTCTTTATCTTCTGATTTTAACTAACATCACAGAGGAAGAAACTACGATGAAGGTGAATGGTTAGACAATGATCGTAGGCTCCATCATGAATGAAAAAGTAGTAAAGAACATCATAAGTGTCATGGAAATCATGATGATGAAAAAGTAGTAAAGAACATCATAAGTGTCATGCTTATCATAAGGATGTGCTTGATAAACTACTACAGATTAGGCAAGTTATGAAAATAGTATTTGACATCTCCAGTGATGTTACTAGAGTATAGTCTAAGCTCATCACTACTAAAGGAAAACTAGTCATGGTAGAAACTAAGGCAGAGCATACTAAAGTAGAAATTCTAAAACTATAAGAAGAATTTGCAACCATAAAAGCTAAACAGAGAGATCCTATGAAATTCATTGTGCTTGACCAAATCAAGTAATTTACAATAGAACAAATCAACAGTCTCATTTAATAATATAAATTGTTAGCAACTCAAAAGGAAAAAGTAGTATGGAATGCCTCTATAGTTTAAGCCTAGACATACGCACATGTGAAGTCACTTACTATAGTATAGGAAGAAAACAAACTTGCTAGTAACAACATGAGGTTGACCACGTTGGAGTAGTAGAAAAACATCTAAGAAGAAAGCATCCACCAATTAACAGAATAGTTGGTAAGGGTCAAACAAGATCTAAGTCACCAAGTAATAGAAGATAGAATCCTCTTTATGGAGGAGGTACACCCAATTTGACAAAAATTAGCCATTGAAATTAGTGCATGGCAAAATAAGGAAAAGAAGCATGAGCTCAAGGAACACTTCTATGACCAAGTGGGCATGTACAAGTAGATAAACAAGAAAGAATTCCACATGGAAAAGGCTGATATTAGCAAAATTTTAGCACAAAATCTTGACTAGAAACCCATCTTTGATAGTTATGCCCTTGTCCACCAAGTGTAAGTGAAAAAAAAGGACTTTTAGATTCAAAACCTTAAACAGTATACAGGGTTAGCTAACTTTCATCATGCTAACTTGGCCATGTTAACAACAGGCATGCCAAGAAATGAGCTAGAATAGGAAGTAACAACCACATATTCACTATATGAGAAAGAGTTTGTAGATTGTAAATATTTCTTAAAGAAACTTCAAGTAGTAAACTCTAAACTGGAAGCAATAAAGGTTGGCTACCAAAGAAAAAAAGATGTGCTATAAAACATGGCTAGAAGATTATCAAACTACCATGAACTCTGTGAAAAGGCCAAAGCATTTAAAGAGGAGTGGATGCAATTTGCAATCTTGGTATGTCAAACGAAATCAAATTTTTTTATAGTTTCCATGTCCATGAAATGTGTTAACTCCATCAAACATTGGTTCATTAGCATCAATAGTTCATGAACCTAGAATGGAAGAAGAAAAAATTTAGGTGCTCCTAAACTAGTACAGATTTTAGAATCCTGATGATATGGAGAAGGAACTAAGGCAAGAGCCACCATCACTGGGAACAATATAAGGCTACATCCAACTTCACCAAATTTTTTTCCTTTTTGTAAAGTTTTTATGTTATGAGTTGTGTCATTAGTGTAAACTCCACTCTAGCATTAAAGTCATGTATATAAGAGTTAGTGTTATATGAGTCTACCTCCTAATTTTGTCATGAACTCTATCCTAATTTTGTTTTAACTCAAGGATGAGTTTTTTGTTAGTTGTGGGGGTATGATAAATCCAAATTTCTCTTAATAACAAAATCATGTATATGATATTGGAGCTATAATATTGTCCCCAATATCAAGGTACAAGATATGATGTTGCATATCTGATATTATAGATGTGTGTAGGCCTATAAATACAACACTTAGGTGCACCATCCATAAATAGTTTCATTTCATACCTAGTGAAATTCTATCATTTTTTTTTTGATTTTAGCACTTAGCACTTAGGAGTGTATGCCAGTAATGTGATGTTTAGTAATTGAATTGAGTCTTTATTCAAGTGGAATGTACTTGAACATTTTTCATGCATGGAAATAAAGATCAAGATTACATTGCATTATTGCAACATTACTTAGTTTTTATTGTTTACACTTAAAATAATTTTCCTAATTGACTTAGCTTAATGTTTATTTTTTTCTTTAGTTACTGATTTACTTTGTCTACATGTTATTATCACTATTGTTAAGATAATTGGATACAACTGATTCCAAGCATTAAGTGTAATCATTTGGTAACCTAGTAGTATTATCACTTGGTTTGCCTAGTAGCGTAATACTTGGTAATCCCACTAATGATTGCATCAGTCCAAGACTTGTCTAGAGAATCAAGAATAGATGTCCATCACATAGGCTAGATTAGATTTATTTATTATCACTTAGAGTTAGGAACCACTCCATTTACTTTATGTTTACAAGGAGAAATATGGCCCATACAACATCAGTATCATACACCTTGCCATGAGTTAAACCATACACATTAATTTTACTAACTCATGTGGGAAGACAATGATTGCAAACTATAATCAGTTACTAGCATAATTACATTGTCTTATTCATGGAATTCAACTGGGCTACGTGTGAATGCTTGTAACTCGTATGGTTGGGTGTTGGACTACTCCAACACTCATCATAGTTTTTTCTTGCATTGATTTTCATTGTGAAAAATGTAACCAACCCAATTTGAAGTGTGAATTAGTGATGCCTTTGTTAATACTTTTTTTACTTATTTGCCTCATATTTAGAGGTATGCATCTAAGTTTCATAAATTATTTGTTCACACTATTTCCACTATTATGTAGTATTTAACTTTAATTTGAGATGGGAGCGACTGGAGCATCTGGAGCGACGGGAGCAGCTGATGCGTCTGGAACGGGAGTGGCGGCAGCTGGAACGATGGTAGGTACGGAGACTGTAGGAGCAGAGACGGTAGGTGCAGAGACTGCAGGAGCAGGAACAGCAGGAGGGGAGGCCCCAGGACAGAAGCGGCAGTTGGATGAAGTATGCTCCAAAGTCGGAACAGAACTAAGATTCAAAGTTGGAGGCCCAGAACCAGATACGTTGGCCAGATTGGACCGCAGCCTGATAGGCAAATTTTTGTCTGAAGGGGCTCGACTCCGCATTGACCTGATCCGACGCTGGGCCAGGAATGCTTCGGGGTTTGACGCGGTGACAGTTTCCTGCCTGGCAGACGATCGCCTCCTGTTCAGTTTCGAATCCTTGGAGGAGCGCGAACATGTCCTGGTGGGAGGCCCTGGCACCCTGGCGCCCTGGAGCTCACCGGGATCCTACGCTGTTCGCACACGCACAGGTCTGGGTTCAGCTGTATGACCTTCCCCTTGAATACTGGTCGCCTGCGGTTCTACGGACGTTGGCAGATTTGTTTGGAGATTTCATCAAGTTTGACCACTCCACTGCAAGTATGGATCATCTGGGGTTTACGAGGTTCTGCGTCTGGCGGCCTCTTCTCACACAAGAACCAGTCAAGGTGCTGGTTCTCGTCACGGACCTTGGGGAGGAGAGGGTTCAGGTTTTGTTCGAGAACCAGGCGAAGGCTCAGGCCCAGCATCAGCCGGGGAGTGACCAGGGCCACCCAGCGGGGTACCTGGCCACACCAGATGATGGATGGTACGTCATCGAAAAGAAGGGCCGGGTAGCCAACCAAAAACCATTGGCCCCCAAAGAGGGGGCTCAGCGATCGGGTAAGGGCGCAGCCTCGAAGGGAGTGGCCCCCAAAGTTGCGCCCAGTGGGGGATCACTCTTCGGGGCACATTTGAAGCTTGTAACGCAAGGGGCTCAACATGAGGAGCTGCCAAGGACGGGTCAGGGTACCGAGGCCAGTATGGCGAGCATGTCATACCTGCACGCGCTGGTGGGGGACGATGCTCGGCACTTCGGTGATGACCAGCTGACGCACTCTCAGGAAGGGACAGCGATGCCGCAGGACTCTCACAGAATGCCCAGGTCAGGTGGGGAGGGTCCTTCCCAGGGTGGTCTATCCCCGCTGTAACGACAGAAAACGTCGACAGCTGGAAATACCGACCGAGGTTCCGTGTATACAGTTTTAACCACCGATCCGCCCGAGGGCTATGCTGGAAACAACGAATCCGCGGTGCCCTAAATGGTCTTGTCGATCAGACAGGGACTTACGGGTCAGTAAAACGATGAAGATTATAGATTTTTGCGTTGCTTTGATTTGATTTGAGGGATCGTGAAATGGGAGGAAAACTACGTGGATGGATCGCTACGATGATAACGTCAAACACGCCGAAGAGATGCTAATCAGGAGAGAAATGCGTGATTTTCAAAGATCTATGTTTCAATTTTTGAAAGAATGTATGATTTGTATGTCACGTTACAATGGGAGAGATCCCCAATAACTTGATGCAAAAAATGAGCACAAAACAACAAGGAAACTGTCCAAACAGAAGTCCGATCTACCTCGCAGGCCAAAGCTGGGATGCAAGGATGGTCAAACTCTGAGGTCTGCCGATCAACTGTTTCTGACCAGTAGAGTCTGCAAACTGGGCGAGACGATCTCACAATCCCTGGTCGGCTTCTTTGCTTCGAGTAGGTTCTGCTCAGGGCAGCAATCGCTAACGGAGAAAGTCGTATCTTCCCCGAAGGAATGATCTCTCTTGTTGCTAAGGCTCAAGCGTACTGTGCTCTGTTCTTGCTGAAGGATGGTGCTGTCGGCAGTTGCCAAAAGGTTGCTCTTTGTTTCTCTGCTCAAGGTGATAAGTGCTTCCTTGCTCAGAAAATGTTCTTGCCCTCTTGATTTTCTGCTGCTCTCTTGTATCTTTGTCAACTGGTCTATTTATAGGCTGCGGGGTCCCATAAAAAGGTGCAACCCTGATGACGCGGGTCCCGAATATTTTGGGTTCTGTTGACACGACCATTTTAAGTCAGACTGTGACTACGCATAACATGCTCATTTGCATGTTGTGCATGTGAAGAGCAGGTACATGTTGAGCGTGTTTCAATTACTTTCAGGCTATATTACACTCATTCACGTTGTGTCGCGTGTATGAGCGTAATCCAGTATAAAAACAATAGGCTCAAAATTGTCTTACGCTCACTACGCAGCTGCGCATAACGAAGCATAAACAATGTCTTATTTACGCTCACTATGCAGCCGCACGTAACGAAGTGTAAAGAATGTCTAGCCTTAGTGATGAAATACGCAATGGTACGCACCACCGCGTAGCGAGCGTAAAGACAAGTTTTCCATATGCCACGAGAAAAAGTGTTGAACTGTTGTGCTTCTCTAGACTCTGCCTTCGCCTATTTTGGAGCTTACTACGCTCATTACACTGCCGTGCGTAATAGAGCGTAAATTTTTCCTTGAACAAAGCTGATGCGCGCTCTCGCTTGAATTGCGAATCTTTGCCTGAGGCCGACTCGTAATTTTCACAGTGTTTCAATGGCCTCTCTTTGTTGACGGTTAGAGGGCTTGCCCGAAAGACGTCGACAAAGAATGCGAAACACCGAATTGGCAGAAGCAAGAACAATGATCATCCATGGCTACTCAAGTGTTGCCTTGTCAACATGGAAGAGCAAAACTGGCAGGTATGGGAGATAGAGGGATATAGCTGGAAACAGGTTCGGGGAAGATGCAAAATGAGTTATGATGGTAGGAGTATGGCATACGCTTACTGCACGCATAGAAACGTACGCACATTTATGTCAACAGGAATGCTTTCAGACGAATGTAGTGCATCAATTTGAGATTTCTCTGTTACTAATTATAGCAGGAATGCGTGAAAAAGGAGCGTGGCGCGTCACTTCTGCGATATCTCTACTAGTGTGAGTGCAGAGAATGAATACTTGCGTATATAGCTTTTGCGTATGGGAAGCGGGTGGTGGGGATGAAGGGAAACAAGAGCTAAGGGTAGGATTTGTGAGAGGTAGAGGTATGCAGATCTAAATGGTCGGGCAAACCTGAGCAGCCATTTCAACACGCTGTTGTACTTCACCGCTCAGATGGACGCACCTTTGGAAGACATTCTCCAAGGCAAGTAACCTACAACCACAAAAGAAAGCAGAGGATACCATTGCTCATGCGAACAAGTGGCGAAGCTGTTGAAACGAGTGCCGTCTGATGTGAGCTAGAGTGATTGGGCTGTAAAGAAGGGAAGAAGCCAGGGCATGCGGGCGGAGCCACCAATCCTGACGATTGGCCCTGCATACCTTCGCCAAAAGGCATCAGATGCAGTGCACCTAACTGGTTAGACAAGGAACTAGCTAGATGAATTTGCGAAGCCAGCGTCCGATAGCGATGATCGACGGAGTGTCCCAAGGTCGTTGTCGACGAGGATTTCGTCGGGGCTCCGGCTGGCGAGACTGAACTCTCAGAGGTGCCACCACTGCAGTGGGCGCAGCGACGGCATCTCCGAGGAATCAGTAAGATGCCTTTTAGCTCGTCTGAGGAATCAGTAGGATGCCAGTGGGGTGGCGACACTAGGATTGTCCCAATATCCCATCCCGTATGTCGTGCAACGGTACAAAAATGATCACGCTCACCTGATTTACATGGTAGCAGCCTGTAAGTCCCAGTTTTAAGTCCTGGTAGACTGTCGTTACTGGTTTTAAGTCTCAGCAGACCATGGTCCCAGTTTAAAGTCCGGGCAGATCGAGAAGTGCTAGTTTTATGTCGTAGCGGACGGTGGTATATCTGATTTATGGTCTCAGCAAACCGTGCTGTGGATGCCAGTTTTATGTCATGACCCAAGGACAAAGCTGTGCTAGTTTTATGTCCCAGCAGACGGCTACTTACCTGTGCCAATTTAGCGTCGTGGCGGACGCCTACAAAAGATGTCAGTTTTTCGTCTTGGCGGACCTGTACAACATTGCCAGTTTTACGTTGTAGCGGATGGTGGTAACTTGCCAGTTCAGCATCGTGGTGGACACGTGCAAGGCATGCCAGTTTTACATCGTAGCGGACGCTTGGTGCTAGTTTTATGTCGTAGCGGACGAATACTGCCATACCTGATTATTCGCGCTGTAGATACTGCTAAATGTAATACCGCTTCAGATATACATGATTTACAGGGTTCGGTAGTTCATTGCCGTTGATGTATGCTAGTCTGAAAGCTTTGTTGCCATATGCGTCGACCACCGAGAAAGGACCTTCCCAATTCGCCGAGAACTTGCCTGCTGGCTCGCACACAGCTTTGAGGACTAGGTCTCCTTTCTTGACCGGACGCTGCTGAAGGTTGTGATGATGCTTCTGTCTCTGTTTATCTTGATATTTCTCAATCGTATTAAGAGCCTGTATCCGCTTCTCTTCTACTAAATCCAAATCCATTATCCGAGCCTCGATGTGTTGAGCCTCATTTATAATGGTGGAGAGGACCATTCTCAGAGAAGGAATTTGCAATTCGAGAGGTAGCACTGCTTCAAATCCATAAACCAGGCTATAGGGCGTACTACCTGTAGCTGTCCTACATGTAGTACGGTACGCCCATAGCACATAGAGGATTTTATCATGCCACCGTCTCTTGTTACCGTCGAGCATTTTCTTAAGCAGATTGATGACTATTTTGTTTGATGCTTCAGCTTGACCATTCGCTTGCAGGTAATAGGGGGAGGAAAAAGATTGTCTAATGCCTAGGTTATCACAGAAGGATTTGGTTTCTATGCTACTAAACTGTGGCCCATTGTCAATCACAATAGTCATTGGTAGACCAAATCTGGTTACTATATTGTCCAAGATAAAATGGCATACCTGTTGGGATGTGATTTTCCGTAGGGGGACAGCTTCTACCCACTTCGTAAAATACTCAGTAGCGGTAATAATGAAGCTATGCCCTGCAGAAGATTTTGGCATGATGAGTCCTATGATGTCCAGTCCCCATCGTTGAAATGGCCATGTTATCTGCGTTGTATGCAATTCTGTGGGTGACACGTGGATGAGGTTTGCATGACCTTGACATGTGTCACAAGTTTTAACCTTTGTCAGGCAGTCTTTTTCCATGCGTGGCCAGTAGTACCCTAACCAACATATTTTTAGGGCCATAGCCCGTGGTGCTACGTGGCCGCCGCATAGTCCCTCGTGAACTTCGCTGACTATGTGTTGCGCTTGGTTTTTGTCAATGCAGGTAAGCAACACGCCATCAAAGGAGCGTCTACAGAGAGTGTTATCTCTGATGATGACGTATTGACTGGCCCGCTTACGGATTACGTCTTTCTGTGCACGTGTCAATTCAGGCGGTAATTCGCCCTGTAGAAGATAAGTTTTAATATTGGCGTACCATTCAGGTGTGCTTTCCTCGAGCAGAGAGGAGATTTGTGCCACCTGAATGATAGGATCTACGCAGTCTGTAATTAATGCAGGGCAGGTGTTAAACAGGTGTGAAGGCATGTGTAAGGCCAGCGTGGCCAATGCGTCGGCCAGCGTGTTGTCAGTGCGTGGGACGTGTTGGGCGTCGAAGGTCGTAAATCGCCTCAGAAGATCTTTTGCCTGATCACAGTAAGGCTGTAAATGTACAGCTTTACAGGTATAGACTCCAGTGATTTGATTTATGACAAGCATCGAATTGCCCCTAACTGCCAGGTGTTGCACATCTAGCTCGCTGGCGGTTAGCAATCCCCTGAGGAGCCCCTTGTACTCTGCCACGTTGTTCGTACAAGGGAAGGTCAAGTGATAAGCATGTAAACGCACATCCTCAGGTGATAGCATAATAATCGCGACAGCACTGCCACCTCTAGCTATTGAGGCTCCATCGAAATACAACATCGCCTCGGGGCCTATCAAGACAGGGCTTAGACTATGTACATGTTCATCAGGAAATTCGGGCTCTATTGTGGCTTGGTTGTTAACCGGTGATGTTGCTAACTGGTCGGCTATCGCTTGGCCCTTCGTAGAAGATTGGCCAACATAGTGCAGATCAAATTCTGCAGTGATAGCTTTCCAGCGAGCGATCCTACTGCTTTCGTACAAATTATGCGTGATGGTCCTAAGGATGTTATTTTTGGAAATAATGTTAACCTGGCTACGAAAAAGGTAGTGTCTACACTTTTTGAGCGTAAAAACTAATGCTAGACAATTACGCTCGACTTCATTATACCTCATTTTATAAGCATACAGAGCATGGCTTAGGTAGTAGATAGGCACTTCGGACCCATCGTTCCTCCTTTGACAGAGCAATGCTGCTAATGCTATATCTGAAGTTGCAAGGTAAATGTAAAATGGCAAGTCCCTTTGTGGTGGGAAAACCTTAGGTAAATGTTGGAGTTCCTGTTTGATGCTATCAAACGCACGTTGGCAATCCTCCGTCCATTCGAAATTAACCCCCTTCTTTAGCAAATGTTGCATAGGGTGCAGCTTGTCGGTTAATCTCGAGATGAATCAGCGTATGAATTGTAAGTGTCCCTGTAACCCGCATAATTGCTTGAGGTCTGTCGGAGGCGTTAACTCAACAATGGCTTTGACCTTATCAGGGTCAACTCGTATGCTGGTTTTCGATACCACAAACCCCAACATGCGTCCGGTTTTGACTCCGAATACACACTTCTTCGGGTTAAGCTGGAGCTCGTATTTGGAGCATCTTTTAAGGACTAACTCCAGATCTCCTGAATGATCCTCAGACTTTAAAGACTTCACAGCTATATCGTCTACATAATCATTCAGTCTCTCTAAGAGATAGTCGCTAAAGATGTATGTCATGGCCCGTTGGTACGTGGCTCCGGCGTTCTTCAGACCAAAAGGCATCATAGTGTAGCAGAAGGTGCCCCAGGGCGTCATAAATGTCGTGGTTAATTGATGTTCTGGGTTTATGCGAATCTGGTTGTAACCAGAGAAGCCATCCATGAATGATAGGAGTGCATGCCCAGCTGTTGTATCGACTAGTTGATCGATACTCGGGAGCGGGAAATTATCTTTGATTGTGGCCTTGTTCAAATCCCGGAAGTCTATGCAAATGCGTATACTCCCGGTCTTCTTTGGCACGACCACAATATTAGATATCCAGTCCGAGTAATCGATTGCACGAATGAAACCAGCCTAGTATAGCTTGGTGATTTCATCACGCACGGCTAGCGCGATCTCTGGCTTAATTTTGCGTGCTTTCTGCCTAACTGCTTTTATCTGTGAGTCTAAGATGATGTTATGTTGGATTAGCCTGGGATCTAGTCCAGGCATATCCTCGTATGACCATGCAAAGACAGTGATGTTGTCTTGCAGGACCTGTGTTACGGCATCATGCGTTTTTCGTTCTAACAAGGAACTGACTTTAAGTGTTTTAGCTTCGTCCCTATGCGTAACGATAGAGAACTCATCAAGGGGGTCTTTGGTTATGTCCCCAGCTTCCAGGTCTAGCGTGCACGTCAACTGTTCTGGCCATTCCAGGGACATCTCCGATGCAGCTATAGTCACGTCTTCTAAGGGGAAGTTAACATCTATAAACGCAGGATCCAATTGCCTAACTACCTTTCCGTATGGGCTAGTCAGAGTTAAGGGTGTTGATAGTGTTGCGTCCATTTGTTTGTCTTGCAAAACTACAAAGTTCGTAAATGGTTAGAAAGAAGATGACGTGATGGCTAGCAAACGTGGAAAGCTAACAGAATTTTGAATTTTGTAATGAAGTTGTAATCAATGCTACCCGATTACGAGGCGATAAGATGTGGTAGTTTAACGTCATTTCGGACAGCGGTGCGTGCGATATCAACTGCATTAATATCTTGATTTTCGGGTTCCGTTTCAGGAAAGTCCCGCTGAAATCGGATATCAAGTCGGTGATTCTCGCATACAAGTAGGCGGTTTTTTGGTTAGAACGGACTGTTGGCTATTGTGAGTTCAAATTCGCGGGTATTATCTAGCAAGAGCAAGAAGAGCAGAAGATTTGAAGGTGCAAAGCTATGCAAGTGTTGAAGCTGTGATAATGGCGCCTAAGACGAAGAAGAAGAACACTAAATTGGCTAAAATCGACGAGGTACAGGAGAACCTGGAGCGTGTTCAACAGGCCGTGGTCGAAGTGCGTGACCCGACACCTTTGAACCGGTAGGTCATTCTTTGCATGCTCGTGCTATTTCAGCGTTTGTACTATACAGCGTTCTTCGTGTAAATGAGGGTTTTGGGTTGTGGAGCTTGCGTTTACAAAGAGGGTTTGGCATGGTTGCGTTTATCGCCGTTGTCAGAGACGGACCTTGCGCTGTTGTAAGGGTTTGGGCGATTTCCACATAGATGGCTAAGCATGATGTGTAGCGTTTCTGTATTAATGATGCGACTGTAAATCTAGGCGTTGATTTATGTAGCATGTTTCTGTATAGTGTCGTGCTGAAGCCTATTCTGATTGTGTTAGACATCATTGGGGTTTTGTGTTGGGTAAACCCCATCGTCCCCAATGTCCCTCCTCCGCACGCACGAGTGCAAGGGAAGGCCATCTGGTTCCGGAAGGGGGTGCTGGAGTTTCTGCAGTTCTTACTGCACAACTTCTGCATCATTGTGTGGTCTAATATGACTGGCGATGTTGCCGGTGCCATTTTAGAACACCTGTTGGCGGGGTCTGCATAGGGGATTCTGGCTTACTTGAAAGACGGGGCCATCGATACAGGTCGTCCCGAGGATCAAGCGCTCAGCGCCTGAGGCTTGAGGAGCTTATGCTGGATCTGGGAAATGGCCCGTTTCAGTTGTTATCATGCATATAACACGTTGTTCATGGCTCACCATGTTTCAACCTACTTTCAGAACCCACAAGGCACGGTGTACTATGCGGGCGGGTAAGCCAATTCTGCCAACTGTATTGTCTTTGTTACTATTATAGTGCCTGTTATGGATGTGAAGTGTAAGAGGAGTCTATGTGCAAAGTGTAAGTTAAGCCTACGCTGTATGGTACAGGTTTTTTATACATGATAACAGGTTAATTGGCGATGGTGATGCGTTGGCCTAGGCTGAAACGGTAATAATGACGTTTACCTCAACCAGCAATGTGCGTGCCGGTGTTATAGGGCATATTGGCCATGAGATGCGTGAGTATCACACCCGCTACGAGTGTCCTTTTAAGAATTGCTAGGAACTCGAGTGGCTGCACGATGACTGGACCTTAGAGTCGCCCCTTACGGTTAACGACGTGCAGAGGGACCTACCGCCATTCCCTTTGCCCTTTGGACCTGGTAAGGCCGCTGCGTGTTCTAATGTTATGCGTGTATTTGTGAGTTATGGACATTACGTAAAGCATTTTTATTTGACTTGCATTTTATATTGTTCAGTTAGGGAATCCCAGGAGATTACCCTTACGATTTCTGGCCGCGACGCAAGAGATGTCCTCTTCCGTTACGGCGATATTAAGGACGCACAGCACTGGCTCGGCCACTCGACGGCCCCAGTCGCGGTGACCGCCAAGATCCGGGCAGCAGGGCTAATGCACCTATTTTTGGCTGTGACCCCTGATGTCCCCGCCAGTGAAATGATAGCCTTGGTCAACTCCTTCAGTGAGAAGGCGGAGCGTTTTTGCACGCGTGTGCGTAACGTGCGCGTAAGTTTCGATATCGACACTCAGCTCTTCGCGGACCTGTTTGGCGTCCCCTCGGACAGCCTTCCCATAAAGGCAAAGACCAAGAGGAGTCCTAGATTCCAGGAGTGTCTGAAGGAGTGGGTGAGGATCCCAAAAGACACCAAAGGATTTCCTTGTGAAAAATTCGAGATGGGCACTGCCAAGACACTGTATCCCCTTTCTCAGGCCCGAAATTTCCCCAAAACCCTCTCGCAGGCGAAGTTCTTTTCTGTAGAATAGACCCACATTATGCAAGAGGTTCTGGAGGAGGGAACCAGGTTCGTTTGGGAAAACTATTTTGCCAAGGGACTTCGCAGCGAAATGGTCAAGCTTTGCAAGAAGCTTGAGTCCCGCTTTAATGTGCATTATGCCTTTTTCATAGCTTTCCTCCAGCGGTTTGCTGAGTTTTTGGTCATCCAGAGGAATGGGGTCTGGGAACAGCAAGACCGAGACCAGCTGTCCAGACCTTGGATTACCCACATTCTCAGCACTACCCGTGGGCAGGATCCGCCGAAAGGGATCAGGGAGTCGTTGTCTGTAACAACTAAAGGTTTGGTGGTGCCCCAAGTACGAGGTCTCGACAGCATGGGCGGGATAATGCCTACCTACACCGACGACGCCTCGCGAGGGAAGCGCGTGGTGGAAGAAATCGTAGAACCGACAACTCTACGCAAGAGGCTTCGTCTAGCCGAGGCCCCTGGGGGTAACGTAAGCCAAAATATGGCGGTCAAGGTTTAGTGGAATAAGCCTCCACCTGGTAAGTGTGAAAGGATTATAGTACGCAATGTTTTATTTAGATGGTCTGGCATTATACGCTAACGTGTGGTGGTATAAACAGTAAAAATGACAAGGCAATTGACCCCTGAGACAGGGGCGCTGATACTAAGCCGTGGGGAGGGGGCCTCAATTTTGGAAGAAGAGGCCCCAGCTGTTAATGTGAGCCGTATGCAGGTTCCAGTGTGTGAGGAGGCCCCAGGTGCCAGCGGGAGCCGTGCATATGACCAGGCACACGAGGAAACTCCAGCTACTGGGACTAGCAGCACACTGGATCACGTGCGTGAAGAGAAAGGGATGGAAGAGACTGGTGAAGTTGCCACTATCACTGGCAGAGGTAACGAGTGTGTTAGCGTGTTTGTAGGATCTTGTTAATAGATGGAGTGTCTAACCAAATACGCTACAGGGGAAGAAGATGCATCTACGTCTGCTGTTGTGAACAAAATGTGGAAAGACTTCCTCAACAAATTTGCCTTTATGGAAGGCGTCGTTAATGACATGATCGAGCGTTTGGAGCGCATCAAACCTAGTGCTGGTATGTTATAGCCGTAATGAGTTTATGACATAATGTTTTAGTAATGTGTCATCCATATTGATGCTTGTTTTCTGTTAGGAGCTCACCTTCAATGGGATCCCGCAGAGCCCATTGATTTGGACACAGCAGAGCCCCCATCTGATGGGGCAGTCGTGCCACATCACATTTATGAGGAAATGCGTAAATGTGCGTTACGCTTGACGCGCTCCATATGGGAAAGTAGGGGTGTTAATGAAAGCCTATGGAAAAGGCTGCAGCGGTCGGAGCAGAGGGTTGAGTCCTTGACCAAAGAAGTCGGGGACCTAAGGTCATGGTACGAATTCCTACAAGCTCGAGTCACAGGGGATGAGGACTGGCGTACTACTGTTATCGATCACTCCCGTTATTGGACAACCATCAAGAACAGCGTACAGACTAGTCGGGCGTTAGTAGAGTAGAGGATGCAAATTGAACTCCTAGCTCAGAAAAGCCGGGACTGGAGGAACTACTGCATCAGTGTACAGGAGTGGGGGCATAAGGAGAAGGACCACAAGAACCGATATAAAAGGGAAAGCGCCGCTTATCGAAAACACTACCGCGATTCTGCCGTCAAAGCTTGATCCTTGGAGGTTTTCGTGGACACCATCGGAGCGTCCGAAGCTTTCAAGAAGTTCGAAGAGCAGGTGATCATAACTGCTTCCCCGGAGAGGGAAATGGTTCTACCTGAGAATCAGGCTACAATCCCTACCTTCTTCTCGGATCCACCCCACTGGAGTACCGTGGAGAAAGGGAAGGTGAAAGCTGGAGCTGCGTTGGGTGAGGATGTGTGGCCAGACCTGACAGAGGACGAGATTATGCAGTGCTTGTGGGCTGGCCTAGACAAGCTCCCCTTTGCTACGGAAGTAGGGCCGTCGCGAGTAAGTTTATGCATGACGTAGTCGGAAAGTTTTCTGGCTTGTGGTGTCTATTCTAATTTTTGATGTTATTTGGGTTTAGGTACCAGAAGAAGATAGGGAAAATACGCCAGCTGAGGGGCTGGGAGAGGAAACAGAGGAAGCAGAGGAGGAACGCAACGATGAAGAGCGTTCTCCTGTGAAGCCAGTGCCAGAACAAGAGCCTCATGAAGGGGCAATCTTTCGTAAAGGCATAATTCCTGGAAACGATGGCCCACTGGAGGATGACCTTTTGGGGCTAGATCCGGAGTTACGAGATACCGGTGACAGTGGTAGCAGAGGGAATGCGTAATTATTCTTTACACAAAATTTTATTGATGCGAGGTCGGGTATTGTTCTGAATGACTGTTAACGAATTGTTGTAAAGTCTAATGGATATTTGAAATGTTAATTAGTTTGTTGTTTCACTTTTTATGCTTTTGTCTGCATCAGTGTGAAAATATATGTTAAGGATTCTGTCTAAGTGATACTGATGGGACGTAATAACTAGTTTAAAGCCATCGCGAGCCCGTTGCATATTCCAGCGTGAATGGTTATAGTATGCAATACTGCGTTACTAGTTTAAGGCCATTGCGGGCCTGTTGCGTATTGTATAGCAAGCTTAAATAATGATAGTAGACAACTTCGGATGACTAGTTTAAGGTCGTTGCGGGCTGACTGCGTAACTATGTACAATGGTATGAATAGGTTGATTTTGTAGAACTAGTTTAAGGCCGCTGCAGGCCGACTGCGTAACTACGTACAATGGTATGAATAGGTTGATTTTGTAGAAATAGTTTAAGGCCGTTGCGGGCCGACTGCGTAAATCGTAACAAAAATGTAATCCTGTATAAATTCGTAAAGTAATGTGAAAGCGTAGCTAACTTGGGTACGATAAAACACGCAAAAAGTGTAAAGCGTAAACATAGAAAGCAAATGTAGCGTCAAAGTATGTTGAAACAAAAGAAGCTGTTAAATGGGGAATGCGCTAATCTTACAAGAGAATGGTTGTGCATGCAGAAGACCATTGTTCAACCGTCGATACGCAATTGTCTCCTAACGGCTTTTACGTTAAGCGCTGCGTAAGGGCGAGGAGGCTTGTGGTTTGACTCCTCTATGCTGTCATCCGGAAATGGTAGGGCGGCCCAAGCTAGACCGTCATCATTGTTGTCGGTTTGTTTAGGGGATTGGAGATGGGACTGCTCGTCAGTTGTTTCAATCTCTGAACCCCGTTCTTCTTCAATGTTATTGACAGTCCTGGGGGTGACCTCGTCGTCGCGTATGATGACCTCCCCCCAGCGTAGGGCAGGTGTATCTCTTGGGGTATCGGCGATGAAACTACCCTCAGCTGGGCTAACCACGACCTCCCTAATATCAAGTTGAAACCAGGCATCTCCTCGATGACTAAGAATGTGGCTTCGGTGGGGAATTGATCCCCCGCCACAAACTCAATACGCACCGTTCCCTTGACTTGAACCCATGCTCCGTTGAACGATTTTACGGAGGCTATCGTCGTGGGAGTGATCTGGTCGACCAAGCCCAACCTATCCACTATGGAATAAGGAACAACATTAGCAGCTACGCCATCATCTACGTGCACCCTCCGGATCCGGTACTGGCCAACCCGAATGGTAATGAACATAGGCTCAGTCGTTACTTGACCTTTCTCCGGGTCGTCTTTGACGGACTCGTCAAGAAAGTTCAGCGAGGTAGGCTTGGGTTATTCAGCTTCGGAAGGAAACATGACAGCGTGTATTGCTTCCTCTTCTGCTGGTAGGTTGCCATCCACTGATATGGATGTCAGCATGCGTACCATAGCCTCACAGTGTTCTCGAGACGTCATTAGTAAGTCGTACAGGCTCAGCGTTGTGTTCTTTTGCTTAAGAGCTTGTTTAACTTGCGTTAATGCACCGAGGAGGTCCTTCTCTCGGCTGGGTTGTTTATCTCCCTTGTCCTCCTCCATTCAGCCCAAGAGATGGATCTCTCGAGGCGGAGCGGTGTCAGTGGGAGGGTCGTTCTTTTTCCTGCTAAGAGAAGGTGGCTGCGTTTCTGTACCTTTTGCCTACTTCTGAGGCATAGAAAAAGGCACAGAGGCCAGGGGCCTGGGCTTAGGGAAGCCGAGCGTAAGGTGGTCTTTTGTTGCATTAATTGTAGTGTCCTCCTCCTTTCGCTTAGGAGGCGATGACTGGTTATTTTGGCCGGAGGTCTGCCCCTGTGTGAAAGGAGCAGGTCGTGGTTCTGGCACCCTAATAATGAAGGACGCTCTAGGCGTGGGTGCGGACGGAGCCGCGGCTTGAGTGCTGCTGCGTGACTGAGGGCGTACCTGGGAAGGTGTCCGTATGATGAAAGGTGGCCGTGAGACCCCACTGGCTGCCGATGAAGTAGTTGGCCCCCTTGGTGAGCTGGCGGGCACGCGCAAAACAAAAGGCCATTTTGGCGGTCCCTTACGCTCACCGTCTGTACTCACCACAGTGATTGTATAAGGATTGTAGTTTGCATTCAACGGGTCCTTATATATATGTAGTGTTTGGTTTTCTGGATGCGTCGGGTTACTGCTATCTAACTTTAGATGACCTTCATCGATCATGCATTGAATGTCGTCCTTTAACGCCCAACAGTAATCCGTGTCGTGACCACACATCTGGTGGTAGTCACAGAAATGGTCCAACCTGAAAGATCTCGGAACTACTGGCTCATTAGGTGGGCTAAAGAAGGGTCCTTCAGCAGTTCACAGTGACGTCTGTGATGCTTCATAGCTTCCTCGGACACCTTCTTAGGTTGAATGTGTCCTTCCGCTAACAGTTGTTTCAGCAATTCGGAATGCTTCACAGGTAAAGCCGCATATTTTGAATGATCTTTACGCTCAAAATTTGGCTTTGGCTGGGGGCATTTTCAGGAGCCGCCGTGTCTTGACTGGTGCCGACACCAGTCGTGGTTTCAGGCGATGCGGTGGGTGTCTTTTTGCTCTTCATCTTTGTACTCTCAGTCATTGCAGCTACTGTCGTTGTCGCTGCCTTCCCTTTGTCTTTGTTCTTGTTATGTGCATTCTTATAGGCGACATACGACGGGTCTTTGCTGGCCTCCGCAGCATCTTGGATGCTTCTAACTTATGCGAAGGCCTGATGTAAATTACTGGGGGAAAGGTAGTACAGCTTCGACTTGATGAAGTCATTGACTACTCCCTTGAACATAGCCAGCATATGTGACTCCGCGATCGGCTCACGGATCTCGTTCAAGGTAGCGTTCTAGCGCTGTATAAACTTTTGGACGGGCTCGAGCGGGTCTTGTTTCACCCCCATGAGTTGATCCAGTGTGACTTCCAGCTTCAAATTGTATTTGAAGCGGGTCACAAACTGGGTCAGCAGCTCTTCCAAGGTTGAGATGGAGGAGCGTGGGAGGGCTCGGTACCAATCCAAAGCTTTCCTTATTAACGACATTGCAAAGACGCGGATGATAGTGCGTGGCCACTGTTCCAACAACAAGGACTTAGATCTAAATGTGACAAGGTGAGCGTCGGGATCTCCCTACCCATTGTACTTGGTGAAATGAGGCAGGGACATCCCCGGAGGCAACGACAACATAGGAACTGCTAAACTGATCGGATCGTCTTGGTAAAAGTCCATGATCTGGACGGTGTCAGAACCAGCAGCCTTGAGGAGTCGAACCTCTTCGGTTAGAGTCTGGATTAGCTGGAAGGCTTGGTCTAGCCCTGTTAATGGAGGTGTTTGCGCGGAAGGCACAGGAGGTTGGACCGGGAGGGCGGCGCCAGGAAATGGAAAGGACGAGCGGGGTCGACTGGCTGCTGGCGGGGCGGGGATCCCGACAGGTGGGGGAGCCTGTGAAGACCACCACCCGCTGGTTTGCACAGGGGGGTTGGCTGCCACCTGCTGCGCGAGATAAGGATGTAAATACTGCGGTATCCCCTGTGGAACACACGTTGCTAGTGCGGCTGGGGGTTGCGCGCTGTACACCACAGACTGGGTCTATTGCGCCACCGGGTTGGCCCATTGACCTGCAGCAGGCTGTTGGGCATAAGTTGGTTGGACGGCTGTGGTAATCTGTTAGGTTGGAGTGGGCGAAAATGACAAGGTCTGCACCGGGCACGTTGCAGATATGTTGTAGGGTTGTATCTGAGGAATGAAGTGGGGCGCAACGGTCGCCGGGACCACCACTGGGATGTTAAGTACGCGTGGTGATGAAACCGCCCCCACGTTATTGTGAGGGATTTGTACTTGTAGCCCAGATAGTTGCGCAGCAGCCTGTGGAAGGATAGGGACGTGCATCTGTGCCATTGGGGCCGTGTTAAGAGAGGCGGCCTCTCCGTTGAAAGGAAAGAGGGGACTTGCGTATGTATTGGGGCTTATGGCATGGAACGAAGGTTCTAGAGTATGGAACGAATGTTCCGACTGGGCTGCAAATTCGTCCTCTTCCACCTCCCCATGCTGGGGCTCCACCATCGCTTGTGAAGCTTGGCCTTTTGCCATGACCAACTGCGTAATAAGTTCGTGTTGGTGTTCGGTCAAGGGGATTATGTCGTAAGCTGTTGGCTTAAAATCATAGCCCCCTCGGTGGAGCACCTCGAAGTTCCGTTTCGCTTCAAGCTCGGCTCGGCTTAAAGCCAACTTTGCCTGGATCTTGACACATATGAAATTGTATTCTCCATGGGTTATAACTATGAAAATAGGCTCTTTTGCCTGAAGCCTCAATGAACGGCGCAATGGGCCCTGAGATCCCGTTGCGCCAGGAGCTGGTCTTGTGACCGCCATAGGATTCACAGGTGCGGCACCCAGATCGGTAGGGACCAGGGCAGTTGTGTTTGTGTACAAGGAATTCATTGATCAATGAAATTAGCAGTAAATGGTAATCGGATCTAAGAAATGGCTGGCAACAAAAGCACAAAAAACAGGCTTTCTACCCTATAGGATTTCAAAGAAATCGTCCTTGCGACCGATCTATACCACGCGATTGACCGTAGACTTCCCTAGAGGTATTACGTCTATGGTTTAGGGTATGGATCACTACCAGGGCTACCTGAAATATTCGGATCAGAGCCTGAAGGCCCTCCTTCTAGCGCCAGAAAACTGTAACGATAGAAAATGTAGGCAGCTGGAAATACCGACCGAGGTTCCATGTATATAGTTTTAACCATGGATCCACGCGAGGGCTATGCTGGAAACAGCGAATCTACAGTGCCATGAACAGTCTTGTCGATCAGACAGGGACTTACAGGTCAGTAAAACGATGAAGATTACAGATTTTTGCGTTGCTTCGATTTGATTTGAGGGATCGTGAAATGGGAGGAAAACAACGTGGATGGATCGCTACGATGATAACGTCAAACACGTCGAAGAGATGCTAATTAGGAGAGAAACGCGTGATTTTCAAAGATCTATGTTTCAATTTTTGGAAGAATGTATGATTTGTATGTCACGTTACAATGGGAGAGACCCCCAATAACTTGATGCAAAAAATGAGCACAAAACAACAAGGAAACTGTCCAGACAGAAGTCTGATCTACCTCGCAGGCCAAAGCTGGGATGCAAGGATGGTCAAGCTCTGAGGTCTGCCAATCAACTGTTTCTGACCGGTAGAGTCTGCAAACTGGGCAAGACGATCTCACAATCCCTGGTCGGCTTCTTTGCTTCGAGTAGGTTCTGCTCAGGGCAGCAATCGCTAATGAAGAAAGTCGTATCTTCCCCAAAGGATTGATCTCTCTTGTTGCTAAGGCTCAAGCGTACTGTGCTCTATTCTTGCTGAAGGATGGTGCTGTTGGCAGTTGCCAAAAGGTTGCTCTTTGTTTCTCTACTCAAGGTGATAAGTGCTTCCTTGCTCAGAGAATGCTCTTGCCCTCTTGATTTTCTGCTACTCTCCTGTATCTTTGTCAACTGGTCTATTTATAGGCTGCGGGGTCCCATAAAAAGGCGCAACCCTGATGACGCGGGTCCCGGATATTTTGGGTTCCATTGACACGACCATTTTAAGTCAGACTGTGACTACGCACAACACGCTCGTTTGCGTGTTGTGCGTGTGAAGAGCAGGTACATGTTGAGCGTGTTTCAATTTCTTTCAGGCTATATTACACTCATTCGCGTTGTGTCGCGTGTATGAGCGTAATCCAGTATAAAAAGAATAGGCTCAAAATTGTCTTACGCTCACTACGCCGCTGCGCGTAACGAAGCATATACAATGTCTTATTTACGCTCACTACGCAGCCGCGCGTAACGAAGCGTAAAGAATGTCTAGCCTTAGTGATGAAATACGCAATGGTACGCACCGCCGCGTAGCGAGCGTAAAGACAATTTTTCCATATGCCATGAGAAAAAGTGTCGAACTGTTGTGCTTCTCTAGACTCTGCCTTCACCTATTTTGGAGCTTATTACGTTCATTACGCTGCCGTGCGTAATAGAGCGTAAATTTGTCCTTGAACAAAGCTGATGCGCGCTCTCGCTTGAATTGCAAATCTTTGCCTGAGGTCGACTTGTAATTTTCACGGTGTTTCACCCACCACCGGTCACGGACTGGATTAACACTAGTTGGGGTTCGGTGCAGCTCAGCTCCCCTCCAGAACAGAAACAGACCCTGCCTTAAAAAGGAATGACAGTATCTCTTCACGCGGCGAACGTTGGACGACCAGACATCCACGCTCACCAGCAAAAGGCCACGCAGCTCTTCTTGGATTTGGGAGTGCAGCCCACGCTCCAGGAGGTGTACCACCGTTCCCTGTCTCCATGAGGGTCCTCTCCTGGAACTGCAGGGGCCAGGGTACCCCTTACAAATGACATACCCTGCATTTTTTAGTGCGCGATGAAAAGTGTGACATTGTATGCTTGTAAGAAACAAAATTACAGCAGACGGAGACCCAGACTCTCCAGTGGCCGGGGTGGCACAGCCACCAGGCGCCCAGCAGGGGGTGTGCAGGCGGTCTTGCAATCCTCACCAAGGTGGACTCATACGTCCTAGATACATCTGAATGGTGCATTACGGTGCATCTACCTGGGTCAGACGTGTGGGTTACCAATGTGTACGGCGCCCAAGGATGGCAGGCGCGAGTTTAGGAGCTCTACCGGGTCACGGCGCTGGTTCCCAAGAAGGCCAGCTGGTTACTGATTGGTGATTTTAACCAGCAACTCTTCTCCTGGGAAAAGACCGAAGACACTTGGGCTGAGCCCCCCGGGGCAACAGAAATGCTTGCCCTCTTACAGCAGTTTGATCTGATAGACTTGGAAATCACCGACTACAATTTCACCTGGAGCAACCGCAGACAAGGTGCCGCGAGGTCCTGTCCCAGATTGACCCTGTGTGGGCCAGTGAGAAGCTGCTGACTGATTGGGACCTCCAGGCTTACGGAGGTGCCTACATGGCCTCCGATCACAGGCCCATTTTCTGCAATTTGGAGCGTGGGGAGTTCCAACGCCCGCGCACCTTCCGTTTCGAGCGCACCTGGATCCGCAAGCCATGGCTTGGAAAAATGGTGTAGGACATCTGGAAAAATTACAACGCATTGGTGGACCCACGCAAATTTCTCAAGAATGGGTTGAAAACGCTAAAACAGAAAATTAAAAATATCAACCCAACAGAGAAATATCGGTTCAAAACCTGCCGAAGTCAGTTGCAGGCCAAATTGCAGGTGATCCAATCATAGCAGGAGCAGCACGTGAGCAAGGTCGACCATGCCAGGGAGGAGCTCACCCTTCAGGCCGAGCTTCAACTCCTTCACCACAAGGAGGAGGAGTACTGGCGCCAATGGGCCCATGTGCAGTGGTTGCGAGAGGGGGATCGGCACACCAAATTTTTTTTCTCGGCTGCGAAGGCCCTCCGTGGTGCTGGGAATGGACTGATGCAACGCCTCCTGCAGGACGAGGCTCCTCCATGCCCCAACAACCTCCTGCATTACTGGCAGCAGGTCTGGGACTGGTAGCCAACGGTCCCCATTTCGGTGCCCATGGACAAAATTTTAAATCTGGCTGATAATTTTCGGCTCCTGCAGCCTTTCACGCGTCAGGATTTGCACGCGGCGCTGCAGCAAATGCCAACGAACAAGGCACCTGGGCCAGATGGTTGGCCCATTGAATTCTTCATGAATTTTGAGGATGTTCTCGGGAAGAACCTGCTGGACGCATTTAACCACATGTTGGCCTGGCGGCAGGTCAGAAAAGAAATTAACTGCTCGCATGTGGTTTTAATCCCGAAGACGGAGAATCCCACTTCCCCAGGCCATTTTCGTCAAATCGGGGTCTACAACGCTCTGCTGCGACTTTTTTCTCGCCTGCTCGTGGCCAGGCTGTGACCGCTCATGACGCACCTTGTTGGTAAGCACCAAGCTGCCTTTCTGAAGGGCTGTTACCTTCAGGACCAGGTTCTGCTACTTCAGGAGATTCAACACTCCCTTAGGAAGGCCAAGCTTCCGGGCCTCTACCTCAAGTTGGACATTACCAAGGCCTACGATTCCGTCAGTTGGGTCACCTTGAGATCGATTTTACTTGCTAAAGGATTTGACCTCGCCTTTGTTGAACTCTTCCTATAGATCCAGTAGGGAGGCCGGTACTCGTTAGATATTGATGGTCAATTGTGGGGCTTTCATGGAACAGGACGCGGGCTTCGCCAAGGAGACCCGCTATCCCCGCTCCTTTTCCTGATGATGATGGACCTCCTGCACACCTACTGTACAGAAGAAGGGGTCCAGGGGTTAAATGTGCACGGCATTCATTGTCTCACTGCACATTTTGCGGATGACACCATGATATACACCAGGGCCACGGTCCCGCAGGCTAGGGCAATTCAGAGGGCCCTAGATCGGCTGCACAAGGAAGTGGGCTTGGTACTCAATCCCGGGAAATCGGCTTTATTCTTCACCCACGTCATCCCTTGGTGCGCAACAAAATTATCCAAATCCTGGGGATTCTCCCAGGGGAGGCGGATGACAAGTATCTGGGCATCCCCATGCATAACTGGCACAGGCAACGAACCTGGCAGGCGCTCATTGCGAAAATTCAGAAACGCGCAGCCCACTGGACAAATAAATTCATGTCCTGCAAGGGAAAGATGGTGCTGGTGTCTGCGATGTCGGGGACCATGGCGAGGTTTGCTGCCTCGATGGCCTCCCCACCCCTCGGAGCCATCACCAAGATCGACCAGACTATCTGTGATTTTGTTTGGTCTGGCGGTAAGGGGGGTAAAAAGTTGCACCTCCTGGCTTGGTCCAAAATCACGCGGCCCCGGTACGCCGGAGGTGTTGGCCTCCTCCCCTTCGCGCTGGAGGCTACCCTGGGGCGTCATAGACTCCTGCAATGCCTCGTCACAAACAACGATGATCCCTCCCTCTGGGTTCAAATCCTGAGGAAGAAGTACAGCCCCTGGACGGCAGCCAACACAGACTCCCACATTTGGAGATAGCTCTGCGCGCAGGTGCGATTGATGGACAGCGTGGAAGGAATCCACCTGCACCCACGTCAGCTCCTGCAGAAACTATTCCTAGCTGATCCGTGGTGGATGCGGCTGTGAAAGGGTATCCTCCCGGAGAAAATCAAAACCTTCGGGTGGCTAATCCTCCACTAGGTCCTTCGAGTTCGCGTTGTTCTGAAGTCCAGGGGCATGGGCATCAATACGCAGTGCCCTTTATGCAATCAGCATGACGAAACGCTGCAGCACTTCATCCTTGATTGTCAGGTGACCGCGCAGCTCTGGAAAATGGCCGGGCTCCGCACCCCAGAGTTCTTGGGCAACTCGGCAACGCTCGCCGTGCTCTGGGTCCTGTGGCTGGCCAAGAATGATTGCATTTTCAAAGGTGCAGCACTCCCCCCCCCCCCATGAGCATCCTTTACATGAAGATTACTAAGCTTTGGGATGAAATTTCCTCCACCATGGCTCCTTAGACAACATTTGATGCTTCCAAGCCGCAGGCGAGAACGCGGCGGGGCTTCAGGGGGGTCACTTCGCAAGGCCAGACCATCCCCCATGACGTTACCCAGGGGAGGGGTGAGAGAGGAATCCAGATCCCGACGGAGGAGAGGCATGAGCTTACTGTTGGAACCACTGACATGCTGGGGGAACGAATCCCAAACCCATCACTGCAGGCCTTGATGGAGAGCAACCCCAATCACAGGACCGGCATCGCCCAAATCATTGAAGAATTCAGATGCCGCAGGGCGGATAGGCCGGGACAGCCTAGCAACTATTAAGTCCACGTCCCTGTCTCACGGTTGGTTGCTGCCGCTGATTGACAGGGTGCCGGGGAGGGATTTACAATGTGATCCTTGTGGGATGGGTGGTCCTTTGTAGGCGGGGTGGCAATGACAGGGATGCTATAGGCAGCCCCTGGGAAATTCCTTGACGGGAGTGGGGCCAGTGGCCCTGGCCCATGCTGTACTCTGTATAGCTTCTTTTTTTGAAATATAATTCACTCGACCTTTTTCAAAAAAAAAAAAATTTAATTTGAGAATCGTTTCTTCATGATTGTGTTAATAAAAATAAAAATTTGATTTATTAGAAGTTGTAATTAACTTTTTTTGGTTATTTTCAAGTATTTTTATGGTTAATAACTAGTTATTTTCTAAAATAATTAGTTACTTTATTGAATTAATGAAATGCATGTTTACATAGCAATTATTTGTCAAAATGGCTAAGTGAACCATAAAGCATGCTTCACCATAGTCTAGGAAAAGAAACTATATAGTTGAAACATAGTCCTCATCATTGAAAAAAAACTCTATCTCCACCTCTTGCATAATAGATTATTTTCTTTTCTTGCATTAACCATGACACCAAAGCTTTATGGGGTGGTTCATCCTTTGCCATAGTGAAGAAGGAAATTGTAACAAAAATAACATTGCATTTGGCTCTTATGGCTCACTATAAGGTAGTTGCCAATAAATCACTAAGCTTTGAATTGTACATGAATAAACATGAGTGCTTCAAATATCAATCTTTGCAAAATATTATCTAGTTTTACTAGTATGAAAATTTCTTGGAAAATAAGCTAGTAAAGGATGTCAAGTTCACCCCATTATTAGAGAAATATAGGCTTAACTCTTTCATGTGGTTTGCATTGTTTGAAGAAAAAACACTAGTGAAGAGTATGATATGACTAGTTCATTTTCCAGTATAAGAAGATATGGTGTTTTACACAGTTGTGGAAAATATTATTATAGTTTTGCTTCCATATTATAAAATCTAAGTCAAGATACTAGAGAAGAGTATGATATGACTAGTACATTTTCTAGTTTAAGAAAATAAGGTGTCTTACACAGTTGTAGAAAATATTATTATACTTTTGCTTCCATATTATAAAATCTAAGTTGATAATGAAAAAGGCTTTATATCCCAAGAACTTATTTGTAAAATTGTTTAATTTAAAGGATCTATGAGAGAAATCAGTAAGATGTATCATGGAGAGAGTTTACCTAGGTTTCCTAAAGTAGCCCTACTTAGGCCTTGTAGCAATCATCTATTTTAAGATCTTCACCAAAAATTAAAAGAATACAATTAGTTTGCAAATGCTTAACTTATTATATGTAGTGGTGAAGACAAATCTCACCATAGATGGGATATTTGTGGTGAACCTTTACAACAATATGTCATATTAATATTTCTCCATCAATCCTTACTTTTCCTATAGATATTTACTACCCACTTTTGTCAAGGCTTTTGAAAATAATAATGTAAATGAAATCACCATTTTGATAAAAATAAAAAATATAAATTTTCATTTAGGCTAGATACTATTTATTAAAGCATTTGAGAAAGCCAACTATACCATCATAAAAAATCCAAAAATAAAATAGTCCATGAAGATGCAAATGGAAGGGTGGTTGGCTATCTATGATAATCAATTGACAGTACAAACAGTGAAGCTAATTCAACAATACCATTGGTTCAAATATGAAGCAACATATTATCAAGCCATCATATTATTTTTTTAGAACCAACATTAATAAGTCACTTTTAATAAGTCATTGATAATGAAGTTTTAATCAAGAACACTATCAAAACTAAGGTCATTTAGGTAATTGCTAAAATTCATAAGAATCATTCCATTATAGTGAATAATGATTTTCTATTTAAATTAATAACATTATATTATAATACAATGGGTTTTCTATTCAAGGCCAATGCATTATATTTTCATAAAGAGAAATAATAATAAGTTCTTATTAATGTTTCCACCTAAATTAAAGACATAAATAATTTGTTACAA
>MNCI01001419.1:61997-83216 GCA_015680685.1 Gnetum montanum
CAGAACTAACATCATAGAACTAATAAAAGAATTTTCAACTTTAGAGGTTGATGAGTGGTGATGTACCCCTACGTCCAACCATACGAATCATAGGCATTCATGTGTGATCCAGTTAAATTCCACAAACTTTAATTACAAAGTACACTAGAGCTAAATAGTGTGTGCATGTTGTTCGTTCGTTATCTTCCCAGTTCCACTTGTGGAATGTAATTGTATGGTTAAGTGTGACTGAGGCATAAGATTTTTATTCTTTTTTGTTTTATTAATTTACTTGCCTAGAATAAGAATGAAAGTAAGAGTGATGAAGTGCTAAGAAAACTATGATCTAATCTAGCCTAACACAAGTAACTATTCCCACTTCTTGGACACATCCTGAACTTTGTATAAACACTGTTGGGTTGTCAAACACTAACCATTTCTGAGCCACCAAGTGTCACATGTATGTTTGAAGGGATCATGCTTGTGTATTTTAATGAGTTGATTGAGTAATTAGAATTAATTACTACATGAATAACATTAATGTAAATTACATGAAATCACAATATATAAATGCATGAGAAAGAAAATCTCAACTACTGCAAGGATGAATCAAAGAGTTCATCTTTATTGCCAACACAATGTTGTGTTCATGTACATCAATGCTTAAATAAATATCTATTCACACTTAGATCTCCTATTATGGGCACTTGGAAAATATTCTAACTCTCAAATAAACAAACTGCAAGAGTTTCACTACTTGCCTACCAAAAACTACTCTAAATTGTGTGCCCAGGGGCTGTATTTATAGACCTGAGAGTAACCCTATGATATCGAATGTATGATATCGCATCTTGAGCCATGATATCATGTACCAAATATCATGTACATGATATTGTGGCCACTCTGATATAAGAGTGTATGAAAAACACAATTCATTATACCTCCACAACTGAATGAAAACTTGTCCTTGAGTATAGAAGAAGAGGAAGAAGTCTATTACAAAGTATATTAGGAGGTGTGGACTATTTGACCGACATGCAGAGTGACATAGAGAAAATAGACAAATATGGAAGCACCCAAGCATACAACATTACAATTCTGTACAAAATGAGGTGCTCATGACAACAAGAAAGAACACCCTCAGTTCCAAAGAATATACAACCCCTCTTGGAAACAAAATAATGAAGGAGAGGTAGAAGAGATCCAGCGGTCATGAACAATCTCTAGTGAGTGATATTACTGCATCCTCCTTGGTGAAGATAGTCTCACTTCCAGTCCATGGTCCCTACTGCAATCACAAAAAAATCAAGGATTAGTATATAAAGTGTAACATATAGTGGCTAAATACCTTGTCTTGTTAAGAGGAACAAGTATTTTACAAAGTATATTAGGAGGTGTGGACTATTTGGCTGACATGTAGAGTGACACAGAGAAAATAGACAAATATGGAAGTGCCCAAGCATATAACATTACAATTCTATACAAAATTGGATGTTCATGATAACAAAAAAGAACACCCTCAGTTCCAAAGAACATACAACCCCTCTTGGCAACAAAAGAATGAAGGAGAGGTACAAGAGATCTAGCAGTCATGAACAATCTCCTGTGAGTGATATTATTGCATCCTCCTTGTTGAAGATAGTCTCACTTCCAATCCATGGTCCCTACTGCAATCACAAAAAATCAAGGATTAGTATATAAAGTGTAACATATAGTGGCTAAATACCTTGTCTTATCAATGATTTTATCTAGCCAAGTTGTGATTGTGATAGATTGGTTGCTTGATAATGTTAGTGGGAAGACTGATGAATGGGTTAAGTGAGAGAAATGGTCCATAAAATTCAAAAAAAATCTTAACACAAGGAATATTGGATAGAGGGTATAGAAATTCACAACAATAAAGAGAAGGAATTCACCAAAAATAGTTGTGAAGATGAATACAACTGGATGGCATGGGTGGGATAAATAAATAAAAAGAATTTGATTGTAATAATGTCTAAGGGTAAAGAACTTAACTTAACCCAACCAAAAGATATGCAAGTGGGTCCTCCCCAAAGTAGGCATAGGCCTTTTATGCCCTTGCATAACTTCAAACCAAGGAGTCCATGGGCACCATGGATGATTAATGGTTATAAAAAATTAAGTACAATAACCCAAAAGTAATTGATGGAGAACTTGACACATCAAACTAGAACATTGCATCAAAACATGAAACTGGTAGTGAGGTGACACATGAAAAGCATAGATGGATGAGAGAGAGAATGGAATAAAGTTCCTAATTATGGTCACATGAAGTTCCTTGTGGAGTTTTTGATTAAATGACTTCTTAGGATCCATCCTTAGTCCAGAAGAAAACCAACCACTTTTACTAACTTTGCATCAACATTCTAAGACTAGTCCATCCCTGAGACATAAGAATGCTGGCACAAAATAACCACCATTCCAAACTGAAGAGAAAGTAGGAAGTGAAAAAGGACCTTAGTTTCAAGAGATAAGACAAGTCTCATAACTAGTGCTTGTAGCCCTTTTTATTTGGTCTAAGGGGTGTGCTTTGAATTCCCATGTTTTTTTTTTCAAATGGAAACCACACCATGCAAAGACCCATGCATTTTCACATTTATTTTGTCCAAGGGGTATGCTTTAAATCCTCATCTCTTTTTCTTTTCCTTTTTTGGACTTATTTAACTTCCTATTGTAGAATGATGCAGAATGGTGAGAAGCTCACAAGAACACCCCCGCACACATAAAAATAGAAAAGTATAAAGAATACCACATCCCTTTGAAGCCACACCCTATCCAAACCTTTGATTCCTTCCCAATTCAAGAAACTACACAAGTCACCAATTTATTAAAGTTGCATTAATGAAAAAGGGACTGCACATTTCCAAAATAAGGAAAACCATCGAGTATGTGGATGGGTGGATGATGTGGACTCACTCCTTGTTACATGAAAAGAAACCATGTCCGAGTCATCAGTAATGACATTTAAATTTAGAAACTAGATATCAACAATTAAATTACAAATGAAACATACTACCATCAAGTAGCACATTACCATTCTACCTAACACCTTATTAGTAGGAAGAATAGAGAAACACACCAAAAATATATATATATAAAATATAAAAGAAAGTAAAAGAGTATTAATAAATATCAAATATACTAACAATGTTGTAAAACAAAAACTTAGAAAAGATCAATAACCTAAAAAACAAAAAAGATGTAAAACAAATATGTAAAACAAGAATATGAAAACAAAAAGTTGTAAAACCAAAAATGTGTAAAAAAAAAAGTTAAAAGACTAAGGAGCTATGTAGAGTGTTAATATGGGTAGCCATCTCCCCCATGACTAAGTTGCAAGGGGGAGATTGAAAAGATCACGTGTAGTTTTCCATCTAGCAAGGCGTTTGTTGAGTTGGTTGGCTTGGGCTCATGGAAGGGTTTCACTTCTTGGATGTTGACTAATTGTTTCTTATCTAGGATATCAGGTTTATAGATAATCATTACCCCAAATGAAAAAGTCTCATTACTAATGTAAGGTCCTTCTCACAGCATTTGAAATTTGGTTTTTTGGGGTACATGTGTAGGATTCCAGTAGAGAACCTTGTCACTTGGTTGAAACTTGACTTTTTTTGAGGTCATGGCATGTCTTGTTGAATTCCTTATGCATTTCATTGGATGATTATCCAATTTTCATCTAGCAAGTTGAATGGTCTTCACAAGGACTTTCATGAGCATCCTAGAGAATGCATAGTTGATCCATATTAGGGACACACCAGTGTACTAGGCCATCAGGACAAATTTTGTAAAGGTTCCCATTAATTAATATGAAGTACTTGACCTGGTGAAGAAACTATTATTTATTTTTGGTGTCTAGCCTTTGCAGTAGTTCTTGCTTGAGCAGATAAGTCAAGATGGTGTCATACCATTTTGGTTCATTAAGCATTTACACATTAATAGCCCCCGCAAGGAGAGATTCATTAGGGAACTGATCTGATAAGGATCTCTCTTTCTCCTTGTCATCCCATCTTAGTTGTGATAGGTGGTCAGTGACCACATTATCTACACCTTTTTGATCTACCATCGTGAGATCAAACTCTTGCAAAATCACAAGCCATCGTATGACACAGGGACTCACCATTGGTTTATTCATTAGAAATTGAATGATGCTATGATCTGAGTGTACAAACACTTTATAGCCAAGCACATAGTGCCTAAACTTCTCTAATGTGAACACCACTACCATCAACTCCTTTTCTATGGTGGTGTAGTTCAATTGTGCACCTTCAATACTTTGGCTTGCGTAATGAATGTAATATGAATGTTTTTTATCATTCATCTATGTAAGCACTACCTCCAAAGCATAATTTGATGCATCAATCATCAAATGAAACGGTCTAGACCAATCAAGTGCTTTTAGAATTGGAGTTTCAACAAGCTTCTACTTCAATTGCTGAAATGTTGTTTCACATGTAGGGGTCCAGATGAACGATGCATCCTTCTTTGTCAATTCCACTAATGACTTGGCAATTTTGGAGAAATTCTCAATAAAGCGTTGGTAGTAGCCAGTATGACCAAGGAATGATCACACTTCTTTAACTATTTTAGGTTGATATGTTCTTCTTTGGATGACCCTTATTTTTTCAGGGTCCACCTTGATTCTTGCTTTTGAGATATGGTGCCCTAAGACTATGCCTTTCTAGACCATAAGATGGCTCTTTTACCAATTGAGCCAGAGGTTTGTGTTAACACATCTTTTCAACACCTGCTCAAGATGATCTAGGGCTTACTTGAATGTAGCTCCATAGGTAGAAAATTCATCCATGAAGACTTCTACCCTACTACCAATTTGTTGTTGGAGCGCTTAGAACTAATTAGTGAAATGTGGTTGGGGCATTACATAAACCAAATGGCATCTAATAGTAAGTAAAAGTCCCCCAAGGACTTATGAAAGTTGTCTTTACCTGGTGCTTTGATGTAATCCGGATTTAGTTATAGCCACTATAACCATCCAGAAAGCTATAATAGATGTGCCTAGAAAATGGTGTCCAACACTTGGTCAAAAAAAGGCAATGAAAAATGATCTTTGAAAGTTACCATGTTGAGTAGCTAAAAGTTGATGCACACTTGCCATTTGCCTTCTTTCTTAGGCATGATCATGAGTTGACTGATCCACTCACTATCTACAACAGGGTAGATGAGTCTCACCTTGAGGAGTTATTCAATCTCCTCTTTGATAATCTACTTTAATTTAGGATTCAACCGTTACTGTAGTTGTCATTTTGGCTTGATGCTAGGGTCAGTGTATATCTGGTGCTAGCATATTCTTGGATCTATACCAGTGGGCTTGGAATATGAGCAAGCAAAGGCTACTGACCATTTTTCCATAACCTTCATCAACATTTTCTTTTGTTTTGCAACAATCTTGGCATTAATGATGACTGACCTTCCATTTTTCAAGAACACATACTCCATTCCAGTTGGTACTGTCTTCAATTCAAGGATCTCTTGTTTAAAATTGTCAGGAATCTCCAACTCTTCCCAATTGACATCATCATTTGCTCCTTTGAGGAGCTGGTGATGAACTTTCTTGAGTTCATTCATACTTTCAACATATTCATATATTAGGCCCTCAGTAGGTTCCATGCACAAAGTACTACTACTAGAATCAGTTTCTAGCCACTGGATGCCTTCTGGTTTTGTGACTGCTGCGTACAAGCATCTTTGGATTTCAACTTCTGGTGCACACTGCTTGCATGCAAAGATAGATGTTTACTTCACTGACCATAACTTCTACACTCAATGGCACCCTAAATCATTGTACACGATACATGGAACTATCTTCTTCTCAATCTTTCCAAATTCATTTTCTTTAGATATCTCCAAGAAAAGATCTCTAATGCCCATTTTGGCATCAATGGTGCTTAACCATGCCCTTCCCATAATAATTGGGATGTCTCCTTTGTATTTTTTCACCTTGATTACTAAGAAATTAATAGGATATGACCACCCACAAATGGCGGTTACGATGTCCTCTACCAGTCCCAATGGAACAATGATGGACTAGCGTACTTATTCTAGCCAGATGTTGCTCTTCTTCAAGTGAGGAAGGTTCCACATTGTGTACATATTATGCAAAATCATATTAACACTAGAACCAGAGTCAAGAAGAGCTTTACAGTGTTCATTTTCAACAATTTGCAAATATCCAAGGGGACTCTCAGGATTAGCTAACTTTCTTGGTAGGTTAGTAGCTTGAATCCAATCAGATACAACATGGGTCAACATTATAGTATGTATTTGAGAGGACTTTTGGTTGGAAGGGGACTCAGATAAAGATGCAATGAAGAAAGGTGGAGGAATAGGGTTACCAACCACTGATGTGTCTGAGGGCTTTAGTGGACTATGAGGTTAGAAGAAGGGTCTTTTCATTGTTTGTGGTTCTGGCCTGCTTGATGGGTTAACCGATTGTAGATTAACTACCCTCATAGCATTTCTTTGTTGTGGTTCAGTAGGTAATTCACCCTGCATGGATGGAGTAGGTGGTAGCTATGCAGGAGATGGAGGAGTAGGTGTAGGAATAGGAGGTGCATGAGGATAGTAGGTGGCATCACTCCTTGCATAGGATGATTGGTATACTTCAAGAGGGTAGTGGTGAGGTTGGTAAGTAACAACATAACTAGAGAAGTCCCATGGAGATGAAGGTTACTAAACATGGTAACCATAGGAATCTGGTTGCCGATAAGGGTACTACTATCTTGGAGGTGGCAACGCCCATGATTATGGTTGTTAGCATTGCTGGTACAATTCCTAAGGTTGTAGTGGAGTTCCACTTGGATAGTACTACTGTAGTTGGTGGAACTATTGAGGATTTCCTTGTGGATAAGGCAATCTTTTGGGTGTTTGCCTTTGTGCAAGTCATGGATGTAAGACATACACCCTAGATTCTTGCAAGTGTGACACAATTGGGCAACATCCTTTGTGATGTTCATACTAGCAGACATCACACCTGCCATCATTATTTGAGTCACTATCCATAGCCATTTCTAGCAAAACCATTTTATCCTTACCCTTAGATATGGCATGTTTAGCTTCCTCATGTCTCTGGCACTCACGCTCACCACGTTGCTCCTTGGACTCTTCAACAATTTCTAAGACATCTTGAGATCTATTATCCATAGAGTCCCATAATTGGTCAAGGTTAGCTGTGATTCATATTGCAATTTCTAGAGTGGCAAGGTTTTCTAATTAGCCACCTCATCTCTTGTTAATTCATCCTCACTGTCACAAAATTGAACTTTCCTTTTGTGGATAGAAGGGTCCTTGTTGTACTCCTCTGCACTTTCTTGTTTTCTCAATTCTCCATCCTCCTTGGTTACTTACTAAATTAACTTTGAATCTAATGAATGCTTAACTCTGTCAATCTCCCTTGGGCATAGATGCCAAGGGTTTTTCTTGTTTCAGACCACAATCCATCTATGATATGATGAAGTTGATCAAGCTGAGAGTATTCATAGTCGAGACACCTATGCAATAGAGAATACTATTAGCCAATAGTAGCATCCAAGGGCTCATGGTTTTTTTATTTCCATCGTTGAACCTACTTCCTTAGATTGGACACTTGGGAGTACATTTGACATTTTTCATTGAATAATTCCAACATCGTACTCCACCTCCTAATTGATTCTGGTTCCAAGGATTGGTACCAAGTTTCTACTTCCTTTATGAGTGTCCTTGGAAATAATTTTAGCTTTTGCGAGNGCTATCTTTCACGTGCCTTGTTAGAATCTTGATAGCCTCTACAATGTTCAACATGCCCTAAGTGGCAAGTAGAGGTTCATCAAGGCCATGGTGATGGTGCCTAAAATGTTCTCTACTAGCCCTTATTTATTGATCATGGGTCTCTCTAGATTGTCCACATATTCAGTTACGACTATTCTATTCTGGTCTCGTCAGTCACCTCCATCATGGTTATTCCTTCTACAACCACAATCTAAACTAGATGAAGAAGAAGAAGATGATGATGAAGGGGAAGAGGAAGGAGAACTTCCTCTACACTAACACCTATCACCCTTCCTTCGATGATCATGGCCGTGATTGTGATCATGACCTCCTTTTTTTCCTTTATCATGACTTGCCTCTTCAGATCCATTTTTGTCATTGGATCCATTTTGATCAAAATGTAGTTTATGAATTGTAGATTGCACATTCTAGTTGAGGGACCCCTAAACAAAGTCAAAGAGAGGAGAATTACTAAATAAGTGGTTTCCTCCATTAAATGGGCCAAGCAAAGGTGGAAAAGTGTTTGACCCCTTGCCCTTCACAAGCTTGTGTTGGTGCTCTAGCTAACAATCCCTTAACCTTTATGCTTCAATGGGATGATAATCCCTTGAATTGAGATCTCACATCTCGTATTCTCCATGAAGATGTTGAAACCTATGCCGTGCAAGCATTAGTTGAAGCATTGCTAGAACAGATCGATCATGTGGCCACACGATGTTGCCTTCCATGTCGCGCTACCATAAAACTTCATATTGATGCAAGATGAAGGTGAAGTCTGGTACATACTCATCAGGATAAGCATATACCACCCAATATTGCTGAGGCACCTAATGTACCTTGTGCGAAGATGGGCTCCTATGAGAAGAAGACATTTTATGTTAATAAAATTTTATGCAGTGTGTGATTAAGATTCAATTTAATTATAATAATAATTTTTTGTTTTAAAAGATTTCACTCTTACGGTTCGAGCAATAAGATTATTAAGTTTCACTCAGTTTAGATAGCGTAGGTAGAACTAAAGTCCCCAGCAACAACGCCAATGATGAGCGTCAAGGTATCCCTATGCCCAGCCATACAAATCACAAGCGTTCACATGTGATCTGGTCAAATTCCATAAAATTTAATTACCAAGTACACTAGAGCTAAATAGTGCATGCATGTGGTCCATTCATTATCTTCCTAGTCCCACTTGTGGAATGCAATTGTATGGTTAAGTGTGACTAAGGCGTAAGATTTTTATTATTTTGTGTTTTATCCATTTACTCACCTAGGACAAGAATGAAAGTAAGAGTAATGAACTGCTACAAAAACTATAATCAAATCTAGCCTAATACAAGTAATCGTTCCGACTTCCTGGACACATCTTGAACTTTGTGTAAACACTGTTGGGTTGTCAAACGCTAACCGTTTCTGAGCTACCAAGTGTCAGATGCATGTTCAAAGGTGTCATGCTTGTGTATTTTAATGAGTTTCTTGATTAATCAAAATTTATTGCTATATGAATAACATTAATGTAGATTTCATGAAATCACAATATATAAATGCATAAGAAATAAAGTCTCAAGCGTTGCAAAGATGAATCAGAGAGTTCATCTTTATTGCCAACACAATGCTATGTTTAGGTACATCAATGCTTGAATAAAGAGCCATTCACACTTAGATCTCTTGCTCTGGGCACTTGGAAAATATTCTAACTCTCAAATGACAAATTGCAAGAGTTTCACTACTTGACTACCAAAAACTACTCCTAATCATGTGCCCAAGGGCTATATTTATAGACCCAGGAGTAACCCTACAATATTGAATGTATGATATCACATCTTGGGCCCCAACATTGCGTACTTGATATCGTAGTCACTGTGATATCAGAGCGTATGAAAAACATGATTCATCAGAGGTATATGAAAGACATGAATCTATGGTGTGGATTTATACACTATCAAGAAGTGGAATAAAAGAGTTTACATTAGAAGGTGATATTTTTCAAAATTTTACACTTTAAGTTAAATTTCCTAAATAAAAGATAATAAGGAACTATGTTTATTTAATTTCTTATCTATAAATTTAATATTTTAATTTAGACATTCATGTTATATGATGAAGTTTATTTAATTATTTTAGCTAAGAGGCTAACTACCAATCATATATTAGTAACGCTAAATACTATTTTGCCAATAAAACTTAGGAGGAGCCAATTAGTTATGCTAAAAAGATATTTTTTCTATAATGGTCTAGGGAGAGTTTATAAGAAATGCTAAATAATATTCCATCTATAACATTAACATATTTACTCTGAGAAAAATTTTTATGATAATGCATGAAGAAGAAAATTCTAAAGAGTAAAGGGAACATGCATGGAAAAAATAATCGATGAGAGTTTAGAAATATTTCATAGCTCAAGATTTATTATCCATGAGAATTTAAAAATATTTTACAAGACAAGGCTTATTACCAAACTTAGAAATAGTTATCCTTCTTAGCATGAAGTTGAAACCATCTCACTAAAATTATTATAGAATGCATTGAATCTACTAAACAAAAGATCAACTAAAATTCAATGCATTTTTTAAAAGATCCTCTCAACCAAATTATAGATATATATTATAAATATATAATTAAGATAGTTTCAATCTTTTCTTTTCGTGACAAGCATATTGTTTTTATATATCTTTATATATCATATATTTTAGCAATGTTTTAGAAAGATTCAAGCTTCTAATATCTTTCTTGTGATTTTTTCTATCATCTCAAGAAGACATTTAATAATAGAAATAATATATTGCACTATTTTAATCAAGTAGAATTTCTCACCATTACTTATTATTTAATCTCTTTCTATTTTCTACTTTACTAAATCAGAGAAATAATTTCAATTATATACATTTAAGTTAAGAAGTATCACATTTGGAATAAGTTTAGAAAGGATCTCTTTCTAGTAATTCATAAACTTTATAACTATTTATGCTAAAAAAATTTCTTTAATATATATAGTGTTTACTATGGAAAAAAATCTACAAGTGATCAATAGCCAATAATTTATATATTTAAGATCACTTGAAATTTATGGTTATTAATGTATTCATTATAAGATCATAGTAATTATAGTTTTTGCCAATGTTAAGGTTGATGTCTTATGTTATGTTTGGTATGTTTATAGCAAAATTAATATTAGTAAAAATTCATTATTGCAACATGCTAATGAGTTGGTCCATAATAGTTATACAAGTAGGTCCTTCCCAAAGCAGGCTTCTACCTATAATGCCCTTGTATAACCAATTCTATTACTATCCATGGACACCCTAAAATTTAAATGTGGATCATGTCTCTATATTAATACACACAACTATTGCACTTGAAATCCTATACTATGCTATAGAAAACCATAAAATTCATAATTATAGCATGCCAAAGGGATGGAATGAAGTAAGAAGGGATCAAAGAATTGGGATATGAGGTACCTTGCCATTGTTATTATGGGTTCCATGTATAATGCATGATTAAAGTGATCATCATACCTATTTGTTAGGATTTTGTACTAAGACCAACCACTTCTAGTAACATTGCATTGTATCATGTTGGGTCTACCACCATGAGACCGACTAGCCACCATATGAAATGAGGATATCACTAATCAATAAGAAAAATTAAGAAACAATGATAGACATTTAAGAATAATTAATTACTTATTGGTGTTTAGTATTATGGACCTTAGTCATTTGTTAGAGAAGAGCCTTTAGACCTAGGTCACCTACCTTTCTAGCCTTACAACCAATGCAAACCCCATCAAAGAAGTATCTTTAAACATGGGTACATGCCTTTCTAGTAACATGATAAGATTAGTCGAGGGGATAATGAAAATTTTTAAAATAGCCTACCTTCAAACATAAACTACATGCCTTTGCAATGGCACCTAAAGAATGAGTTCATATGAATTAATTAATTATTTTGCTACCATTACTAGAGGACTATCTTTAGACATGGATTATTTATCTTTCAAGTGACATAACAATGAAACAATTAGTTGCATATGAAGTTTTTTAGATACATTGAGAACATGAGCAGTGGGACCTAGGGTAGAAGTACAAAGAATCAATAGATCCTCTCGATATCACATCCTTATCCTTATCCTCTTGGTCCTTTCTTCTTCCTTTAAGGTATAGTTCTCAAGAATTAATTTTAAGTTTTCGATGCGATAGGAACCACATTATTTTTATAATAAAGACTTTTCCTTAATAAAAATGGGAGAATGGATGACATGGTCTCATTGTAATGCAAAATAGTTTCTTCTATAGTTTGATATCATAGGATAGAATTCCAACATGTGGAGTTGATTCCTGAATCTTAATTGGTAATCTTATTATTAACAATATTGAAAATATTCACAATGTATAAAGAAAATAATCCAAGAATGTAGAACATTATAAAAGAGACTGAAAACTATCAAGCAATGAAAAATGTACTAAGAAATGGAAAACAAAAAATAATTAGAAAAATTAAAGACATTGGAAAATGGTAAAAAATTATAAGAAAAAAGTAAAAATATATGCTTACAAGGTCTAATTCAAATACGTATCTTCTCCCCAACTAAGATTAATGGAGAAGATACGAAAAATGAATTGAGTAATGGTAGTTGTGGATGGCAAGGTTAGAAAAATTAAAGACATTGGAAAATACCAAAAAATTATATTAAAAAAGTATAAATATGTACTTACAAAGTCTAATTAAACTAAGTATCTTCCCTACAACTAAGATTAATGGAGAAGATACAAAAAATGAATTGAGTAATGGTAGATGTGGATGACAAGGTTGCGGTCATGGCTTCCTAAGTGTCCCTAAATGGTTTTACCTATTATATGTTGACCAAGGAGAACATGAGTGCTCACGTAGACTGCTGGCTAAGCTCGTTATGGAGAACATGAGTGTCATAATCAGGGCTAATACTGTAACAGAGTTTGCCATGACTGAGGTAGTTCTGCCGCTGCTGCTTCTGATACAAAATGTAGTGTTATTGCTGAGTTGCTGTGGCTGTAGTTTGCATCGGTGGCTTTTAAACAGCGCCAGCCCCGGCTCGTTCAAAGTTCTGTTAGGGACTGCTTTCAGTTTAAGCATCCTCCATCTCATCTCTGCATCAGCAGAATTAGTTCCGGTGGGAGCCGTGTTTGAATAGTCTGTAAGTATGTTGTATCGGTATGTTTTATCAATCACAAAAAAGTCGCAAAAATGATACTTAAATCTATTGAATTTTTTTTTATAAAAATAACGTTTATTGTAAATGTCGGGTAGATTCAACTGCGGTCCACAAAATTTCTGACCCACAACTAATTATTAAATCAGTATCACAGACTTAGAAAACTATGGCTGCGAGGTTCTACAATTAGAGTTTTTGCTTTTGTTCTTTTTTTTTCAGGTTCATTTAGTCATCCAGATAAGTAAATGGCACATGACTTTCATGTTTTATACTTTCTTGCACAATGCTTACGCTACGTATGGGTTTTGTCAAATGCGGAGTACTCTACCTGTTCGTTTTAAGTTTAGTTCAGTGTTAGGTTTAGTTCAGCGTTATATGTAATGTATTACAGTCGCGATTCCAGTGTCTCAGCGCTGGTTTCAAGTTTTCAATGGAAGATTCTCGCATATGACTTATTTTTTAGATGCAGCATGATAATTATTTAAGTATTAATAGAATTCGTCAAAACGCGTTAGCACAAATTATTTTATTGCACAAGAGTTTGCTCAGAGCAAGCTACATGTCAGATGTACCTGCAAATTGCGTAAGGAAATAACGAAGAACAAGAAATTTTTAAAAAAAGTCAAATGAAATTGGGATTACGCGAAGTCGCTGTATGCAAACGCAAGGAAACAGATGATTCCCTAAGACGCTTGGTTACAAATTCTCTAAAGCAAGTTATTGGAGAAAAACCAACAGGAGGAAAACCAACAAGTCTATTTGTAAAAGAAAATTGGGACGCGGGAGCCAGAAAATGATTGTCGAGTTTGAAATAAAATGCTATATCAGGGTTGGTGGTGGCCTGCTACCTCCTCGTTCCGGGGTCTGGTGGCCTGCTACCTCCTCGTTCCGGGGGTCAAAATGCTATATCAGGGTTGGTGGTGGCCTGCTACCTCCTCATTCCGGGGGTCGTGGGGGAGTGAGTCCTCCACTCCTTGTGATAATATGGCAGTTCCATGCATTGGAGGCCACAACCTACCTCATTACCCCACTTGGTAGGACCTTGTCTAGGAGGGTTGCTTAGTTCAACTCTATGTTGGGGTGTCCAACTGGGTGTGTCATGGGATGTGCTATGGGATATTGGATGCATTTGTAAAAGTGCAACACCAACTAGCAGCAGACAGTGGAGCAAGGGGGCGCTATCTAGCTTGTTAGTATATCTTGAATATTGCATTTGAAACACCACTCAGGAGACATGCTAACACTAACACATTGTTTGTTGGCATGTGTTTTAGGATTGTTGATTGCTAAGGTGTATTCTGCTTGAGTTTCGTCTCGATTCAAAATCTACTTAGGAAACTCTTGAGTTGCCAAACAACATTCTCAGGGACAACGTTGTTACAGATGGTATCAAAGCTCACACTTTGGTTTGCTAGTATAACTTTCTTGATAAAGACTTGAGAGGGTTTGTGAGTTGTGAGGTTTCCATTTTCAACTTCTACTAGCCACTTTTCTTTTGAGGGTGGCCTTGTGCTAAAGTTCTCCCTTTGGCAACATGGAGCCTGGTGGACTTAGTGATATGGAAGAAGATTAAGCAAACCCAGAGATTGAGGTTGAGACAGAACTTGGTCAAGATGAGACTAAGTTTCAAACCTTATGGGACCATGTCAAAGCAATTGATGAAGCCTTAGCCTACCTTGAACCAGAAAACGTGGATGCGATCCATCACATTCTTAAAGATGTTGATTTACCACAAGACAAGATGGATCTTTGCTTCAAGGACAAGGTGAAAGTGGCAGAAGCTAAGGTTTTGATGTTAGAAGGTCGTCTGGATCACATGCTCAACCTCTACAAGGATCTATTTGGATCCTTGGAGGAGACACAAATGAAATCATCTTTGGTTGAGGACCTAATTGGATGAGTGAATGTTTTGGAAGATGCCTTGGTGGGGGTAAATCAAGAGCTATTTGATTTGAAAATTGAAAATGCCATCCTGAAACTCTCCTTGGCAGGACGCTTGATAAAAGAGCCAATAATGATGGCTTGTATCAAAGCTAGAGAACCGAGTTCTTATGATGGCAAGAGAAGTGATACTAAAATTGATGCCTTCCTCCATGATTTGGAGATGTACATGAATACTGAGGATGTTCTTGCAACCCAAAAGGTCTCCACAGCATCTCAATATTTCATAGAAAGTGCTAAGCTATGGTGGCTTAGCCTTCTTCGTGCTCAAGAAAAGTGTACTGCTACAGAAAAGGTAGAGACTTGGGATAGATTTAAGGCAACATTGATTAAATAGTTTTCCCCAGGGAACTTTGAGTGGGTTGGTAGAACCATGTTGGAGTTCCTAAAATATTTAGAAAAGCTTGAAAATTATATCAATAGCTTCCAAGAGCTCATGTTGCTGATTCCTGATATGGGAGACTGGGATCGCTTCTTCAAGTTTGTAAATGGGTTATAGCCATGGGCACAGATAGAACTGCATTGAAGAGGCATTGACACAACTATGGAGGCTATTGCTACTACTGGCATTTTTCTGTACTTTAAGGCAATGAAGCCAGACAAGGGTAAGCCTAGGAAGGAAAAGCATGTCATGCCCTCCCACTCTCAAAAAATAGATATAGGTTCTATCAAAGATGGAAACACATTTATATCAATTCAGCAAGGTAGTTGGCCGATGGGTGGTCCTCCAAGAAACCAAGGCTCCCAACAAAAATGTAAAGATACAAGGAGCAAGTGGCAACCTAGGGCCAAGAAGAAACAATTTATAGGAGGTCCCTTTAAGGGGCCAATTCAATGCTTCTTGTGTCGAGGAAACGACCTAGCGAGAAATTACCCCTTAAGCCTAGGAAGGACAGAAAATAAGCAAGGGCATGCTCCAAGGAAACAACTGATGGCTCTTGACTATCATCCTAACCTATGCCTTCAAATTACAAATGGAAGCACTTTTGAGGAATAATGAAGACTAGCTTTTATGACAGAGTTATCTAACATGGATATGCAGAGGTCAGGAGCTAGAAACTCTCAAAATACTAAACTTGATAAGTTACATCATGTTCAATTGGCCCTAATCATTGTGATCTCAAGTCAGATAAGTGCTCTCATTGATAATGGGGCCAATCACAATTACATGGTTCCAACCTTGGTAAAAGACTTGCAACTGAAAATGGAACCAGTCCAAGCCTCTTACAAACTTGCCATGTTTAGACCTCTTTAGTGCATCAGGGTGTGTCGCGATGTCCCAGTTCAACTGGGCTCATGGCAAGGAGTTTTAGATTTCTCAATTCTAGATATGGACTTCTTTAAGGTTATATTGGGGCAAGAATTCTTATACAAGGCCAAATTTTTCATGGCTCCACACATAAACTTGATTTTAATTTCACATGAAAACTCACCTTCCCTAGTTCAAACTCATGGAGCATAGATTGGGAAAGATGAGGGCTCTAGCCCCAAGATTGTGTCACCAATGGTGATGAAATGTTTGGCCAAGGATCCCATAAGAAAATTTTTGCTAGCTATGCAAACGAGTGATCCTTCTGAGGCTTGTGAATCTCAAACAAACATTAACCCATGCATACCACAAGTCTTGGATAGTTTTAAAGATATGATGCCACCTGAGTTACCAAGAAGTCTACCACCTCATAGGGCTGTACATCATAAAATAGAATTGTAGCCAGCTATTGACCCACCTATTCAAAGGACATATCAGTTAACAGGACTAAAATTAGGGGAATTGAAGAAACAACTTAAGAGTTTGATGTCCAAGGGATACATTCATCTCTCAAAATCCCCTTATGGGGCACCATTTCTATTTGTCACCAAGGAGCAGGGAACACTACACCTCTGTTATGATTACAAGTTGTTGAATAAACATACTATCAAGAACAAGTAGCCAGTACCACTCATTTCATACTTGTTTGATCAATTGGTAGTGTCCTGTTATTTCACCTAGCTAGACCTTCGACAAGGGTACTATCAGGTTCACATTGTAGAAGGGGATGAAGAAAAAATTGCATGTCTAACTTAATATGGATCATACGAGTGGACAGTGATGCCCTTTGGGCGTTCAAATGCGCTAGCTACATTTTTTACATTGATAAATGAGATATTTCAATCATTCCTATATAAATTTATGGTTTTCTATCTCGATGATATCTTAATCTATAGCCAAACCATGGAGGAACATGCCATCCACTTGCAGTTAGTCCTTGAGAAGCTATAGGAAAATAACCTGTACATTAAGAAAGAGAAATGTGAATTCTCATATTCAAATCTAAAATTTCTAAGATATCTCATAGGGCATAGGCAGGTAAAGACAAATTCCAAAAGGTTGAAGGTTGTGTGCCAATGGCCCACTCCTACCAATGTTCATAAGGTTAGATAGTTTATGGGGTTGGCCAAATTCTATTATAAATTCATCAAAAATTTCTTAGGTATTGATGCTCTTCTCACCAATTTGCAAAAGAAATAAGTCCCATGGCAATGGGATTTAAACTATCAGCAAGCCTTCAATAGAATCAAAGAAGCTTTAACCTCCTATTTTGTGCTGTTATTGCCAAATTTTTCTAAATCTTTTGAGGTTCATATTGATGCTAGTGAGGATGCAATTAATGGTGTGTTGCTACAAAAAGGTCATCCTGTTGCTTATGAGTCTTAGAAGCTAACTCATGTAGAGCAAAGATGGTCAGTCCATGAGAAAGAAACTTTTGTTATTGTCCATTACTTGAGAGCATGGAGACACTACTTGCTGGGAAGTCATGTCCTTGTAAAAACTAATAATCTAACCCCTAGTTATCTACTAAATCAAATGAAGCTAAGGCCTGATGGTTAGCTATGCCTTCTAAATTTGATCTATAATTAACCTACCATCCTAGGAAGGCGAACATGATGGTGGATGCGTTGAGTTGTTGTCCTCAGCCTACCTCCTAGCTCTTTTCTATCATAGGGCCACAAACTTCACATGTTTAGTGTGACGAAGTGTTGTTGGCTCGAATTCAAGATGGCTTAAAAAAGGCTCCTCATGTCATTGATTTAATGAAGTTTATAGAAACTAGGTGAGCTTCACAATTCAAAATGAGGGATGGACTACTTTGATTCCGTGACAATCGTTGAACTAGGATGGCCTTCATAAGAAGATAATTTGAGAGTGCCATAACACACAGTGGGTTAGGCACCCTGGATAGCAAAGAACCTTGGCACTCATTGAGAGAACCTTCTTCTAGACAAAGATGTATTGGGATGTGATTTCTTGTGTTCAGAAGTATCTGATGCACAAATAGGACAAAGGTTCTATGGAGCATCGATGTGGACTTTTGCTTCCCTTAGAAATCTCTCCATTTCCATGGGCTATAGTGACTATGACTATGGATTTGATCACAAGATTACCAAATGTAGGGCTTGAACAACATCATTGTAGTGGTGGAAAAATTTTCCAAGTTTGCCATATTTATTCCTTGCTCATTTTAGTGCTTAGTTGAGGACACATCAACATATTATTTTGATAGGGTGGTTCAATATTTCAGGTTATCCATGAGCATTGTATGAGATTGTGATCCTTGATTTACAAGTTCTTTTTGGTGAGCCTTGTTTGGCATGACAGATACCACCTCAAATTATCGACATGTTTTTATTTGCAAATAGATTGTCAAACAGAATGGATGAACTGTGTACTTGAAGAGTACCTCCGACATTATGTCCACAGTGATCAAAAGAACTAACCTATTCTATTGGGGATTTCCCAACTAAGTTACAACATCTAGAAGTCATAAACTATTGGGTTTTCTCCTACCAAACTAGTAATGAAAAGGTAGCCCATTACCCTTCATATGATCTCCCCCTCGTTACAAGGTCAACATCCCTCGATGGATAAATTCTTGAAAGTATGATCCAAAAATGTTGAAACTACAAAATATCATTTGGAGAGGGTAGTGCAGCGAATGGAAAAGTATGCTAATCAAAAATTCTACCACCGTGAATTCAAGGTGGGAGATTGGGTTCTCTTAAAGTTGGACCCATGTTAGTTTAAACTGAAATAGGGAACTACCTACAAATTGATAAGGTAGTATGATGGACCCTTTCGAATTATCTATAAAACTAACCCTATGATGTATAAGCTTCAGCTACCTATCAATATGAACAGAGTTCATCCTGTTTTTCATGTCAGCATGCTGAAGCCACTGCCAAATGGGTTCCCTTATCTGGAAAGAAGCCTCTTAATCCGAGAATGACCTTGTATACAATCTATATAGGGAAAGAGAGTAGATTGCATCTGAAACTTCCAAACCACTGGCCATGGTGCAAGTCTGAAAATGGAATATCTTGTCCACTGAAAACACCATCCTGACTTAGATGATAGTTGGAAACCACTAGAGCATTTGAGGTCCCAAGAAAACTTGATCTTGGAGTTTTGTTAGGAGCATGCAATTGACCTCTTGCCTTGGCTGCTCTGATGATCAATGGAGACACCTCCCATGAAAAAAATTGAAAGAGGCATGGGATGTGGTGCTTTGTAGGATCCAAAAGTGAATTCCTATGAGAGCCTAACTTAGATAGGGGAGGAAGGTGCATGGAACCTTTCAAAGTGCTCTAAAGGTGATGGGGCTTAAGTTTCAAATAGAAGAGGAGCTATGTTGAACTTAAGACCCCTAGACCTTTGGATAAAAATGAGTCGGGGGATACCCTAGGACTCATACACCCCTAGGTCAGTGCATTCTATCATGTCACAATGATAAACCACTTGATGTCCTTTCATAGCCTTACATTTCAAGCTAGGTGTGGAAGGATGGATAGACCAAGTCTTGAGGGGTAATGCTATTAACTTGGGTCTCAAATGCTATGATGAGTTCAAATCTTAGGAAGATGGTCAAGTTCAACCAAAATGCTTTATGACCTTAGGCCCTAGAAGTTGAACCTTCCAGAACCCAAGATTCTTTTGGACATAACTCAAAATAGCATGAGCTTACTTCCTTGGAATTGATAGAATCCTCCCTCAATTTTGGTGTTGTTGCCTTGTGGGTTACGTAGGCTATGCTTCAAGGTCATCAATCATTTTAAGTGGGGGAGGATTGTGAGAGAGGTATCATGGTTGGTGGTGGCCTGCTACCTTCCCCATGGTTCGAGGGCCATGAAGGCATAAGGAGTCTTCCACTCCTTGTGTCTTCAGAACCATACTACCATGGTAGTTCCATGCATTAGTAAGAGGAGGCTATGACCTACGTCATTACCCCACTTAGTAGGATCTTGCCTCGGAGGGTTGCGTAGTTCAACTCTACGTTGTGGTATTCAATCAGGTGTGCCATGGGACGTGCTATGAGATGTTGTGTGCACTCATAAGAGCATGACACTAACTACCAGCACAAAATGATGAATCTAGAGGGTTCAGCTGGTAGTCCCCATGGCGTCCATGTGAGTGGAGGAAGGGAGCATTATCTAGCTTGTTAGTATATCTTGAATATTGTATTTGAAACACCACTTAGGAGACTTGCTAACACTAACACATTGTTTGTTGGCATGTGTTTTAGGATTTTTGATTACTGAGGCATATTCCTCTTGTGTTTTGTCCTAATTTAGAATCTGCTTGGAAAACTCCTGGGGTGCCGAACAATGTTCTTAGGGACAACGTTGTTACAAAAATTCTAAACTTTCAAAAGTAAATAATTCAAAGGATTAACAAATATAAGTAATAAAAATTTATTACTCTGAGGTTCAACGTTCATCAATCAAGTTGGATCTCAATAAGGTCTATGCACATTCTACTAAATAATTAACAAATTTAAATATTTAAAATATTTAAACATTAAAACAAAAAATGTAAAGGCCCTTGGCCTGCCGCTAGGCGTGGTTTGTTTTCCTCGATTATCTGGGCAATGCCTGTCATATGGTCTTTGATAACGTCTTCGATCCGAAGTAGATTCTGGATTTGCAACTACAGGGGGAGGGACGAACCAGACAAAACATGACAATAAAGACAACAAAAATGTTTGGAGAAAAAACTCAATAAAAGAAAACATGACAAAAAGAAAAAGTAGTCTAGCAACAAAGAAATAATAAGTGATGAGATGCGACTTGCACTGGGCCGCGATATCACGGCCGCCGCAATATCGCGTCCCGCCGCCATATCTATAAATAAGAGGTGGCACTCCCTTCATTTCCCAATCCTAGCTAGTGTAGTGAAGCTCTGGCAGATTGATCACTCCAGAGTTAGAATTTTTCCCCATGTGCCCGCAGTAGGAGTCCTAGAGTGAACGGCTCTTTATTCGAGCAGCTTGTAACCTGAACCCAAGTTGTGTACG